>CM031236.1:96820602-97275602 GCA_018340775.1 Taxus wallichiana var. yunnanensis
CTCCTCCCATTTGATGGTAAGTGTCAAGTACCACATTCCCATCATCTTTAAGATCCGCAAGTATCGCGCTAGTCCAAAGTCGAACACTTGCTTTTTGATAGCTCCGCTGAAATCTCGCTTTCTAACCTCGTACTCACTTTTTTACTTCATCTAGAAATCTTCAATGAAGGCACATGTGCGTACTCCGGGAGATTGTCTTCGGCTACTCCAAATGGATCGAAGTTCAGCGTGCAGAGAAAAACTCTTGCTCATACTCTGATAACATTTGCACCTCCATCCCCGACCTCTATGAATGCTAATGCACTGTAATATCCACGTTGATTGGGAAGAAGCCCGTAGACTTGTGTCGCTTTGACTGAAGGTCGTGTAACTCCACAAGTTGCCTACTCAGCTCCATGGCGATCAATCTATCATTCGAGATACCTGGGCATCTTTATTGGTTCTCCAGAAAAGCCCGTAACCCTGAGGTATGTGAAATCTGCAAATTGAATGAATAGACTGCCAATCGTGGACACAGCTTCCCATGCTTCCTTGCTTACCATGTTGGCCTTCAAGTCTTTGTCTAGCCTGCAGATGAAATTGTAGAAGAAGTCATCGTTGATCACTTTGAAGTATTTCTCGCATGCAAGTGCAGTAAGCTGCGGGTAGCACTCAAAAATGGGGTCCTTAGAAAGAACACCACATCTATCCAGCTTCGAAAAGACGCCTTGTGAAGCTGCAGCATACACCAAGTATGAAGTCATCTTGAAGCTGAAAGTACGCTTCACGTTCCGGAGTTGCTCACCAATGTTGCTAATAATTTCCGACCAATTGATTATAGAATCAACCTTATTGATTTCAATGGTCCTGATGAAAGCATACATCCATGTACGGAAAGTGTAGGCATTCGCTTCGCCATTCATCCTGCATAGCAATTTGACGACATCATCTACCTCCTGCACCAAATTGGACCGCGGAAGAGTTCTCGGAAACTTTGAAGGAGATTTAGGCTTCTTCATGTATCGGCTATTCATTATGCTCACGCCATCAGCTCTATGCTTCTCCCATCTACTGTCAGCATCCTGAATGCTAATAGAAGTCACCACCTTTCGCATTGGAATCTTCAAACAATAATTGATGAACTCTGCGTCCAAACGAATTATTGTCTTTCCCGAAGCATCACGCACTGATCTGGATGAAGGATGGTAAGATCTAGCGCACTCCATAACAAACTCTGCAAGAATCGGGTCATGTACATGGAAAAGTCGCAGCTCGGATAATTCCACTACTTCCAACCGCATGCATGAGTGAAGTCTTCCCGCCTGGATCTATCAATCAAATCGAAAAGAGGCTCCGAGCCTAGATCTGTGTCTCCTATGTCTGCAAGTTTGGAAGCAATGCACGACTCCATCGTGCTTTCTTTTTCATCCCCCTTCGCCATGGCTTTGTCTATCTTCGTCTGAATAATTCTTTTTCTTCTTACTTGGCCGGATTTCTTCAAAATTGGTGCAGATCTGGACAATTCTTCAGATTCGGAGGATATATGCAATGTATTGGACATTGATAAAAGCTCATTTTCCTTTGTAAAGCACCTGTATTGAATTCCTGCAATTTATTCAGACAAAAATGGCCACCGGAGCATGAATAGTGAATTTTAATTGTAAAAATCTGCACTTTTCAAGCCCGCTGCCCCAAAAATGGTGTTTAATTTGCACATAAAGAGAGCATGAATCCTTTCAACAACACCTGAGCACCTGTAACACCTATGCAAACAATTATGCAGACAAAGATCAACCTCCTTCAAAGCATGCGCCAAATCTGGAAGCTTTTAGCCTTGTTGCCACCTTGTCTGAGCAAAATCCTTCTTCTAATGGGGGCACACTTTTCCACTTGGCTGCAATTCTTTACCTGTGAATCAAATAATTCACCCATATGGCTGCCCATGCTTATATAACCTTCACAATTCTATAATTAATAATTGCCCTAACAATTAAAGGCAATTAATTAATTAAAAATCATGCTCTTCTCTTTTAAAAATAGCATGTTTAAGGACAGCCATCCAATAAATTAAATTAATCCAATTTAATCCTTCACACATCACTTCACTGAAGCTTCACAGTGTGCTTTGACCATAGCCACTAAAAATAGAAATTAATTTAATGATTTAATGCCTTTAAAATCATTAAATAACTCCCAAATGGGGCGCACTTTTTGAGAGGAAGGGGGCAGCCACTAAATAAATTTAATTTAATGCATTTAATTCCTTTCTTTTATTCTCTCTTTGACTTGTTGACTTCCTCCAAGCTTGGGTGCACTTTTTGAAAGAATAGATTAATTAAAATAATCACTTTAAGTCATCCATCATCTCACCAAAGGGGACGACTTTTTGCACGTATAATTCTATTTTTAAGAATTTTTCCACAATGGGATTCTTTACCCGCAAGCAGTGCACCAAAATCCCATGATCCACTTAAGTGATTTGACTTTGACAATGGGATTATTTACCCTGCAAGGCATGCACTAAAATCCCATGATTTCACTTAAGTCACTTTCCTTTTATTTTATCATGGGAATTTTTACCCTGTAAGGTAGGCAATAAATTCCCACCTGGCTGCAGCCTCTAACTTTTCCACCGCAGCCTTAAGTGAATTTTATAACATGGGAAAAATACCTGCAGGCAGATATAAAATTCCCACCCCACTGCGCGGCTTCTATTTTTCCCATCGCAGCTTAAATCCTTTGTTTTCCATAAATGTGCCCATCCCCGCAAGGGCTTTTCCGTGCATGACTTTGCTTTTTTCCCAGTGATCTAAACCTCTGATGGCGACTTCCTCCGGGTATAATGTGCGTATATGTTTTCCAGCTGCTCCAGACCAAAAATCGAGCTTACCCGACAAAGGAATTGTTCTAGAGAAATTTCACAGAAAACGAAACAGGACAACACAAAAACACGAAAAATTGCCAAAAGTTACAAATAAAGCCCAAAACTTATTCCAAGTTAAAACCCTTTTGGTACATAAGAGTAATGACATATTTGATCATAACAGAGTTAAAACGGGGCGCAAATAGCCTCATACGGGGCTCAAAATAATTAAATACAAATTTCCCGCAGACAAATCCCAACGACAAAATATAACTTTGGGCATCTGGGTATTTGGCGAAAAAGGCTAATATGGCTTTGGGATTATCTTGACGCGATACAAGAACTTTCAGTGCAATAGAAACACAAAACGACCCATTATTTTAAAAATACGAAAAAATTTCGGATAGGGTAGTCACAAATTTCAGTGGTGAAATGGGTGACACCACAATACTTTTGCTTTTGGCATTAACTTGATGGTCGAAATCAAAACTCAAAATTTGTAATTGTCATTCATTTATCAATGTGCTGGTCAAAAACTCAAGTATTGAGATTTTAGATTGTATTTTCTTTTCCTACATTAATTTACAAGTTATCATGTATAAAGCATGGCAAATATTCGAAACTTTCTTCTACCATAGGCAATGTAAGTTGTTGGGTCATAATTATAATGTCTAGAGTCACACAACTTTGACCATTGAAGAATTTTGAGACTACAATAAAATTATACTTCACAAGGAAGGGACACGTGTTGCTAATTTTGCGGATTATAACAACGAGATCATAAGGAGGCCTTGTCATTGTTTAAGATGACGCTACCAAATGATTTTACATCCGAGGTCTAGAATTCTATCAAGCGAGTGTATTCTCGGACCGATCCGAAGAACAAATAAATGACTCCGAGAAGAGTTGAGCATTATGCCTAAAGAATCATTGTTTCCAACAACGATGCAAGAGGATGGGTCCTTGTCAAAACACCTATTTTCGATGAAGGATCTTTGAGACCAGCTCACTTCCATTAATAAAGAGGTGGATGATGACGAATTTATGGCGTTGGTTCGTAATGACTTGTCATCCACATATATGTCTTTTTGGAGGCTCTACATTTTGTGGCAAAAAGCCAAACCTTGAAATTTGATCAAGTGAGTTCCTATTTGCATTGACTACATGGCCGAAAGGGAAGTGTAAACAACACTCTGGTGAATCTTCCAAATACCAGGTAAAATGCCATTACTATTATAAGATTGGGCATCTCAAAAATAATTGTTAGAAGCAACAATATAATCTTTCCCAACATAACAAAAAGCCATGGGATGAGGCAAATGTGGCAACAGTTGCAGATGAAAGGGATTCGGAAGGCGAGAGTTCTCTTTATGCTCTTAGGGAAACAACTCGAATAACAATGCTAATAACTACTAGATCGCTGACTTCGGTGCATCCAAACATTTTTCATGTTGAAGGATCTAGTATATAACATTTACAGAAAATACAAATTGTTCAGACTCGGTTGTATTAGTTATGGAGAGTCACAGGCACTAGAGTTGATAGGAGATATACACATTATGTTGAATAATACTCAAAAACTATCAATAAGGAATGTTTGTTGTATTCCTAGCTTGCATAAAAATATTTTATCAACTCGTCGATTAACAGGAGACCCAATATTGTTATAAATTTCACTCGGGAGAAGTGTATTTTGTCATTGTGAAACAAGAATAGGTGATTACCCTAGGCATGGGGCAAGGTGGCCCGTTTAGGCGATTGACTCTCCTACAATCGACTTAAAAGCATATGTGGAGGGAGACTCCACCATTCAAGATGTGTTGGAGGATGCCATTCCTTATAGGCTTGTTGGCCATATTTCAATAAAATTACATGCACTTGTTGTGGAGGGTATATCCACTATACAAAAATGTACAAGAGGTCAAGATTTCTCGGGAGGATGAACTTCCTCATTTAGGTGCATAATTAATTGTAGGGGGAAACTCCACTATCCACAATGTGTTGGAGGCGGATGGTGAGATCGCAGGACAAGCTACACATTCACAGGCACTAGCTCGAAGGACAATAGTGCATGGACACTTTTCTCATCTTGTTGCTAAAGGATTTTCGCAACATAAGTGGATAGAAGGGCAACACAAGGAGGTGGTTATTTTCCCTATCACTATGGAAAATGTTCGTTCTCTTGTTGCAGAGTTAGTTTTACTCTTACTGCAAAGATGATCACTCGCCGCTTCTCTCCATAAAAGCTTAGTTTTGTTGGAGCGTATCTCAAATAGATCTCTTGAATAGAGAGTTGGATGAGGTCTACCTAGTGTTATCTCAAGATTATCATCTGGACTACAGATTAATAGAGTCCCCGCATGGACTCCAGCAGACTCATGCAAAACATGGTGCACGCTATTCAATTAACATCTCTAAGAATCTGTTTTTAAAACTCATGGTAACAACTTCAAGAGAAGTAGAAAGAGAACTTCTTATGATAAGTATGTTTGGAAAGGGGACTCCTTATGGTATAAAGCAATGTTACATGGGGACGTGTCCCCTAGATTTTGGTGACGTCCCAAACGTTTCGAGGACTTGGGGACTTGGAGGGGAGGTCCCCAATTTTTAAAAATTATTTCAAAAGATTTTTGATGTTTTTACTTTTAAAAAGTAGTTAGATTTATCAAGAACATTAAATAACAATATTGGAAGTACCTAAAATACATTAAATAAAATTTAAATCCCTAAATTCCATTCAATAAAGTTTAAATCCCTAAATTCCATTCAATAAAGTTAAAACATTCTAATATTAATTTTTATTTATTGTTTTAATAGTCCCTTGCCGTCCCCAAAATTTGGGAAAAATTGTCGTAATAGAAAACTCATCCCCCACTGCCCCCTATCTCCATGTCCCTGAGACTTAGGTAACTATGGCATAAAAAGAGGCTCTTTTGTGCAAAAATTCAAAATTAAAAGCTAGTGTTTTGTCTCAAATGCACGACTCACCCATAGGAGGGCATTCGTGGGTTTTGAAAAACTATCACAGGATAAAGAAGGATTTTATTGGGAAGGTCTTAACGGGAATGTACAAAAATTGTGGTGGAAAGTTTAGTATGTCAACAACATAAAGGATGAACAGTTAAGACTTTGTGGCTCTTACAACCATTAAACATTCCAGCACAATGTTGGGAGGAAATATTGATGGACTTCATTTCAAGCTTTCCTAAGGCAAATAACTTGGATATGATATTGGTGGTTGTGGATAAACTCACTAAGTATGCACATTTTTGTGGACTTTCTCATCCATTTCAAGCCAATACAGTGGCAAAAGTCTTCATGGAAAAGGTACAGAAACTCCATGGTATTCCCAAAATAATGGTGAGTGGTCGAGATCCTATCTTCACTAGCATATTTTGGACTAAACTATTTACTGCATGGGGCACAAGACTAACACATAGTTCATCTTATCATCCACAATCAGATGGCCAAATAGAAATTGTGAATAAATGTCTAGAAGGATATTTACATTGTTTTGCATTGGAAACACAAGGACAATGGTCCAAATAGCTTTCATAGGAAGAGTGGTGGTATAACACATCATTTCACACATCAACAAAGATAACACCATTTGAGGCTCTTTATGATTACCCGCACCTTCTACAACGTCTTATTTCTAGGGTCCACCTAAAGCCCATGCAGTCGAGGATCATTTTCAACACCAACAAGAAATACTTCAAGTCCTTAAGGAGAATTTGGTTGTGGCTCAAAATAGGATGAAACAAGCCAACCAACACCGAAGTGAGAGGCATTTTGAGGAAGGAGATTGGGTACTCCTTCAATTGCAACCTTATAAACAAAGGTCACTTCAACAACATAAGAACATCAAGCTATTACAAAAAATTTACGGACCATATAAGGTTCTCAATCAGATAGGAAGTGTAGCTTATAAGATATAACTTCCACCCAATTCCAAAATCCATCCCATATTTCATGCCTCCTACTTGAAGAAAGTAACCGGTACCAAGCTTCTGTCCAAACTAAATTACGAGTTAGATGAAGAAAGTTCATTATGGAACCTGAGGGAGTCATCGAGCAAAGAGTGGAGCAACTAAGAAATCGAGCAATTACAAAATTTCTCATCAAATGAAAGAATCTACCATTGAAGACGCGACATGGGAAGACGAAAAGTTAATGCTACAACATCCCAAGCTGCTAAGCGTTGAAGGAAACGCTTCTCTCAATGGGAAGGGCAAGTTATGTCCTTAAGATTATATATCCATATGATTATTAAGGATAAATAGTGCCATAACCTTAACCTTTCATTTATTAGTTTTTAATAAATAAGTTAGGCCGACCTAATTAGGATAAACAAAGTGCGAGCCTTCATATTTATGTATATAAATATGGATGGGTTTGATTCTCCCAAAGGCATCACATATCACATTATTCAGTCTATTTAATCATTTACTCTGATTTATGGAGGTATCCCCCTCGAAGTGGACTATATTCAAGTAAGTTGATAAAGGAATATCTTAACACAACCTTCTAGCGATTCATCTATAAAGAATCATTCTAATTTAATCCCTACATGTTTCTAGAGCCCAAGGAAATTTAATATTTCCTGGACAACCATGATGTTATCTGTGATTTGTCTACAAAAACCACTGCAGATTGGGTATCAAATTTTATCTTGGGTAATTGGAGCTTCAACCGTCAAGCAATTGGTCTCTAATGATTCATATTGTCCACCTTAGCAATCACTACAATCTTGGTGGCATTTATGCTTTGGAGCATATGTTTGTTCCACCTGGATTCCTCAAGAACAGCCAACAAATACTTCTTCATAGTATCATAGAACGTCTGATGGAATAGAGCACAAAAACCATCAGGCCACAGGAATGTCTTTTTGGAAAGAGAAGACAATTTCCTTCATTTCTTCTTTGCTAGCTGGTCTCATTATGGCTACATTTTCAATTTCATCAACAATACTCGAGATGTTTTCAATGAGCCTTTGTTGGGTTTTTCGGTAAGATTAATGTGGAAGAATTTGGTTTCATGGGCCAGAATTTCAGGAGCTGTCTGGAGACAAGTATTTATATTTTGTAACCATTTTGATTATTCATAATTTGTTCTTTCAGGATGCATTTATGGAAGTAGCTTGTATTTGCATCTCCTTGCTTAATCTAGGTTTCCAGAGATTTTTACTCCAACAATGTTGCACTCTTTGGTGAATAACAACCAGTTTGTTAAGGAAAGCTGCTTTTGGAGAGCCATATCTGTATTGAGGCCAACTTCTCTGATATGATTCTATAGCATTGTTAGCTAGGTTGTTTTATCTGTGGACTGGATGAAGATATTTTCGAACACCTAGCAATTCCACATCTTCATCCGGTGCTTGATATGATTGAACTAAGCCACAATTTTGTACGTTTCATGCCCATTTATATTGTGTTATCACACCCACCATTTTTCCACATTTTAAGCAAACTCTGAATGGGACAAACACAAGTCTTACTATCAGAATTGTGGTTTGTGGCTGCTCGCAGGCCTAGGTACAATGTCTACTTGTGTAGGGCAGTGATCTGATGTCCCTACCCTTAGCTGATATTTGTTTGAGGCCTAAAAGACAGCAACGAGATAAGTTGAATTCTACTATATTTTTCTTCCATTTAATGTTTACCCTTTCACCGATTAGGCCAACTAAATAGCCCTTGAGCAAAATCAAGATATATCATAGAGGAGTTTTTATAGAATCACAGAGGGAGTCGACAGTCATTTAATTAAATTCCAGACCGCCCTCTTTTTCTTCCTGAGACTTGATGATGTTAAAGAATCCCCAAGAAGAAAATGTTTGGATTTCAGCTGGCCAAAACACGCATTGTAAACTGTTCTAATAAGGTTATTCTTTGGTTGCCATAAGGAAGAATGCATATGTTAATAATACAACATTCCTGGAATTCAAATGAGCCCAAATTAGATACCAATACCGTAAGAGAAGGAGTGGTATAATTGAGGGGCACACCTTGTTGGGTCTCAATGCAACATAATTTTTGTGGGAGGGCGATAGTGAAGTTGTTTCCTGCCCCAAATGCCTGAGTGCTTCATTCTCCTTAAGTCACCTGCTCTTGTGGTTTATTAATCAAAATTATGTCTATTTATTCTTCTCAACTTTTCCTCTGAGAAAATAAAGCTTATTGGGAAGCTAATAACTATCAACATTCCATGAAAATCATTGCAACATCCTTGTTGACCATTGTTTTAGTACAGGCATAGAAAGGGGTTTCAAGAACCCTCCCATTTTAATTCCTTATCCATTGGGTACAGGTTGCCTACGTACACCGAGGACATACTAACAAACTAGGGATGAAATCTTAATCTAAAGCGCGGTTTTAAAAATAAAACAGAATGCTTTGAGTGAAAACAGAAATGAATTGGAAACAATTTTTAGAGAGAAAATGTGAATAGGTTTTACTTGACACCCAAGAGGTAATAACATTTTCTAAAATAGTCCATGCCAAAAATAATAAAGGTTCAAATTCATAATGACCATGTGGCAAATTTAAATTACCTTGAACAGCAAAAGAACAAACAAAGCAACTTTACTAACTAAAGAGATGGACTCACATTAATTCCTCACAACAGTAAAGGCTCAAATGTAAAGAAAATAGAACCAGAAAGAGAAAATTTTAAATTCAATTCATAACTATGGAAACACGAATACAGCAAAGGTCCAAATCTTTTGTCAAGAATGACAATAAATGCTCAAAGGAATGTAATCTTTTTATTTACCACACAGAAACAAGAAAGCGCACAGAATATGCCAAAAAGCACAGAGATATATAAGGAAATCATTACCAAACATTGTAGACCAATGAAGGTCCTTTGCATTAAAACCTGCATCCACTTTGGTCCCTTTTTCCGCAAAATTGTCTCTTCTTACAAATTCTGCCTTCTACAACTTAACATTTTAATGCAAAGGAGCTTCATTGCTCTGCAATCTTCTATGTATGCCTACTTTCAACTCTCTAAAAATATTTATAGGTTCAAGTACAAAGTGAACCAAATGGTTGCAAACCTGTCTCTTCAACTTCCAATTGATTTCTGAGCCATTTTGTCTTTCTATGTTATGAAAATGCAACAAATTAGTTAAAGATTAATATTTCACTGGAGTTTTCACAAAATTGCTTTCTTTGTTAATTCTTTCCCATTTTCATTTGTGAGCTCTCAAATTAGCCACTAAAATTCACTCAAGGAAACAAATGTTTGCTAACCAGATATATTATTCCCCTGCTCCACAAATAAATATTTTTAGGAAAAATAAATTAACATTAATCCCTTCACAAAGTCCAATGTTAAATTTCCACCACGGGGACCTTAAGCCAAAGCAAAGCAAGCTCAGAAATTAAATAAAACAACCTAGGGAAAATGTTAAACACAAATGCACACTTTGGAAAGCATCCCCTAGCTTTTGGTGACATCCCAGTTGCTCTGCAATCTTCTATAGATGCCTACTTTCAAATCTCTAAACATATTTATAGGTTCAAGTACAACGTGAACCAAATGGTTGCAGCTGTGTCTCTTCAATTTCCAACTGATTTCTGAGTCATTTAATCCTTCTGTGTTATGAAAATGCAACAAATTACTAATTAGCGAAAGATAAATATTTCGCTGAAGCTTTCACAAAATTGTTTTCTTTGTCACTTCTTTCCCATTTTCATTTGTGAGCTCTCAAATTAGCCACTAAAATTCACTTAAAGGAATTAAATGTTTGCCAACCAGAAATATTATTCCCTGCTCTGCAAATAAATATTTTTAGGCAAAATAAATTAACATTGAATCCCTTCACAAAGTTCATTGTTAAATTTACAGAATGGGGACCTAAAGCCAAAGGGAAGCAAGCTCAGAGATTAAATAAAACAATCTAGGGAAAACATTAAACACAAATGCACACTTTGGAAAGCATCCCCTAGAATTTGGTGACATCCCGGACGTTTCCAGAACCGTGAGGCTTATTTTATTTCATTTTTAAATTTTCTAATGATTTGACTTTAAAACAGAAACGCCACCCCACCCCCAAAAAAATAATTTGTTATTTTTCCCAAAAACAATGAACCCTAATCCCAAAAGTAATTTAAAAACATTAATTAAAGTTCAAAGCCCTAAATTTCATTGAATAAAATTAAAATAATTAGATATTATTTTAATAGTCATCCCCTCATCGTCTCCAAAATATGAGAAATTTTTGACACACATGAAACCCCATCCCTTGGTCACCTTGTTCCCTCGTCCCCAAGAATTCGTTAACAATGGATAAAATACCTTAACACACATGGCCCTCACCTCAAAACTCGGATATTTTAAACAATGAAGATATCTATGTACATAATCTAGGACACTAGATTACTGAAAATCAAAGAATAAAATAAGCCTAAATTAAAATTCTAAATGTAGGGTAAAACAGCTTATGCACGCAGGATTGGAATGAAAACCTTATGCAATCTCACTCTTTCTAAGAAGGCAAAGGGGGCCAAAAACTCAATATGAAAAACAGTTCAAGCAAAGATGGATCAAAAAGGAAACAACTATCACGATCTCATTAATTCTAAGCAAACACGCAGACAAGGAACAACAAGCGCCCTTTAAGAACACATTGGGTTGTGAGTCAACGAGAAAACACCACATGGTGGCATCTCGTTCTCTCTAGGAGTCTAATGAGGGGATTACTTGGAGAGGAACGACCCTAGAAGCAAATACAAGATCAAGCAAGACGGTGACACTTGTCACCATCTTGCTAATTTTGCACAAATATGTAACATGGAGAAGCATGCATAGTCAGGGATGAAACGAGTAAAGAGACAATGAGAGAACACCACATGGAGGCATTTCGCTTATTCTAAGGCTCTAATGAGAAAACAACTCGGAGTGAAGAAGCCATGCACGCAGGCAAAATATCAAGCGAGAGGGAAACACTTGTCACGATCTTGCTTGCTCTGAGGTTTGGAAAACCTAAACCCAAAATAAAAGTCTCTGAGTAAAGCAGAGGGAAAAGAAGATATATGTCTCTACTTTGTTCAATCTGATCATCTGAGACAGTACATGATGGGTAAGGAAACAGAATAAAAGGAAAAGAAATAGAATGAAAGATTGAAAACGGTAGCGTACTGTTCAATCTGTGAAAAGCATGAAAAAAAGATCCACAAAAAGATTCAGAACTTAAGGAAAGCAAAGGAGTGACACATGGTCGCTCCTCATTGACTTTGTGTTCCAAAGAAAAAAGGGTTTGACAAATAACACTCTGTGAACAAAGAATGCAGATGTCACAATTGGCAGGTTCCCATTGATTGCCAAAATAAATAAAATAAAAATTATGCAACCCATTATGAAAGGAAAGATGTTAAACTCAGTAAGAACTGTCAGTCATAAACAAAAGAGACTGGAACACTAAGGAAAGAAAACATAAGAACATGGTATAGAATTAACTCAATCATTAACCAAGGCCATTGTTCACCATCCTCACCTCAAACATGCATATGCAAAGCCTAAAATAACTATGAACGGAAAATACTAGCAAGAAATTAGTAGAACGCAAAATTGCTACAAAACTGTTCTGTTTTCAAGAATTTTGAAGGGTTGTTCTCAAAATTGTGAAATCTGGGCGTGTTGGTGACAATGCACATGATCCACGCCCTAAATTGAGGCCTTGGGATCCCAATAGGCAGCATTTTTCTATTGGTTTATGCGGGTTAGGCTCATAGACCAGGTCCATTGTGTCTTTAAAGGTTGTTTTTATTTAAAACCACATTTGTAGCC
Organism: Taxus wallichiana var. yunnanensis; assembly: GCA_018340775.1. NCBI lineage: Eukaryota > Viridiplantae > Streptophyta > Pinopsida > Cupressales > Taxaceae > Taxus > Taxus wallichiana. The sequence goes on from CM031236.1 coordinate 96,833,237, forward strand.
TTGGGCTCCCAGATCTGAAGGTTTGTCGCGATAAAATCATCCTAAAAGCTAGGTTTGGATTTGTATTTCCACTCAGCACTCCCTACAAATGACTTTGTGGTTTTAACTATGAATGCGAACTCAAAGAATTCATGTACTTTTCATTTATGTTGTCTCTCTTGGTTTTATCAGGTTCGTGGGAGATTACATCAAGGAGTGGTGTCCTCTTGGGTACCTGAGAATTACTACAGTTCCTCATCTCCGAGTCTAAAGGCTTCAAAAGGATTTGATAAACTAGTCTGCTTTGCAGGTTGAGCTGGCCCCTTATATAAGCTCTTTAAAATTTATCCTTGCCTTGTGGTATCTTGGAAGCATTAAGACCTGTGCAAGGATTTTGAGGGTGCTTTGTATCGATCTCACTAAGGGAGGATTGCTCTCCTAGTTCCTAATTATTGTGGTGAAGATTTGGGTCACTATAGCTAGCATTCTATTGCTCTTGGGTGTCTTTAAAAGAAAAACTTTGGCTAGGTGTCCATGCTCGTTACATATTCTGCAACAGAAAGGGTCATTCTCATAGTCTATTGGTTGTCCCCACTCTATGCTATCCATTTCCAGCAATATTCTATTAGGTAGGGGATTTTCACACGCATATTTACACTGATTTTGGCATAAGTGAGCACTACTATATTTCTGGTGAACTCAAATGGTGTTATGTATTCCCCAACAACATTCCCACTTTTCCTCAAGAGTATTATTTTGCAACTTACTTGGGAGCAGCGGAAGTCCCACTGAAATTAAGATGCTGCTTGGAATATGTTTTGTTGCTTTGAAGGTAGGAGACCAATGTTTCATGAATAGATGAGATTTTTTCATGATCGCGGATTTCCTTGGATAGCCTGATCCTTCTATTGTTTAGAGGAGAATACAACCATTAAGTATCCCTCAGGCATCATTAGAATATCCACAAATCCAGCCAGTTTCCAACTCTTAAACACAAATCTTTAGTGTTTTTGTCCCAGGGAAAGCCTCCATAAACCTATAGATCAAGGCATTCTCCTTGAAGAGCCAGAGTCTGTTTTCTATTTCTTCCATGGAAAAAAGTACTTTAGACAGGATTTCCACCCTCAGCTTGCAATTATTCTCCTTCTATCTGGGGAAGGTAGTTCATATTATTGCCCTATGAAAATGATATTGAAAGAACCAGTGAAGAACTTCCCTACAGATCTCATTGTTATCATTTGAGGCAGCAAATCTAAGATATAAGTTTGGATTTTGAGGATGAGGGCTCTATGAGGAGGGCATGTCCTTCTCTAATGGGGGCTGATTTTTGTTCCAATCAACCTTCGACTGGTTGAAAGGTAAGCTTTGACAGATGGGCGGTAGGTGAGGCTTGGTGTGAGGATTGAGAAAACATGAACATTGTGTACACTGACGACTAAAATTTTGAATATATCCTAAGTTCCTAACCTTAATCAACTTATATTTTCAATTTTTAATGTCCTAAACTAGCACAAGTCCATCATAACATTAATATAAATATTATGTGGCAAGGAATATCCAAAAGACTCCAAGTGTTTGGAAATCAATGACGGTTTGACTCCATCATTTTCCTTTTTTAAAGGTCTTGTATTTATTTCTATTGTTTTTCGCTTTTGTGGAGAATGCACTGGTCCAAGTGTTTTTGCTTTTTAATTCGCTAGGCATAAAATCCTTCTTGGCAGATGTCTCATCTACTCCTTTTTAGCTTACCTTGAGATACCTCTAGCTATTCTAGCCATGTATCAATCTCCATTTCTGAAACTAATAGTAATCGAGGGGTTTCCTCCACAGAGGGGCTGATCTCCTTATCTCACTTGTTAGATCTTTGGAAATCAATGATGGTATTGAATCCATTCTTTTCCTTTCTAGAGGTCATGTATTGAATTCTACTGTTTCTCTCTTTGGCAGACAATGCACTATTCCAAATGTTCCATGCCTTTTAATTCTAAAGGTACATACTATCAGTTCTAAATCCTTCTTGGCAGTCAATATCTCACCTACTCCTTCCTCTAGCTCTGCTTGTGATACCTCAAGCTACTGTATGTATCTAAATATTGTATTGTTTTGATCCTGAAACCGGGATTTTGCTGATATTAATATCAGTTGAGCGCGTTTTCCTCCACAGCTAAGCTGATCTCCTTATCTCTCTTGTTATTTGCTTCTCCTCTTACTTTACAGAGTACTATACAGTGTATTATCAATTCCTTGAAATTCAAAAACACTGTCCATGAACAGAGACATAAACTACCTTTATGCTGCTATGTCAGGTTCACTAATCATAACATACATTCTATGAGGTTCACTATACATGCTATGTCAGATTTACAAAAAAATTAACAGCACTGGTCAAACAGCTATGAATGTCAATAACAGCAATGGAATGGTTAGTTCATAACTTCAAAGAGTGTACATAAATATGAATGCAAATAACAGCAATGGAATGGTTAGTTTGTAACTTTAAAATAGTGTACATAAATATGAGTTTCAGGTCATCACCAAAAGTGCAATCTTTGATGATACCCATTCGAAGTGATAATTAACTTAATTAAAAATATTTCAGCAGCTTATACAATTCTAGTCTACTTGGTGCTAATTATATGCCCTCTAAGTTTCCTACAAATGATATATAGCAGCTGGACGTTTCATTCTCCTTGAATTCTTTTTTTCATCCTCCAAAATCCTTCCACGCTTCCAGATTCTCCCATGTAAATGAGCAAGGAGTCAGCAGTTCCAGCATCATTACTTCCAAGTGAAGTTACAAGCTAGGTTTCCTATGTATGCACATTTTATTGATTAAATAACAAAATTGTCATTTTCATAAACTGCACCCAAGTACCCTCTAAGTTGCACACAAGTGATTTAAAGGAGCTAGGACTCTCTTTGAATTCTTATATTCATCCTCTGAAAGCCTTCCACGCATCCAGATTCTCCCATGTAATTGAGCAAGAAGTAACCAGCTTCATCACCATGGGTAATGTGGCCCCCTCTGGGACATTCAACAATACTTCCAGATGTCGTTGGTGGCATAACTACAAGCTATGTTGCCTATGTACGCACAATTTTATTTATTAATTCAAAATTGCCATTTTCATAGACTACATATGTGCCAAATAAATCCATCCTGAATCACATGATGAATTTGCTTTCACTAAATTTGAATGAAAATCATATTCAATCTCTTCCTAAACTTCCGACAACATTTTCACCATTTCATCAAATTTGTACAAATCTGCATAGCTATCAACACTATCTAAATCTAACATCAGTCTTGATCGATAAACTGGATTAAACCTCAAGTCAGAAATAATTATTTCATCGTATCACTGCTTTCAATCATTCTCATTGCTATTTGTCGCCCCTATCTGACTCTGAGCTAATTTCTATGCCATACAACTCAGATCTAAGAAACAGTGAATTCCTGCTCTACAATTTGTATCTGAAACATTGTGGGCTTCAAGGGCAGAATTTTGAGCAGGCATACTTGAACCTTCTGGTGAGCATATGATTTGCTCAAAAATAACAAAAGTATTTTGTAAAAAATCTGAACTTCGACCAGATACTCGGAGTACAGAAAATCTTCAAATGAATGACCGAGTCCCTGTACTGATTCGGACTAGGCCTACGCCTAATATGAAATTTACTCTAGAGATAGTACAGGATCCATTGGAACCAAATCTAATTGAAATCAAACCAGATGTGGATTAGGAAGATCCAGATGATTAGACAATGCAAGCAGAGATCCGTGCGGTTGTGTTTTGTGGTTTCATTACACACTCCACTCAAGTTTTACAGTCTGCAAAAGCCCCCAAAAATCATAATTTCGTGGATGTCTTTCACACAACTTTTAATCTGCAAACATCATAAGTAATGCTGTGAAATTCTCCCAGAACTTCTTTTGAACAAAATAACTACTTGGCCTTCGTCATCTTCTAGAGATTTTGGGTCGTGTGTATTCTAAGATATATTCAAGTCACTTGGATCTATTGTCCACAACACTTCCACTCCAAGATGGTCTTCTTTGTCAAGCATTTCTTGCAGATTGTTGTTGGCACAATCATTTATCCCGACTATTTCAACATAATTGGACACATGGCCTCAAGATTCCTCTAGTCTTGTTCAATTGAGAGTATACTCTTACCACCCAAAATATCATAATTTTGTGGATGTCCTTCACACAACTTTTAATCTGCAAACATCATAAGTAGTGCTGCAAAATAGAATTTATTTTGAACAACTATTCATCCTTGGTCGTCTTCTAGCAATTGTGGGTCGTGTGTATTCTAAGATATATTCAAGTCACTTGGATCTATTGTCCACAACACTTCCACTCCAAGATGGCCTTCTTTGTCAAAAATTCCTTGCAGATTGTTGTAGGCACAATCATTCATCCCAACTATATTCAACATAATTGGACGCATGGCCTCAAGAATCCTCTTGTTTGTATGCTCTTATTAGTTACAAATCTAGACCAGCCTCCAGTACCAGGATTTGTCTAGTTTGGTCCCCTTGGCAGTGGACATTTTCCTACAAACGTTCTTAGATCCTACTTGGGCCCATCTCTATTGAGATAAAACTATGTTGTTGGTTCTTTTGGTCCCATCCTTAGTGCACGTGTGACAATATTGGTCTTCGATCATGCTCTCTTGTTTGATCTTCATTCGCTCCATGTTTCTCTTAGGAGTCCTTCACCCACATGGCTATTTATACCTTACAGATTCGGGTTTACCCACTTTAGGATTACCCCTCTCACTTTGTACACTTTTCTTTATATTTTATCTTTAGTTACTTTCCATAACCGATGGTCTTTTTACCCTATTAATTTTTTTTTCTAGTTAGTCGTACTTTCTTTGTGGACACTAACATAGTTTCTTTGTTCATTCTCTCTCATAATTTGAGGTGTCCTATCAACTATGAGATTTGAGAATGATTGTAAAATCCCATTTTCCAAATTTCAAAGGCATAATTGGATTCCCAGCTATTTCTTCTCCTTGGTCGAATTGAAGAAGATAAAGAGGAAGCAGATAATATGTCTTTTATTATTTTATGAATACTTTAAAGTGTGTTAGTGAAGATTATATGGGTCGGCCTTGTTTATTAAGGAAAAATAAATGATTATGAGGGGTCGGCCAAGGCATAATGAATGGACATAAAGGAAAGGTCATGTCTTTTCAGTTTTGGCATCACCCTTAGAAAAGTATAAATAGGGGTCATGTGTGAGCATTTGGGATAGGAACATTCATATGTAAATCTGACTTTTGAGAGTGAACTCTCATTATCTCACCATTTGGGACGAAAACCCAAGTGAGGTCTTTGTGAGGGACGAAAACCTCTCACTCAGACTTTAAACTATTTGTACTTGAAGAAAGAATATCAATTGAAGATAATTTTGTGCATTTCCAGATTTTATATGAATATTCTCTAGAAGTGCGACTTGCATGTTATTGAAATCTGATTATTTGGCAAAGTATTTCATCAAAATGATTTGATTATCTAATTCGTCTTAATTTAGAAGGCCTATATCTGAATTTTCGTGAATTACAGAGCATTATTTCATGCCAAATCGAACTCCTCCTTGCTGCTGCGATTTCCAGAATTAAAGCATATTCCAGCAGTGCTATTTTTGAAATTTCCTATTTGATTTGGGCTCACAAATCCATAAAAATAATATATAAATCTTTAATTAATATTTGAAGGTGTTTGTAACAATTTTGGCCACATTATTTGAAGAATCTTAACCGCTGCAATAAAAATTCAGTCTGCTGCAATTAATAACCAGAATTCAGAAATTTTATTAAAAACCCTAAAAAGGGGTTATTACAATGATATTCTTGCTTGTGCAAAGAATCAGAGTGACCTCTCAATACATTTTCCCTCCAAGAAGTGATCACCTTCAAATATGAAGCTTTGGAAGGGACTCTAAAAGCTGCGATACTAATTACCTCTTTCAAATCTATTCCAATGTTTGGAGGTATTAAGCATCTTTTGGATGCTATAACTACGCATATATAATGTTACTTAACAATGAGATCACATCCCTTTACAAAAGAAGTTTTGGGGCACCCCCATCCCTATCCTCCTTTGTTTCCACTAGACACAGTGGGTCTGTTGTTCTTCAATGTAGAGGGTCGGCTACCACTCTTCACCCACATTCACTGAGATCTAGACACACTTTCAAACAAACATCACCATCTTCCTCTCTAGTTCTAAAAGATCCTCAACCATGGATATTACAAGAGTTCCCAAGAAACATTCTTTGTACTCCCAACATTTGCCCAGCCACGCCCACCTGGTCCATGCCATTCTCGCATGGACATTATCAGACCTTGTATCATCTCTTTCATGATATTTTCCACGAATAATGAACTTTCACCTTCTCTCCATGTAGATACAAATTAGGGCCAACTTTCACCGACAACCATCGTCTCTCGACAACTATCGTCTCGACAACTTTTATCTTCCATAGTGATGGTCTTCATCGCATATGGTTATTTGCAATGTTTATAATACATGACATTACCTTGTCTAGCAAATTAATTTTTGCCCCTTTTGGGTTACACCCTAGTTAGAATCTTTTGATGTTCTTCCAACCTTACATCTTTTAGCTGATACGTAAATCTAAATACATAAAAACATTTCTTACTTTTTAACTTGAATTTGTAATTTTGAATGCAAAACACCCTTGAAAATGCCATTTATAAAAGCAAGGCACCCCAAATCAATTATTGAAAGCTAGAAACCAATGAATTATAGGGAATTCAATAAACTAACATGCATGTGACATGGGCTTTCAAAGTAACTTTAACAAGGGTAATGGACCACCACCTAGGTATTTCAGGTGTCAAAGAAGGTGGTGTTAGACAATGTAACAAAGTCATTACAGAAATAAAAGCGGCATTGGGGAAAGGCTTCAACAGTTGAATAGCAGAAAACCAGAAACCAAAAATATAAAACCAACGAAAAATGGAGAATTCAAGAGGAGCCTGCTAGATCCACAAAATGTCTTAAAATGCAAAATTCAAGAGGAACTTCGTACATCCACCAAATGCCTTTCTCCTCAATGTCGTGGCAATCTTACTTCTCCTCACCCACAGCCCAGAGTATAGAAGTACGCGAATATCGCCAAATTTTCTCTACCTTAGAGACTTATTTTTACTTCCTCCTAAGGTTGTTCAACCAACGCCCATTAGTCCAAGACATTATTAAATATTGCATTGCTCATGTTACAATGGTCGATGATGGCGTCATTGGTTCTTTTGCTCTAAGCATTGATATTTATTGACTTCCAACTCGGTCTTCAAATTTGAAAATTATTTGCTCCTTGTTTGGTTTGAGGAATCCTTTACATTACGCCTTCAAAAGTTTGGAAAAAACAACTCCTGAAGTCCTTAAAAAAAAGAGATTCCAGCTTGTTATTGATAATGCCACAAATTGTTTGAGCATTGTAGATATGATTACGAAGAAGTGTCAAAAATATTATCATAGCACTTGTACAATTTATTGTCTAAATTTATTGAACTGTAATTTAGCCAAATTTCCATGGGCGAATGAGGCAATTCAAAGAGGAACAATTGCAATTTTTTTTTTTAAAAAGCGTCGCCTTGCATTCAGTATTTATAGGCCACATGCATATAAGGAGTTGTCAAGGCCTTGTGAAACAATATCAACTCTTACGATCTCACATTGAAAAAGACCGTTAAAGAGGAAGGGCACTACAATCTATTGTTTGTAGCAACGACAAGGAAAATTCTGTTCTTACAAAAGGCTTAAAAGGAAAGAACATGGAACAAATCATTTTAATCACTACCTTTTGGAAAATGCAACTAAGTTGCCAAAAATGTTTGAAACTACTGTTAATATGCTTCAAATTAATGATTATACCCATTGTATGGGCATATTTTTATAAGGGCATGTACCGTTGTAAAGAACACATTCTAATTGTATTCAATAGAGTTGAAGATGACCATATAGAAATATGGGAAATCATAAATAGAGGATAGTGCATAAGCCTTTACATGCAAGACCATGTTATTCAGAGCCCAATTATTTGGCATAAATAAAGACACTAACAATGTGAGTGGCCTTTGTGAAACCATTAACAAGCTTGTTCCTGATCTAGATGTTGTTGGGACGATAGTTTCTTCTAGATCTAGATGATACCTGGACGATCAGAGATCAACTCAATGCATACATGTCAAAAGAAGGGATATTTAGATGTTTACATCAGCCAAGGATAGCAGGACAAGACTTCATGCAGCAGTGTTGTAGTTCTCTAGGAATTTATGCTTTCAGCTGACAAGCTGAGGTCTTCGCTCTCTCTCCCTCAGCTCACATTAGGTTTCCCTCTCCCAACAAAAAGAGGGCCTTGAGGAGCACTTTGAATGTTGAGTCAGGGAGCAAGTATACTTTCAATATTGACTCAAGGAGCATGTGCATCAACTTGAAAAAGGAAATAGAGAAGCTCTGAACATATTCAGTCAAACAAAAGGAACATGTCATATAGGAAGATGCAAGATATTTCTTATTTTTGTAGCAACTTGCAATTGTCAATAAGGAGTAGAATAAGATTCGTCTACTTCTTTTACAAGCTGCTACTCGTTCTAGAAGTCTTTGAAGATGAAGATGATCCTAACATTGTTTGTGATGAACTTAGGGATGAATTATGGATTATAAAATTGACCTAAGAAGTCTCGATGATTGAGTGCTTTTTTAAGGTAACAAGAAGGTTATAGCCCATAGGAAGTTCAAGAATTTGAAATTAAATGTTTTAGACTATCCCTGACCAGCAGAATGAATTTACCTAGAAAAAATGTGTGCTTCAAAAAATAATATTTTATCAATGTCAATAAGGATAAATACTATCTTTTGCAGCTCCTACGTGTCTACCACTCAGTAGAGAGAAAATTCCAATCAAGAATTTCAACATATAAGGATCACAGTCCGATGTCTCTTGTAAACACACTACACAAAACAATTCAACTCCCAAATGCAAATACATCTGAACAAGATGGATCAAAATCTAAACTTTTGTCCATATGTGAGCCACCAACAAAACAATATACTGAAACATTTTCATGTTTGAACTGTTAATTCAAAACTCTCATCATGTATATTTTGCAATCCTTCAGAATTTCCTTAAGAACTTAAAAAATAGAAACAGCAGATTTTTGTTGGAAAACAGAGTTACACGTGATAGCATAGATAATCAGATTTACAACACAATTTAGGCTATCTGTAAAGGATACGAAAAAGACAATTCCTACATGCTACGAGTGTTTTAAAAAAACAAGTGCAATTTAAGTCTAAATGTGATCTAGAAAAAGAAAATAACTGAGGAAAAACCCTTGAATGTTCCAATCTGTTCAAATAAAAAGTACCTTTTCTAACCCTAAATGAGTAAGGTCTATGCTAACAACGAACATGTAACCTGCAGAGCAGCGGTCGAGCCCTCCATTATCACACCCTGCTGACAACGATGTTGCCCAACCTTTTACTTTAAGAAGAGAAAACAAGCTACCTCCGCCCTCTGTATCATAATGGAAACACGTTAACAACATAATCAGCTAAAACAATAAGGACAAGATTTGCAATAGACAACACATGTACAGATAAAGAAATATGTTGCTATGAAAATACACAATAAATACTGTCATTTTTACAGTAATTTACAGATAAAATAGATGCTTACAAAAGCACTTCTTCACATTTAAGTCAAATTCCAAAGTCCTCTATGAGAAACATTAAAATTAAGCTACTAATATAGACCTATTATAGAACCTCGTAATCGCTTGGAGAACGTGTTGGGAATGTATTGTATGTTTTGCATGACTCACCCCCTTCTAGGCTGTACACTGAGGCATGATGGACAGTGGTTCTAGGTCCATATGGGTCATTTCAAGTCATGGTTTACGGACCATGGTTTTTATACCCATGATATGTTATGGATGGTTTCCAAGCCAATGGTTTCTACCCATTGTACTTTAATACCTTGGACAGTTTCCCATTGATGTGCCTACAAATACTCGCACGTGCATTATGGTAAAGCAAAATTTTGAAATATGTTATTGTATTGTAAACGATTGAGTTAATGCAATAAAGAAGAAAGTTACTGTGCTGTGTTTTTCCCAAAAGTTTTCTCAGGTAAACAGCAGTGTAAAGTGTGCATGTATGACATTTATCGTTTTCAATCTAGTTTAAGATTCTTTAACATTGTTTCTCCTGCATAAGTTTATCAGTTTATTCTCTTCAACATGTTCTAGCAACTGAAATGAGTTAGCCTACAATATTTTTGGACAACTAGATTTTATTTGATTTTAAATGGATGTTACAGATATGCCATGGTTTTTATACCCATGATATGGTATGGACAGTTTCCATGCCCATGGATACTAGTTTCTACCCATTGTACATTAATACAGCCTGGACAGTTTTCCATTGATTTGCCTACAAATACTCGCATATGCATTAGGATAAAGCAGAACTTCAAAATATGTTATTGTATGGTAAACGGTTGAGTTAATGCAATAAAGAAGAAAGTTATTGTGCTGTGTTTTTCCCAGAAGAGTTTTCTCAGGTAAACAACAAGTGTAAAATAAGTGTGTGACACTTCTCTTTTTCAATCTAGTTCAAGATTCTGTTATCATTACTTCTCCTGCTTAAGTTTATCAATTTATTCTCTCAACATGTTCTAGCAAGTAACTAAAATGTGTTAACCTATATTATTCTAGATTATTTTAGGACAACTAGATTTATTTTTATTTTTTTAAAATGGATGTTACGAGATGTGCCATAGTTTTTATACCAATGATATGGTATGGACAGTTTCCAAGCCCATGCATTCTAGTTTCTACACATTGTACTTTTATACCGCTTGGACAGTTTCCCATTGATGTGCACATACAAATACTAGCACATGCATTAGGGTAAAGCAAAACTTGAAATATGTTATTGTATAGAAAACAGTTGAGTTAATGCGATAAAGAAGAAAGTTGCTGTGCCGTGTTTTTCCCAAAAAGAGTTTTCCCGGTAAACAACTAGCGCAAAGAGTGTGTGAACTTTTTCTTTTTCAATTTAATTTAATATTCTGTTAGCATTGCTTCTCCTGCATAAGTTTATCAGTTTAATGTCTTCAACACGTTCTAGCAAGTAACTCAAATGAGTTCGCCTATAATATTTTGAGAGAGCTGGAATTTTATTTATTTTTTATTTTTAAATGGATGTTACCAGATGTGCCTAGGGAAGGTATATCTGTATTTGGAGATACCTTCCTCAAATCTTGACTTGCAAGTACATTGAAAACACTGACCACTCAGGGGTCACCAATTGTGCTTTTAATGTGAATTGTGTTCATTCTGGTTTTTGACTATAATTGTCTGCTTATTTTAGTTTTGCATATTTGCTTGGATTTCCCATTTCATTTATTTTTAGGTGCAGCAAGAGGATGTGTCTCCTAATTTTTGTCACTTGTTCTATTCTGGGCACATTAAGACAAATCAGAAACATTCCCCCAATCGTTTCCTGCTAACCCAAAAGGTTTCCTGACCTCAATCCTCATTCCATGAAATGTCTCCCTCTCTTTAAACTTTACGGACATCTAATCATCCCCCAACATATTAGGGGATGTTGAGACGCCCCTAGGACAGCTTAAGGGAATCCAGGTGTCTTTCAAAGGCCTTTGGGATGGCTTGTCATCCCTGACACTATTAAGAAACGTTGAAAAAACAGCAAAAATGGAAAATGGAAAAAAAAAAAAAAAAAAACAAAGAAACAGAGAAGTGCAGAGAGCCCCCATGGACCCACAGCCTATACCATGATATTATTTCATTTTGCATATTTGAAAAGAGAGAAGAAATGAATTCCAGAAAGGGAGAGAAAACTGAGTCAAGGGAGCAGATTTGGAAATGTATTTTGTTAATTTCCTGTTGCCCGTTTGTTTTTGTTTTTTTTTGTTTAACTGCGTCCTTTGAGAAAAATTAGCAGTAATGACGAGATGGATTTGCCAATCAGCTAAATAGGAAAACAAACAGTGAAAGTGAGGTGGGTCAAGGGGGAAGTTCATCTAGAAGTGCCTATTATTTGAAAGTACCTCAATTGTTTTTAAAACGTTTGCAAGGGGTGCATTTAAACCATGTAACCCCTTATTCTCAGTTGGAAAGCACTCTTGACGAAACAAGGCAAGATATTAAGGGGAACACAACACTACTTATGCCATGTTTGCTATACCAATTTTAATATGAGCTACACTAGGGTTAATGCTCACCTCTTACCCATAACTGGAGAAGGGGTCAGGAGTTGTGATAAGCTCTCTTGTAAAAGGCTGAAATGAACTGGTTGTATATAAGGAGACTCTGTCAGGAGTTGTGATAAACTCTCTTGTAGAAGGTTGAAATGATCACGTTGTATATAACGAGACTCTTCTGCTCTAGAAGTGTCAGTATTGTCCACTCTTTTGAATCCTGCTATTAAAAATTCTTGTAGGGCTGCTAAGATTAACATGGAGAAGTAAGAGGCGTCTTCCAAAGCTTAATGGAAGGTCACATTTGGATTTCATAAAGATGTCTTAAATGGATCAAGAGGAGTTCCGTCATTCTCATTACTAATGAATAGTGCACCAGGACCATTTCTTGAATCTTAAAGAAGTCTATTGTGACAACATCCATTGTCACCTTAAATTTTCATGCTAATGGAGCAATTAAAACAATGTTGCAGAGAGCAAAACATTAAAACCAGATTTTCGGATAGAGGAAGTGGCATATGGCAGAACATTCACAAATCTGCAGTTTGTGGATGATGTGCTTCTTCATCCACAATGTGAACAAAAAGAGTGAATGTCATATTATTGTACATAATATTTGTTTATTCCTAGGAGTAGTTGTAGGAATGCTTTTGTCTTGTACTGAATAACTCAAGAGTCCTGTAGGAATATGAATGGACATCTTGAATGTGAAATGAACAGCCATATCTTGGCTTATATATTTGTAATGTTTGCTCATTCCAAATTAATGTGAACATCAATATTTTGGCTTGCATCAAATTGTTTGTCATTCCAATATCACCTGACCTGACATTGGTATCAGAGCACAGGCTTTTCCATTATTTTTATCCTCAATTAATTCTTTCTTTGCTGCAAATTATCTTTCCAGCCAATGACATTTTCATGCATTTTTATCTTTTACATTCTCCTCTTTCCTAGCCGTACAGCCTGCCAAGTTTATCTCAGACCTCCCAATGTGTTTGTGAATGTTGTATGGGTGGTGTTCAGACCTGCAAAGCATCAGTCTGGTCAAGTAAGATGTTCCAAGCTTCAACCCTGCACATTTTTTCTCGGTTGGAGTTTATTCTCTGATGTTTTCCATCTTCGGACCTGCACCTTGGACTGCTACGTGGCATTTACCTGCCCTTGGACAGTGTATCACCTGCTAAGGCAACATTGGCATCAAATTGAAGTCTCTGACCCATGCTCTTTTCTGCAAACTGCTGCGAGGCACTGGATTAAAACTTGTCAAACAACATTCTTTCCTTTGACAGTGTTGGTGTGTCTCAAGGTGTTGAAGTCAAAGTTTGAAGAACAGCATATAAACTCATTCTTTCCCTTCCATGTCATCCTCTATTGAGATATTGCAATTTTTGCATAAATGCCAAACATGGAGGGGAAGAGGTAATTTAAAGCTTTTTCATTTAAAAAGCAAGATTTCAAATTTTAAGTGCTTTTTCTTTCAATTTTGAAATATTTAAAGTCAATTGTGCAAGTCATATTCATGCAAAAATAGAAAACGAAATGAATTGTGCAAAAACCAACAAGGAGAAATAAGGATAGCTACTCTTCATTTGTTACCCATTCCCATTCTATCACAAGGCATAAATCCCAAAAGCAAGAAAAACCAAAAATATAGGGAAGTTATGCCGACATCTGAGGTTTTCTTGTTAAGTTGGTGTCATTGATTGATGCAATAACTTTCTTAAGCATTGGACAGCACTCAGGAAGCTTCTCATCTCGAACACATTGGAAGGCCTTAGCCAATTGATAATGGCCTCCAATTTTTCCAGGTCAATACTTAGCTCTCCTCCAACAATCCTTGGCACACAAAGTTACAAGCTCAAAAAACCACATGGATATCCTAGAGGCACATTGTTAGGGAAATTATTATTATTAATTAATATTATATTAATGTCCACAAATGACCAAAAGTAGGTCAATGGGACTGAAGGATACAACCAATAGCAATAGAAAGTTCTAGGAAGAGAGAATCCTAGATACAAACCAAAGAAATAAAGTACAAAAGACAAAATAGAGCAGCGTGCCACTACCACAAGTGGCAAAGAGACCAATACAAATAGCAGTGAGGGGCAAACAAAAACCCCAAGAGCATGCAACAATGAAGACTGGAGGCAAAACTCATCAAATGTCCTTCTCGTGCATGAAGTGGAGGAATCATCTTGAGCCATTATCGATCACTGTGAGGGATCTAATAATGTTGTTCAGCGAGTATACAGGTCTAAGGAGCCAGGTTGGGGGAACCTAGGAGGAAGCAAGACGCGTCTGTAGAATCTCCCCTAGCATCCAAGGTCGGTGTAACTCCCATAGTAGAAAAGAAGCTTGTAATATCAGTTTTCCCTGTGGTCTAGGGGGCAGCGGGCAAGTAGTAGTAGATCCATGTCATCGGAGAGGGGTAAAGCCACGCCGACGGGTCGGAGCAGAGCCACGATGCCGAGAGATAACCAGCACGGAGATCAGGCGTCGAGGAGTAATGATCCGCTGAGAGAAACGTTGCCTAACTAATCTATCAACTCTAATGTGTGATGTATCGGTGTCCAAAGGACGCTTAGTGTTGCCAATCACCTGGATGGTGAAAGAAAGAGGTGATCAATATGGGAGCTCTTGAGCCTCTAGGCTCCTCCTGTAGGGATTTGCGTCGAAAGGTGACAACCTCGCGAAGATAAAGAGCCAAGCACCGTTGGTCAGTGTATCTGAAGAAGGTAGCTAGAGTGTTGTCTGAGTCTCTATAGAGGCAATGATATCTTCCCTAAATCTCATAATAAATGGGACATCTGAAAATGAAGTGGTCCTCGGTCTCCACCTCCTGGAGGGAGCAAAGACGACAGATCCGATCATGACGGAGAATGTGATGGTCTATTTCAACCATAACTGGTGGGAGCAAACTCTCATCTAGCCAAGGGGAAACCTCAAGCCATGAGACCAATGGCATTGGAGATAGTAAGGGCAACGAATAATATCATCCTCCACTTGTAAGAAATGATCAACATAGAAAGCAAGTTTGGGGTTGAGCGGCTCACGAGGGAGATCTAGGTGGTCCAGATATATTGTTTGTAGATGTCCTCTCTAGCAGCCCTAGTGATGATGTCTTTAGTGGGAAGAAGCCCAAGAGGGGCGTCCATGGAGTACATGAAAGGGGGTAGCCTGTCAATAGAGATGCTGATAGAAAGGAGTAGTCGAGTCTCAAAGTACCAACAATGCCGACGTTTGGTGGGGACTAGTGAAGCAATCCTCTTTGATGTAAAAGTGCTAGGTAAGGATATCTATCGCTATAGGAATAAATGAATAAGACTTCCCCTTTTTATAAGTGTTTTGTATGGTTATGCGGTTGTAACCGCTAACTAGTTTTGTAACCGTCTTTGCATAATAAATACCCGGACACACAACTCATTTGTACAGTGTGTATTCCGGTTTTCTCTTCAATCATTCTTTACACATTTATTTGGTTTATTCTCTCTCTCCGCGAATTCTAACAGTGGCATCAGAGCGTGGGGTAAGCAAAGAGAGGGAGGAAGAAAGATATTTTCGTGAGTCCGTTAGGGCACGAAAAATCATATTTGCCGATTACGAATCGGAAGAATACACGTTTTTTCAAAAAAAAAAAAAGCGATCATGCAGTCAGCGTTAGGGCATCGCGAATACACGTTAGGGCATTTTAATGCCTGCTCTTGAAAACACAGTCCATTTTGTTGAGAGACAGAATTTTTGTCGTGATTTTTGGGCACGAAAATAGCCATAAAAAAAAAAGGTACACAGAACTAGTCAAAGAACAGGCGCAAATATAAGAAGAAAGACGGCGTTTCAGATGTAAAGAAATCGTAATGGCTGGAAAAGTCAGAAACTGAGGTCGAGGTAGCAAAAACGAGTCAGATTACGAATTCTAGGGTTTCACTGCATTTTCAAAACCTTCCTGGTACTCTGCTATCTATTTTTAAGCAGTCGCATTTATTTTATTTTATTAAAATGGAAATTTCCATAGAAAAATATTCTGGTCTAAATTTTCATACATGGAGAGTGAAAATACAAATGCAACTTATGAATAAAAATTTGTGGGGCATTGTAAACGGGAAAGAGACAACACCTACCGATGCATCGAAATTGTTAGAATGGCAAAGCAGAGATGATAGAGCGAAAGCTATTATTGGCCTTGCTCTCTCTGACTCTGAACTTCATCATGTAGACCTAGACAAATCATCAAAGGAAATTTGGGATACTCTAAATAAATTATTTGGAGCGAAAGCAATTAATGCCAAAATTTCCCTAAAACTTCAGTTATATAGGTTCAAAATGGATGAAGGAGTCTCTATGTCAAGCCACATCAATAATCTAAGGTCCTTGATCAGACAACTAGCAGAAGTGAAAGCTGCAATTGAGGACGAAGATGCCAAAGCTATCCTATTAAATAGTCTGTCTTCAAAATATAGCAATGTAGTTTTTACCCTCAGTCAAATTCAATCTCAATCTCTGGATGATATGATAGCAGCTCTTCTAGCTGAGGAAAAACGAACTACAGAGGATGCAGAAGGTCATTCCCAGCAAGAAAGTGCATTCTATTCTAGAACCAGAAAATATCATAGAAGATCAGATAAGTCGGAGATTGAATGTCATTATTGTAAGAAAAGAGGTCACACAGCATGGGATTGTCGTGTTCGAGCCAATGATGTGCTCAAGGGTAAAGTCATATCAAATACAGCCAATATAGCCATGGTTGAAGACCCACCGGATGCAGAAGGTAGTGAGGACAATGACGAATACGTGCTATAAAGATGCTCTAAACTTTGAAGGCAAGAAAGGATACAAGGTAGATGAAGCTCGGTATGGATGGTTGCTCAGATAGTTTGGGAGACTGTGGATCTTGGGAATTATACCCTCACGAGGGTCATGAGACAACTTGATGGAGCTTGTGGATGGCTCAGTATGGATGGTTGTCCAATAATTCGGGAGATCTGTGATTCGGGAGTTTGGGGGTCCAAATAAAGGTGGAATCGGGAACTCGGGAATTCAGCTCGGGAACTACACCTTTACGAAGGTTACGAAGACTGACTTGATGGAGCCCTACCTTATCATAGCATTGCTTTCAAAGTGAAAGTGTTTGAAGATAGCGTAGTTTGCTTTTTGTTAGATTGTTTGTTTTTGAGTTATGTAGGGTAAGTCTTAGAGGGGGTGTAGGAATAAATGAATAAGACTTCCCCTTTTATAAGTGTTTTGTATGGTTATGCGGTTGTAACCACTAACTAGTTTTGTAACCGTCTTTGCATAATAAATACTGGACACACAACTCATTTTATGCAGTGTGTATTCCGGTTTTCTCTTCAATCATTCTTTACACATTTATTTGGTTTATTCTCTCTCTCCGCGAATTCTAACAATCGCGACCAACAATTCGAGTCCCCACGGATTTGAGTCTTTGGATGTAGAAAGTAAGCCTGAAGATAATCTCAAGGCGTAGTGGGTGGGCGGAAAATTCAGCTTGGATGATGCATTAAGGAACTCTCCGCTTGCAACGAATCATGCGCTGCAACATGAGAGTTTGGACCCTCTCCTCAATATGGGCCCGATCGAAGGCCCCCTCGGCTAGGTCCCCAAACCTCGAAACCATATAAGAATGTACGTTTGATGATAGTATCAAATAGGCAAAATTTGAAAGCGATGTCTTAAAAGTGGATTGTAATGTCCCCTTTTTCGACTTGAGAGCCTAACAATGGACTTCTTGTCATTCCCTTTCCGTGGCAATGAAGCTTGAATGAGCTAGGGAAGGAATTGCATTCCATTTCATTTTTCTTTTGTTAATTTTAATGTTTCTTTTAGTGTTTTCCTCTATTTAAGTAGGTCGGTTGTGTTTGGAGGTCATAAAAGCAAATTAAAAGACCCAAAGAAGCTTTATGAGGTCGGTCCTTCTATTTGGATTTTTGCGCCAAAGGAAGGATATAAAGGAAGATCAATGACTTCATTTTCATCATCTATCTTGGCACATTTTCTCTACATTTGATCTTTGGGTTGATTGCTCATTGTCATTCCACTATTGGGCGACAATCCATTAGTGTGGCTTTTTCCAAGGAACGAAAACCTTCCTTGTGGCTGGTTGGAGGACAAAAACCCTCCAATTTTGGGTGAAATGAAGACAACTTTGAAGACCTCTTGCAGATTTGGACATTAGAAGATCAAGGAAGACATCTACAAGGGTTTGCATGCAATTTGGAGCTCTCCCTAGAGGTAACAACTTGGGTTGAGTGGTTTTGGTGCCTTCTAACACACAAAATTTTGATTTTCTTTCATATTTGGACTCCTCATAATTTATAAGGCTAGAAACAATCATATTTTGTGGAATTTGGGGTTTGGAAACCCTTCATTTTATAATTTTTTTGAGTTGTACTTCGCTGCATTTAATTAATTTTCCATCTGTGTTTTCAATCAAGTTTCATATTGGAAAGTGGCTTAAATACTTCCTAAAATACTTATCTATATTTTGGTTGGGTTATTTGATGAGTTTCAAGTGATTTTCCTTCATATTTGGACAGTTATAAAAATCAGACTGTTGTTCTTCAACTGTCATAAAAACAATTTCCTAGTCTAAAATCTGAAATTAATAATTTTGGGGTTTGTGTGCTTTCCTCTTTTTTCAGTTTCAAGTCCCAATAAGGGACATTACATTGGTATCAGAGCTTCGGTCTTCCCAGCCTCAGGGTTTCCTTGCTAGAAGATCAAAATGTGGATAGAATTTTCAGTGATGCTAGGCTCGAAAAGCTTGCCCTAGGGCAAGAAAGATTGGCCAACACAATGGCTCGGTTGATCCATACCATTCAAGGTCCAAATGGTGGAAGGAGCTCTTCAAAGGAAGTCATTAATTCTCAGCCATCCCAAGTGAGCAACATCGCTACATGGTATGAAGAGTATAGAGCTCTTCCGAGAGAAGGTCCAGGATGCCCTACCTTTTGCAGAGTTCGTGAAGTTGGAGACAGAAAGAGTTGGAATTGGCACGAGGTCAAAACCCCAAGCAACAAGGAAGGGGTCAACACTCCATAAGGACCCCACACTCAAGGGTGTGGACATTGTGCATAAAGAAGGGCTTGAAGGTAGAGGGTTCTCAAGTCCACATGATCAATTTTGGGCTTCAATAGTCACACACATGCGGTGAAAAATCAGATCTACATTTTGAAAGAGATGGAACCACAAAGGACGAAGAATTGGCCCTTACTCCCATCATTGTGCCGAAGAGTCAACATGATGAGGTAATTATGGATCATTGTTTGGTTAATATTGATAATATTTCAGCATGTGATGAATCCAGGGTTGAAAGGAAGGGTGAAGAGGAAGAATTCATAGAGCATGAGCCAAGGAAAGAAGGAAAATTCGATTTGCAAAGTTGTGGAGAGAATTTGGCGGTTGAAGCCAAATCTCTTGTTTATAAGGATGATGTTCGGCTTGCTCCAATTTTCAGAACGACAGCTCCTAAGAGTCAAATTGAGAGTGTTCATGGCTTTGGTAAGAACCACAAAGAGGCTCCATGCATGTGCCAACAAAAGATGGACAAAGTCAAGGTGGGAAGAGCATCACTAGTTGAATATGAAGAGATCTCAACCAAGCTTCATTCGAAAAAGATGGACAAGCTAGGGACAACCAAAGGTATGATCACATTTCAGTTTTTTGGTCTTTCCCTAGGTCGCTGCCATACTTGTGTCATCATGGACAACATAGTGGAAATGATGATAAAGTGAAGAACACCCAAAGTGGCAAAGAGTACATAGATCCTTTGAGTTACAAAGAAGGGGAAGTATTCAATGGGTTCCATGTTACTATGGCTAGTGAGTGCTTCATTCCGTGCATATGGTTAGAAAGAAATTCTATGAGAAATCACATGGAGTTTGTTGTGCATTCGAACTTCCTTGTGAAGGATGAGATGCTACAAGATGGCCTCATCATCCCTTGCACCAAGAGGTTCCAACCACTCAAGCTCACCTTGGAAAAGCACATGGTTGTGCTTCAAGGCATGACAAGTGGAGATCCTCAAGTTGCTACAGCAAAGAGGATGGAAAGAATTACCGGAAGAAGGCAAGATCTATGGGCTACTCATGGTAAGATAACCACCACACTTTCAGTTTTAAAACAGCAGTTGTATCATAGAGATTTTCAGCTCTTAATTCATGCACATACTCTTAGAAGAAGTCTTCCAATGAAAGTGGATGTTGAATTCATAAATTTTACATTTGGAAGTGAGCAAGATAGAGGTTATCTCGTTCCCCAAGCATTATAACTCAGCTGGAAATTGGTGGTACAAATGTAAGTAGTAAAAATCATGTTTTATGGGTTTCAAGGCACGCTGTCATAAAAATTCATACTGTTGTTATCAACATTTTCAGTTTGCTCAACATTGCATTTGTAGCCATACAAGTAGCCTCAGCCATATATGGGAGTAATCTTCAGTTTTTTTATGTTGTTAAAGCATTTTCAGTCCCCATATGGTTGATTTTTATGAAGAGTTTGAAGTATGACAGTTGTTATCTTATTTCATTTGTTGTTGTTCGCATCATTACCACTCGGTTAACCCCTTTAATGAAAGTCACCAAAGTATTTTCGATCACAAAGGGGAAGGGTTTTTCACCTACTATCAATGAGGGATCATTTGCCATTGTTTTAGAGAGTTTTCGGTCACCATAATGCAAATTTTGAACAAGAAATTGCCATGGTACAACCACAGCCATAATTGGCACAGCGTGAATAGAACGTTAAAAGTTCATCATGTGAAGAATTACATAGATTGCTTATGTCCTTGGAATCTGGGTGAACCCTTGAAGCTCAAGGAAGATGAAGGTAAAGATTTCAGTTTTGATTTTTCCTCTCTTTAATTATGGGAGGGAAGGAATTTGATGAGTTGGTATGAAGCAGGAGAAAATTCTAGCTTGGCATGTTTATGGCATCATAGGCTTGATAAGAATTATGATTTTCTTTTTTGTGTATTGCTAACCCATGGTTCCATGAAAGAACCAAAAGAAATATGGGAAAGGGGGAGCAATTATGATGAATTTGCAGTTGTACACATGACAGTCAAAGAGGAAAATGATGATGATTCTACTTTTCAGTTTCATATATGGTTAACCCATGGCCCCATGAAAAGGTATGAATTTTGTTTTGACTTCCTTGTTTTAAGTTCAGCTGAGGCACACATTGTTTGTGGGGGTCAAGAGCTCCAAATTTTAGAGGAATTTACCCTCAAAATTCACAAGGAGTTGGGATTCCACTTGCAAAATGATGAAATCAGAATTCATAGGAATGTTAAGCAAGGGAAGGCTGATTCTCTCGAGTTAAAGGCCAAGATGTCTGTTGATTTCAATTGTAGACTTGTTGTTCTTAGTTTTTCAGCCTATGTAAAACAACTTTCAGTCCCTACATTACTCATGAAATTGCCTTTCTTCATAAGATTTCCATTTGGTAGTTATTATGCCATGGTTATAGGGCTGAATTTGCAAAAATCAGATTTGGGACTGCCATTAGCAACCATGAACAGCAGTGAATTTTCATTTTTGAAGAACATTCCATCACAAGTTGATATAGGAAGAAGGTTTCAGCTGAAAGGAGGGAACAAATCTGATTTGATAGCCTCAAATTGGATAAGATTCCATGAAAATTATGACGGCATTTGCAAGGATTTTGTACAGCTGAGCATGCAAAGAAAGGTAATATCATTGTTGTTTTTAATGATGAAGACTTCCATGAAGAAAGGGGCAGTAAAGGTATGAGTTTGTTTGGGATGAAGCCCCTTCATTAACAGGCCCAGGATCCAAACTATGGGAACACTACAGCATGTTCCTTTACTTTGATATGATAATACTTCGGCATATGAGTTTGCAATTCCTTGGGCACAAACAATTTTGGGAAAGGAGGATTGTAATGTCCCCTTTTTCAACTTGAGCATTGCACCATACAAAGCAAATCGAAGCGATGGGCAAAACCCAAAAGGGTCTCCAAAAACAACAAAAGAAGAAGAAAGAGAGTACAAAGAAGGAGAGGAGGTGGAGGGAAAAGCCTCGACACCAACCCTCATGACTGTCGCCCAAGGCCAGCTGGAAAGAATCTAGTGATGTGTTGATGTCTGGTGTCGTGACGGAACTGTCTAAGACACCTATGGTCCATGGAGAGTCGAGCTCTGGGTGAGCCTGGAGATCCGCGCCTATAAGAAGGGGCCCTTGGCCGTGTCTCCGCACCTCTAGTCCGATAGATCTAGATCGAGATAAGATAAATATATTAATGTCTAATGAATGACCGAAAAGTAGATCAATGGGATTGCAACCCAAACAATATACAAAATGCAAGCAACGACAACTCAAAACGAGTTCCCAAAAACGAGAAAAAATGAGAAAAGAGAAAGCGAGAGGAAACCCGAAGCCAATACCCCCACGGGCGGGGACACTAGAGCAAGCGGGGAGAAAGACGAGAGAAGCAAAGAAGGGAACGAAGGGGTGGGGGCAAACGAGGACCAATGGTCTACATAGGAATGGTAGCCACACCCCTCCTAACATTAGAGGCCAACGAAAAGCTCTTGATGGACTGACAACCCAAAGAGGGGGCGAAAACCTCCTCCCAGTGAGATACGAGACTAAAACGACCCGGGGAGGAATGGAGCAAGGTTGCCCTGCAGTACGTGTGTGCATCCGATTCTACTGGTGGTGATCGAGGGAAGTGTGAAGGTCAAGCTGGGACGAACCGATCTATGTCATCGTATCCTGGGTCGAAAGGATGCTGCGTTTAGTACCTCCACCAGTGGGTAGAACCGGAAAGAAGGCCGTAATCCATCTCGTGGGGACGACTCTCGAAAGGGGATGAAGAATCTAGTCTCGTAATAGCAAAGACTCACGGATATAGAGGGCAAGGCACCGCTAGTCGATATATCCAAGAAGAAGGCAGGAGAGTCTCGAATCCCTCGAAGAGACAGTGAAATCGTCTTCTAATCTCATAGTAGATGGGACGGAATATGAAATGAGTCTCGTCTCCACCTCTTGAAGGCTACAGAGCCTACAAAGTCTATCCTCCTAATCAATGTGGTGATTAGTCTCACCGAAGTCTGTGGGAGCCGACTCAAAACTGACCCAGAGGTATACAAAGGGCATGCACCCAGTGACGAGAGGTGTACTGAGGGCGGATGATGAGTCCATCTCTGATTTCAAGAAAGTGCTCTACATAAAAGGACATCTTAGGGCGCAAACCCCCAGGAGGGTTCACCCAAGTAGTCTGAATGAAGCTCCTGTAGATATCCTCCCGGATGGACTTGTTCAACACTTGCTTGGTGGGCAAGAGATGACTCGAGGCATACTGGAAGGGGGGAGACGATCAATCTGGATACCAACTGAGTTCAACACGGCGAAGTCTCGTGAACCAACACCGACCCACAGCCTGGGCAATACTCACAGAGGAACAATAGGCGAGATACGTGTCAAAAGGAGTGCCCCCAGACAACATACCCATAGAGAATAGTGGGGCGGATGAGGGAGTTCATAAGAAACATCTTGGAGGAGATGTCCTGGAAGTGGTGCCGAAAACATTGTCTCTCGAGATTGGCAAGAGACCCATACCCTTTATTCACCCTCGTGAAGAGCATGTCTCATCGAATCTAGACCACGAGAATAGGACTCCTAGGTAGGTGTATGTATTAGTAATTTCAATCTCCTGCCCCTTGAAGAAAAAGTGGTGTGGTGTCCTCAACCCGTTGAAGACCATGAGCTTGCTCTTACCCACATTGACCGTCAAATGCCGAAGATCACAGAATAAAGCAAGTGCATCAAGTTGTCTCTGAAGCCCCTCAGAGAAGAGGTGAGTAAAACAATATCGTCGGCGAAAAAAGAGTATAGAAATCAAGACATGGTGAAGAAGGCAACCGTCCCCTTCCTGAATGTGATCCCGAAGAAAAGATTCCAGCTCATTAATATAAATGTCCAAGAGGGTAAGAGACAAGGGGCACCCCTATTTAACCCCAATGGTGCTCCTAATGAAATCGTGGACCGGTGTAAGTGCGATGCGAAGACGACCAAGGATGAACTCATGGAGGCGCATGATGGCGATAATAAGAATCTCAGAAATACCAATGTCTCGGAGCCGCTGGAAGAGGGCCATGCAAGGTACGAAGTCGAAATCTTTTTGAAAGTCTACAAAACAACAATAAACTTTTGAAGAGCAAAGGTGTGAGGCCTCCTTAATGATAGCTCGAAGGGTGAAGATGTGGTCGGTGATGTGGTAACCAAGGCGAAAACTAGCCTGACTTCTCTGGCTCGAAGTGCTTCTGCTCCAAAATCTCGAACAACCTGTGGAGAACTGTAGCATAGAGTTTGGAGAAAGAATGGCCCACCATGATAGTCCTGTAGTTATTCGGATCAGAAATGGACCCAGCTTTGTGAATCGGGTGAATGATATGAAGAGACCAAGTAGGAGGTAGGAGGTAAGCCCATAATAACCACCTGATTGAAAAGATCTGTCAAATATTTACCAAAGACCTCAAAACCCTGCTTGAAGAACTCACCTGGAAACCTTCCACATCCGTTGCCTTGTTACAATTCAAAATCCTTATTGCCTCTTTGATATTGCGGTGAGTGAAGGGATTACCAGGCGGCGGGATGCCAATTTGGGTAAGTTGTTGCCCCAGAACATCGTAAAGGGTAGAGGTGTGGGAAAAAATGGAGATAGGATCAATCGTCGTGGAGGAGGGGGAGTGGCGGGGAAAGACAATACACCAGAAGGACCGAGGGTTAGTCTTAAGGGAGGTGGAAAGCATATATCTGTGGTGGGAAATGAAGGATCGCTTCTTACGATGGAGAAGGCACCGGTAGGAAACTTTAAGAGTGGGGAAGGAGGGGAGGGCATGGATAAAATCCTAGCGAAGGCGCCGATGAAGGGATTTGCACTCTACATCATACCATTGGTTCATGGGGCAAGATTTAGTAATACTCGTGGTCGAGGGATGGGTGGTGGAGCTGGGAAAGGATCTCGGGCGGCCTCCCATATTGGTCAATACTCTGTCGTAGGGGAGGATCTCAGGCGGCCTTGAGACACTTTTAGCTTGAAAGTGACTCCCGAGTGGAGGAGGAACCGTCCATAAGTTGTGAAAGGGCCATCTGTATCCTCATAAATCCTATGCAGACCAACTGACACGGGGTCAATCCTTTGTGTACAGAGTGTATCCTCTGATCTGTCATGGAGGGGGACCTGAAAGTGTCTAGTACAGGCATTAAAGTCACCTAAAATGATAACCTCCCCTGCGACAGAGTATTGACCAATATTGTCGTATAAGTCAAAGAAGGGATCACCATCTGGGCCATTGTGGATGGCATAAGGGGAAGCAGCTGGAGGAAAGTAACAAACTGCTATATAGAAATCCCTAGAGAAACGAGCGGCCCCACTAATACGAATCCACATGTACCTAATAGACTCATCAAAACCGACCATCGAGATCTTGTTCTGGAGGGAGTCTCTATAGAGACAAGCAACCCCACCAGAGCCTCTGACACCACCCGAAACCCAAGTCTCCCGCCTCTGGCCGATAACCAAATAAATCCAATAATACCTAGGAGAGGACGAACCGGGCTCTCATGTGTCTCTGTGATGAAGAGAATGTCGACAACCCCGAGAGCATCTAACATAAGGCTAGGGGAAGACCGAAGGGAACGATTCCCATTCCAGCAACCGATAGATAAGCCTCTGGCCTGACTCCTCTCCCACTTGGCCCGTCATTGGGGAGCCCTCGCGACGCTTCCAACCAGAGGAGAGTCTCTAATAACAGCCCGGAGATTTCTGATAACCGCCCATTTACTTGCTTTCCTTGCTGCCATAACTTGCTCCCTAGAGCGTTTGAGCTCCCCAACTTGTGTCCTGGTGAGATCTTCATCAAGAAGACCTTGTCTGGGCATGAAAACAGAACCCTCTTAGCCTTGAGAGCTCGTAGCCTGTCAAAAGTTGTCCTGAAACGGATGAAAAGTGTGGAATCATAGCCAACCCAAGCTCTTTCTAATGTAATGTCAGAAATCCCCAAAGTATCAGTGATAAATGAGTTACCAACAGTCAGTGGGTCCTGTGTCGGCGTGGGGGGTGGGAGACCCCTCACCTTGAGGTTTAATTCCCTGTCACGCCTAGTACATTCCTCAATTAACTTGGCTTGCATAACGGCCTCAACCGCAACCAAAGGGGGGCATTGCCTTTCCCACTAACAACCTTGGTCCATGATTTCGTTTCCAGTTTTAAGGAAGCTTTGGTTATTTCTGATTCCTCTTGCTGAGACCGGAGGTCAACAATTTCTGCGTGTAGGGCATCATTAGGGGAACTAGTGTTATCCGTGTTGTTGGCCAATTTTTCTCTCAAGATGGCATTCTCAGACTCAACATCCGCGACCCTGCCAATAAGTGTACAGACCTCAGTTTGGAGTTGTTGATTGGCATTTTCAACTTTTTGGATTCAGTTGAGAAGTTCCAATAAAATGTCCATTGTACTGCTAGAGGTGTGGCCTGGGATTCCCAATCGTGTTGTTCTTAATAGGAGTTTCCGGGGCCATGTTTGTAGCCAAATCACTAGGATAAATCACCTGAAGAGGGGAGAGGCTGAGAGGCGAGCCAGAGAGCATACCAAAAACGGCAAAATAATTCAAGTACAAAGTTCTAGTCTGGCCCTAGAAAATGTCTAGAAAATTCGTTTTTCAACTGTGTTCTTTACCCTCGAAATTAAATGGAATCAATGGCGTCTTGCACTGTTTGTATTTGGACAGGATTCTGCTCTAACAGTTCTCCTCCCTCGCTTTTGCTCCTTCAAACGATCCCTGTAAGTTCATGTGAATTATGAATTTTGAATGTGTTGTTCGAGTTTCTCCTCACTAAGTGTTCGTTGTTTCAACAACACTATTCATTCATGTCAAAATAAGGGTCCCCACTAGGATCAGGTCTCTACTTGGTGCCCCTCTCACCCGGGAGCACAACAAAGAAAGATGTGATCCGTCGAGTAGTAGTCTCCCTGGAAGGTGGGTGGAGGACCCATTCACGGAGCTTAAGAGCTTATTGTAAATAGAGAGCAAGATACCTCTGATCATAATACATGAAGAAGGTCGTGAACGTTGGACATTCATGGAATAGGAAATGTGAAACTTCCTCCGATCTCACAAGAGATGGGGCATCAAAAAATGAAGTGTTCCTCAATCTCAATCTCCTGGAGAGAGCAAAGTTGGCGGATCCTCTCATCCCGATCCAACTGGTGATCGCTCTCGACCCGAAGCCTGTGGGAGCCAACTCTGAACTAGCCCAGGGAGATGCGAAGAACATGCATCCAATGACGGGAGATATAGGTGGGCCGAATGATGAGTCCATTGTTGACTTCGAGAAAGTGATTGGCGTAGAAGGCCATCTTCGGGCATAGCTCATCCCGGGGTTGGTCCAAGTAATCTGAATGAACTGTCTGTATATATCATCTCTAATGATTTTGTGCAAGTCCTGCTTGCTCGGAAGGAGGTGAGCAGGAGCATCCATGGAGTACCGAAAGGGGGAGACGGTCCATGTTGATCCCAAGGGATCCAAAGAGACGAGAGACCGGGCATACCAACAACGAGCACGGCCACTACGGTTAGAAAGAGCAATGGCCTTAAGAACAAGAGAGGCAAGGTAGATGTACCTATCTCTGCCTATGGAAGAATCAGAAAGTCCCTAGATGCGGTGCAAGAGTGAGACGAGACCAAAGATGACCTCAAGTCTGAAAGGGCGAGCCCCAAACTCGGCAAGGATGATATTATGAGGAACAGTCTCTTTACATCTGATGATCCGTTTGACCATAACAATCGAACTCGCTCAATAGAAGCCCAATCGACTCGAGCAGGAGGGACCCCAAACCTCAGAACCATAGAGAATTGTGGGTCTCACAAGAGAGTCCGAGAGAGACATCTTGGACAACGTGTCCTGAAAGTGGTGACGGAAGCATTGTCTCTCCAAGATCACAAGGGAACCGTACACCTTCAAGACTCGAAGCGAGGTCCAACGAAGAGAACCCCCAGATAGGTGTAGGAGTTGGTGATCTCCAACTCCTCCCCTCTGTAGAAGAAATGGAAGTCGAGGTCTTCAACACATTGAAAACCATAACCTTGGTTTTACCCAGGTTGATTGTAAGTTGTCTATGATCACAGAAGAGGGCTAAAGCATCAAGTTGTCTCTGTAACCCCTCCGTAGAAGAAGCCAAAAGGACCACATCATCCGCGAAGAGAAGGATGTAGATCAAAACTTGGTGAAGAAGACAATCGTCCCCATTCTGTATGTGATCCCAGAGAAATTCCTCCAATTCAACAATATAAATACAAAACAGAGTAGGAGAGAAAGGGCAGCCCTATTTAACACCAATGGTGCTCCTGATGAAGTCGAAAGCCCACCAACAAGATACAAAGGTGACCCAAGACCTCCTCATATAGCCGAGTGATGGCGACAAGAAGGGTTTCGGAAATACCAATGTCTCTAAGTCTGTGGAAAAGGACTTCCCGCAGAACAAAGTCAAAGGGTTTTCGAAAGTCCACAAAGCAGCAGAAGACTCTGGACAAACGGTGACGTGCTTCCTCAATGATAACACGGAGGGTGAGAATGTGATCGATGTCGGTACCCTCTCCCGAAACTCCGCTCGTCCTCCGGCTCTGCACTCTTATTGCTCTAGAAACTTGGATAGTTGCAAATGGAGAACAGTGGCGTACAACTTGGAGAAAGTGTGACCCACCATAATTGTCCTATAATTATTAGGGTCAAAAGTAGGACCGGATTTGTGAATAGGATGGATAATATGGTGGGACCAAGAATGTGGGAAGCCAGTACACACCACCTGATTGAAAAGGTCTACCAAATAATTGTTGATGGTGTTGATCCCATGCTTGAAAAACTCTGCCTGAAAGCCTTCCTCATCTATTGCTTTGTTGCAATTCATCACCGATATGGCCTTCTTAACATTTGTGTAGGTGAAGATGTGGCAGGTGGAGGGTGGGGGCACTTCCGTGGTCCTGGGACCTGACCAAGGATATCATATAAGGTGGAGGTGTGGGTGAACATAGTGTGGGGGTCAAGATCCAGGGGTAAGGGGAGCGCCGGGGAATGATGGTACGCCAAAACGTTTGGGGGAATGCAGAAGTGAGGTGCGGAGATCCCTTCTTCTATGGGCAATAAAGGTACGCTTCTTGTGGCAGAGGAGATATAAAAGGAGATCAATGACTTCATTTTCATCATCTATCTTGGTGCATTTTCTCTACATTTGATCTTTGGGCTGATTGCTCATTGTCATTCCACTATTGGGTGACAATCCATTAGTGTGGTTTTTTCCAAGGAAGACGAAAACCTTCCTTGTGGCTGGTTGGAGGACGAAAACCCTCCAATTTTGGGTGAAGTGAAGACAACTTTGAAGACCTCTTGCAGATTTGGACATTAGAAGATCAAGGAAGACATCTACAAGGTTTGCATGCAATTTTGGAGCTCTCCCTAGAGGGAGCGACTTGGGTTGAGTGGTTGTTGGGTGCCTTCTAGGGCACAAAATTTAGATTTTCTTTGATATTTTGACTCCTCATAATTTATAAGGCTGGAAACAATCATATTTTGTGGAATTTGGGGTTGGAAACCCTTTATTTCATAATTTCTTTGAGTTGTACTTCTGCTGCATTTAATTAATTTTCCAACTGTGTTTTTAATCAAGTTTCATATTGGAAAGTGGCTTAAATACTTCCTAAAATACTTATCTATATTTTGGTTGGGTTATTTGATGACTTTAAGTGATTTTCCTTCATTTTTGGACTATTGTTATAAAAATCAGACTGCTGATTTCCAACTGTCATAAAAATCAGACTGACAGTCTAAAATCTGAAATTAATAATTTTGGGGTTTGTGTGATTTCCTCCTTTTTCAATTGAAGTCCCAATAAGGGACATTACATGGATCTGAAAACAATGATAATCCAAAACAGAAAGAGAGGCATACCCCTTGCAAAGGCGTGGTTGAGTGGCAAACTTCATGTTAAAGCATGGGCTAGTAAATTGGAGCCCCAAATGAGTGTAGGTTGACAGGATCTCCAAAAGTTCCCCCCTATAGAAAAATTGGAATCTGGAGAGAGAACGCTTTGAGGCATAGTTACCAAGTTCGATCGGATCTGTACCAAATCCGGTTCGATACGGATTTTTAGACATGTCTGACTAAATCTGATTCAGTTCGTTGTCTTTTTCTATTTAAAAAGGGTAAAAAAGAATTACTAGTAAATATCGTTAACCCTAATTAGGAGAGTTTGAGGTTGTTCGGTGCCCCTGCATTTGGTTGTGTGTTCGACCCCTACGTTCGCTCGTGGCCTCCATGAAAAAGCACAAAGTGTGGCTCAAGATTGTGTAGTGGACCAGTGGTGGTCGGCAAGAGTGTTGCTCGGTGCTAGCGGTGCTTGGTAGTAACAAAGGTGAAGCTCTACAGCAGAGGTAGCAACGGTAAGTCGCAACTAGTCATTTATTTATGTTTTAAAATTAGGCATTTCATGCTTTAGTGTTAAGATTTTAATTTTTGTTTTAATATTAGGGTTTTAAAATATTTAATGTTAAACTTAAATTTTAATATTTAATATTTAGCTTAATACTTAAATAATATTAAACATAATTTTGATATTTAACTTAATAATTAAATTAAAAAAATTAATTATCTAAGTTAACCACTAATATTAGTTATTAATATTAATAACTAAGTTTTTATTTTTAATCTATAACATTAATTTTTTTGCATCTTTTATTTTTTTAATATTTATTATTAAAAACTAATAACTAAATAATATTATTCAGTTACTAATGTTATTTTATTCATAACGTTGATAACTAAGTGTTGTTATTTAGTACTTACATAATTACACCGAGAGGTGTTCCTACAATAGCAGGCAAGGAGTGTAATGGCGTGCGTTGATTGAAAAAACTTTTTATTTTCCGACAAATATTTAATGGTTAAAATAATTTATTTTTTAATGTCGACTCAATGTTTGATAAAGAAAATAAATAACTTGTGTGGACGTAAATTCAAGATAATTAGTGTGAGGTTATTAAATTTTATTCGAAGATAATTACTACGAAGTAAATAATAAGTGTGAATCGGTAAGTAACTATAATACTATTATATTGATCTATATTATTTTTACTTTATGGAAATGTAACTTATTTTAGAAGTGTGAAAGATAACAAGTGTGAATTGGTCGGGATATTCTTTGGGAAGTAAATTCAAGATAACTATAATACTATTATATTGATCTATATTATTTTTACTTTATGGAGATGTAACTTATTTTAGAAGTGTGAAAGATAACAAGTGTGAATTGGTCGGGATATTACTTGGGAAGTAAATTCAAGATGATTAGTTAGACGTGTTTTATAAATAAATGTTTTATATTTGTAATTAAAATTTAATAAATACAATTCTATATTTAAAAACTAGCATAGATATCTTAAATACATCTATCTAAAATACCGAGAGATATCAATCTCGAGGTGCCTATATTGGAATTCTCACATAAGTTAGATAGGCACCTCGAGATTGATATCTCTCGATGTCTTTTAGATAGATGTATTTAAGATATCTATGCTAGTTTTTATTCTTTTTGTCGTAGATGCATATATTTTTACATGTTTTACATTATATATATATATATATATACCAAACCGGATTTTTCCAAAAAAAAATGGGAACTCCGATTTTTCGGATTTTTTTGCCCTTCCGAATAGATCCAGATTTCCAAACCTAGTAACTATGCTTGGAGGTATTGAAGATCGTGACCTTAGTTTTACTAAGGTTGACCACTAGTTGTTGGAGTTCGCAAAAGCAAGAAAGGGCATCAAGTTGTTGTTGTAAGCCCTCTGCAGAGTGTGAGAGGACAACATCATCAGCAAAAAGGAGGATGGCTATAAGCACCTCATGTAGAAGACAACCATCATCCATATGGGTATGTTGTCGAAGAAACTCCTCTAACTCATCAATGTATATGTTGAAAAGGGTCGATGAGAGAGGACATCCTTGTTTGACCCCAATGGTACTCTTCACAAAGTCAAACATCCCTATTAGGAAAGACGACATCTGATGCATGTTGGAATACAGAGACGTGGCGATCTAAAATTTGATCACTTTCATAGATGGAAGTTGCAAAGGGGATTCCTAAGTTTGTGTCACGATAGGCTAACTTAAATCCAAGAGGCATCCCTAGAATAAATCTATGCACATAGATTTGGTTCAAATTAAACCTTGGGTTAAATTCAAGCATGCGCATGAGATGGGATCTTTGATCCATTTTCATTTGTTGCCCCAATTACATCCCTAATCATGGAAATTTCCTTTGTTTCAGCCACAACGTTCCTACATGACCCAAGAACCACTAGAGGAAGTTATAAATTAACGGTCTCTAAAGACATACACATGCAACATCTTTAACTCCATATAGAAAATGTTATATACCTAATTGGTTGAACTACCAAGCGACGTGACCCATCATTTTGTAATGTCACCAATTCCGAGCAAATGGCCTAAGAGGCTTTTCATCCGTTTTAGCCTTGGTCATGCCCAAGGGGCTAGTAACATTGATGGTTATTGGGCATGGTTTGCACCTTCATTTCACTTATAGGTTATGTTTCGACATTGGACACATAATTTGAGGTGTTTTAAGTGAAATAAGGTTGTGTGATGCTCATGTATGGTACTTTATTATTCAATTACTTCATTGGGGGTAACTTAAGTGTACTTTTGGGCATAGTGATGATAAAGTAACTTAAGTTATTTTATTATTATTCTAATTTTACGTTGAGATAGCTTAAGTGTACTTTTGGGCATGGTGGTGATAAAGTAACTTAACTTATTTATTATTATGTGGATTTTTCCCCAAGGTGGTCAATTAGGATTCTTTTGGCCCTTTTTTGCAATGAAAAGTTATGAAAGGAAGCGCTTGGGGAGAAAGGGACATTCATTCATACACTCACTCTTTTATGATATTGAAGTCATTGTTGATTGCATGTTTTTGCTTGTGGAGTAAGATCCCATAAGAACCCTAGCTTTGGTGGCGAGAGATCCACTCCTAATACTTTTGGGCATGGTGGTGATAAAGTAACTTATTTATTATTATGTGGATTTTTCCCCAAGGTGGTCAATTAGGATTCTTTTGGCCCTTTGTTGCAATGAAAAGTTATAAAAGGAAGCGCTTGGGGAGAAAGGGGCATTCATTCATACACTCACTCTTTTATGATATTGAAGTCATTGTTGGTTGCATGTTTTTGCTTGTGGAGTAAGATCCCATAAAAACCCTAGCTTCGGTGGTGAGAGATCCACTCCTAACTAATAGAGCACTCTTCGGTTGTAAAAGATTCATCCCTAGTTTGCTAATTTGGAGCTTCATTCAAATCAGATTTTCAGATCAGAGTTATCAAAGAATTTCAAGGGTTTGCTCAATGCCGGAGAGAGATTATTTGGTCCATACTTCAGCCATCTACAAATCAAATTATTTCCAGCATTTGAGGCAAGCTTGGCGAATTCCCACGAGGAGTTTCATTCAGTTTGGGCTTTATTTATTTTCAGATTTACTTGCTTAGGGTTTTTCCATGAGTGTTTTCTAGGGTTTTTGGTAGGAGTTTTTCAGTTCTCCAGATTGGATCTGACCCGTTATAATTTAAATATATTGTTGTCCGAATTTCAGAATTTATAAAGATCATTTCAGCTCCTTGTGAATTTTTGGAATTTTTAGGCAGTTTCAATGAGTTAAAATAAATAAATAAAATCAGATCTGAGAGATAAAATTATTTCTCTTGTTTATTGTTCTACATATTTTTCTAAGTTATTTGAAGCTTTTAGGTAGTGTTAGAAATTATTATTCTGGAAAATACAATTTTTTCTTTGTTTTTGCATATTGTTGTCCTAAAAATCAGAATTTCAGTTCGCTGTTATTTTTATATATTTTGTGAATTTCAAGTGATATCCCACAAGGGATATTTAATGTTTTGACAAGACATCCTATCAAACATGCCTCTTACTCGTATATAAATAACCTATCATCCATACTCACCCATCAAATTATATAGTTTATTCTATATTCCAATATTCTAAATTTATGTTAAGTACCTTGTAGGTATGTAACAACCGGTATTGGAGCCTTTGTTTTGCAACTTGTGGTTATTCAATTGATTGCTGTTTTTTGAGTTTTACCAAGGTTAGTGACCAATTTGTTCTTAAGCTTTTGGCCTATACTTTTTGGCTTGTGGCCAAATTCAAACAATTTAAAATCAAAAGTTTAAAACATAAAAATATAAACAAATATAAGAACATAAAACCATAAGCTACAAAAAATATCATACACACATCCCACACTTAAGTTTTAAAAAGCCACAAATATATTGAATAGGCATTCTTAATCACCTCTTTTCACTTACCCCTATCCATTTCCTTGGGCACTTTATTTTGAACATGCTACTCTCTTACCACACTACCCTTGCCATAAAGCGAGGAAGGAGGAAAAACATTTGAAAATTATATATGAAGTTTTAAAAGTTCGAATTGAAACAAAAAAAAACAAAAAGGACAAAAACATATGTACATGTAAAGATGTTGTCTTTTATAATAGAAAAACGTGTGCCCCTGAATAAATGAAGTGAATTATTCAACCCATCTTTTCGTACCTTAGTTATTAAAGCTTTCTAAAATTTAGTATTAATATCATATGTCAGCCCAGCTAAAAAAGGTGATCCAAGTTCAATTTACTAAAGCAAATTTACAAGAAGAGTATTATCGCTAGATTAAGACAAAAGGCACTATAGGAAACCCATAATATAAACACATCCACTTAAGTTTCTTAGAAACAAACATACATAAATAAAACTGCACCATGAAAAAATAGAACACAAGTTATTTAAGGAGGATTTGAAGAAGTTATCATGGACAAAGGTAAATGGCTGATCTTAAAACCATAAGTATTAAAATTTAAAGGGAGTCTAAATAAGAGTGACCTGTCAATCCATCATAAAAGCTAGTTTTTCAAACAAACAAAAAAGTAAATTTCACTTTTAATAAAAATCACCATGCTACAAATTTTTATTGTAAGATGAAACATAAATTGTGGAGTTTTAGTCCAAGCTCTAAAATTAGTCCAAATGCAAATTGTAATTTGCAACGGGATAAAATGCCGATAGAGTTGACTTGGGTCGGATTGATTCAGATTCTATGCGACACTATTGTGTTGATCTTTCACACTCATATCAAATAGTGTCTTCTAAATGTGCTTCAGCCTTCAAGGACAATGCATTTCTGTCACCGAAGAGCAAGTTATATACCTAATTAATCCAGATTACGTATAAATACTTGCTACCAAGAGCCACAACCTATGATTTTGATGGGACACGTCCTATTAAACATGCTCCTTGTTCTGTATACAAATAATTCATACTCACCTATCACGTTATGTAATTTAGTCTATATTTCGATATGTTAATATTCTATATTTAGTATTTACCTTATGTACCTTGTAAGTATGTAACGAAGGATGAGAAGCAGGTGGAAAGACAACAAAGAACTAACAAAGCACTTCCAAAATCTCTGAGAAATCCAAATAAAACCCCTGAAAGAACCTCAATTGTATGGACATAGCAATAGACTTCGAGAGTGAGCTCGTAGCACGTTAGAATATAAGTAATGGGTGCTCCCAGTGGCCAACACAGCTGTTGCCAATCGGAAATAGAAATCGAAATAATCAACACCATTTATTTGTTTTATGCTGTGGTCTACTATATATGGAATTTGAACTCTTGACGTATAACTTTAGCACTTTTTATGGTAAACTAATAGAAATTTCAGTTTATTTTAAATTTTAAATTTAATGTAGATTTGAGCATTTAGTATTCAGTCAGCTTTTACAAGTGTTACAAATCTACTTTGTGTCAAGGACTTCAATTTGAGTGTACTTGTAATTTACACAGAAAGTCATATCTAAATTTACTGGAAAGGATGGTGTTCTTTTTATAGGGTAATTTCTTTTCTTTTCTGTTTACCCTCTTTGGCTTTGGTTCATTTCTTTTGCTTTTTTGCGTGCGTGTTAAGTTATTTTCATAGCCTAGTGTCTTCTTACACTAGTTCTTCTCTATTGTAACTGATTATACTTTCAGTTCCTGTTGGCCTATTTTTGGGCTTTTGTGGACATTAATATGATTTTTTTCCATTTCTTTGTGCACTATTTTTAACTTAATTTAAGGAAACAAATACTCCTAATGCGAGGGCAAGTTGCTGCACAGAACATTGTTGTTTCTAGTTGTTGATAAAGAGTATAAATGGTGAGCTAATATATATACTTTACTAAGCTTTAATCAAGCAATACTTTCCAGTCATTTAAAAATTGTAAAGAAAAAACTTCAAAAAGGAAAAAGCGGGAAATTATCTAGACACTTCTTAAGCTACTTTCAAACAGGTAAAAGATTTATAAGAAGCATACCATGACCAATGAGATGAGATAAATAATCTTCTGCTTTTTTAAATATTCCTTATCCAAACAAGGCAATGGCCATGTCACTTTAAGAACATGAAGATCTCTAACAGCTTCCACCCAGAAGATTCTTCCTGGCTCCCAAACAGGTCCGTCCTTGTGGAAATTCAACTTTTCAAGGCCGCCTTTTCTAACATTACCAAACATCTCCACAACCCATTCCTCTAATGCATCTAAAGGTTCTGAAGCAGTAAAACTTGTAACATTAATGACGAAAAATGACAACAAACTAAATCTCAGTCTGGTAACTCAAATGCTGAAACTTCTCACTCACCACCACCAATTACAGAAAGTTTCATGCGCCCGCCAGGTAAGTCTCGGAGTACAAATCCAAAATTTTTGCTCGCATATCAACGCCTTTTGACATTGGCTCCATCAAGCTTTTCCTGTTACCTGTAAGGTGGCCCATGAAATAAAATGCTGGCGCATATGATTAGAAGAACTAAGATAAAAAGATGTCCACCAACAAAGGAATGGTAGCATACCCCACGTAAACCTATTGAAAGGATGTTCCAGGATAGCAGAATGGCATTGCAGTTGCTGAAGACGACAACTGTCACTTTGTAGGACTTGATCAAACTCTGCAGCATATCACATTTTTCAGAAAAATGAGTAAACACTTCTTTCAGGCAAAAATGACAAATGTTTTGAGTTATCTGAAGAAAAACATCACTTGCAAGTAGTGTGTTGTGAACAAAGCTCAAAATGTAAGGAAAAAAAAGAAAAGAAGAAGAATTTAAAGTACAACCACATGATCTAATTGAAATAGATAGCATGAACCAAATTCAAAATATTCATGTAAATATAAGAGAAGTGAAAAATCACAACCTGAATCTACTGCTTGTACCTCACGTTCCATAGCTTCAGCTTTTACCAATGGCGAAATGAAAAACTGGGAAAACCTGTACAAATTAACAATGCCAGTCAACAACATTTCTATTGGCCGGAGAATCATACTCTGTTTTCGTAAACAACTTTTCTATTGAAGATCAATCAAAAACATTTAAACAAGAGCAAAACCTCAGTAATTCATATGCATATTTTATTCTGACGATGACCAACTATGAAAAAGACTATCATTTGCACTAAAAATCAAACAGAACTCAACTTGAAATAAGATTTCACAGAATAAGAACAAGACAAAAAAACAATTGAAACAGTGGAAACTTAAATAAAAAGAATTAGACAAGACTCCTATAACTGTAAACTTTTACGTTTCTTTAGCAATGCCTCAAATAAAATAAACAAGTCAGTTCCTCTTTATTGTGATTATGGACGAATTAAAATCATTTTAATGCATTTATGATAAATTAAACTTCATCATACAAAACATTGGTGTAATCAATCAAAAGGCATAAACAGCAAGCACACACTCTCCCAATCTGTAAAACAACGAATCCAATGAATTGATGAGTGGTACAAAAGAGGAATATATGAGAACATATAGTATTAATAAAAATAAAATATTTAGATGATAATATTGCAACACGAGGAGGGTGTCAACAATATCAATGCTATAGGGGTATGTG
This sequence comes from Taxus wallichiana var. yunnanensis, assembly GCA_018340775.1. Classification (NCBI taxonomy): domain Eukaryota; kingdom Viridiplantae; phylum Streptophyta; class Pinopsida; order Cupressales; family Taxaceae; genus Taxus; species Taxus wallichiana. The sequence continues at coordinate 96,871,550 of CM031236.1, forward strand.
TAGTAAATTTGTAATGAATAATATTATTAGGTTAACAATAAGTCCCATCTGCTGAGATCTCATTCCCTCAAAGTATAAGCAGAGAACGATGCATATCCATAAACAATTGATTTTCACAAGATGCTTCTTCCCTTGAAAATTTTTCCGCTTGAGTACATAGATTTTAATCTGTCTTCTCTACAAGTAGTTGAATATTATAACATCTGGCTAGAATTAATGGAGCCCATTTCGGAATCATTTTCTCCATTTGTGCAAGGACACCAAGTTGGTAGCAGCCGGAATCACTTGTGTATGGTGCCACCCTTCTCATGTGAAACTAATAAAATTACTTCAGAGATTCATTAAGGTATCCAAATCTTGAAACCATTCAACTTCCAAAACTATATCAACTTCAGGCTGATACAGGAGCATCCAGGTTCACAATCAATCTTGCATTATTTAAGAAAACTAGAGTAGAAATAAGCAGTTTTTGGCATTTTGCAAAATTGGCTGTCTGGTGTGGTTGTGTTACTTGCAAATCTCCTCAGGAAGGTCACGGTCTCTTTCTGAAGCTCAAGCACTCAACCAAAGTTGGTGCTCACTCATAATTAGTGGTGCAATGCAAGAAAAGTGATAACGTGGTTGTGGTTCTTTATACAATTGTGGGATACTCATCAAAAATTCTGTTACCTCATGCCATATGCACAGCTTGTGGGTAGCCTCAGGAAGTGGCACAGAACCCATTGGTGCATTATTGGATCTTTGCGGGGCTACAGAACACTCCATAATGTGTCGCAGGAACCTGTGCCACACATCCTACTATCATGCAAACTTGGTATGTGGTGTAAGGCTTGAAGTCATGGCACAAGTCCATAATGAATGCAACGAAGAAAACAAAGTAGTATTCTATCATGTGCCAAGTATAGGAGGTCCTGGCAGTCTCTACTGATGGCGCAGCAGTTGTACACTATCTGCAGAGCCATATCAATGGGCAGAAGGTTGGGACTTGCCTCAAGCACAAGAAGGCTTCATACTCCGATGCGCCAATGTATTTATCGTTTCAAGAGCTCACATTATACCAATGCACTAGTCTAGATGTCACACACCAATCAGTGAACCACGAAGGAAACAGACATTGTAAGATCATGACGGAAGTTGAAGCGTTGTTGACACTCAAATATGGTGTAATGGTTGGAAGTTCAAATGTCAGAAGGTATTGCCAGTTAGTTGGTGCATGGAAGTTGAACCATGGGCAATGGCTGTAACCATTGTACTTCATCTAGCCCATTTTACTGATCGAAGGGCATTATCGTGGGATATTCGATTCAGAGGAAGGAAATAGTTTAGAGAGGCAGCCATTAGAGAGTTGTGAGCAAAGATTTGTCAAGTGCGTAGACCCAAGGGGAGGGAACTGTAGGATTGAATCATGTCTGTTACTAGACTAGGGTATTGGACATGTGTTGTAGCCTGAAAAGGCCATAGGTAGTTGTTGTTCAGGGTGTGTGCATTGTATTCCGTCTTTAAGTGTAAAAATTAAGTTTTCATTTCCCATTGTGTAAGGACTGTGTGAACGTCCATCGTTGTCTGTTGAAGGCACAGTCTATACGATCTAAGGTCATCCTTCATTGGACCCCTAACCATGACTGTATTAATTGGTATTGGAGCAGGTAACAACTCTAGGGAGAGTCGGAAGAGATTTGTTCTTCATCTTGCAAAGCTGGGTAGAGAACTAAGGCTACATACTCCATTGAGTGAACAGTGGGTAGAGGGTGTTTTAGCTGAGTGTGAAGGATTTTGTAGAGTTAAAGAGTCTTGTTGAAATTTTGAAGAGAATAACACCTGCATAGAAATGCAAATGAAATATTGCAGCAGTATGTTTGAGTTCAGACGCCTCCGAGATGAGTAAGAAGAGCAGAAGCAGTGGCTACCAATACGGGAAGGAGGCTACATGAGATTATGGAGATGTTGAGAGCTAGACTGCACTGAAATGTTCCCCCACCCTCCTGTACCAAGCATGAAACGTACCTGGTACAGGTACACGACTGAAGCGCTGTGGGTACATTGCTGGTATGTACCGACAGGTCCCGGTTACAGAAATCCATACCCAGGGCCTGTGGGTACGTACCCACAGCGTACCCACAGGTAAATACATTTTTTTGCATGGAACTCAAAAAAATAAAAAAATAAAACATTTTAACTTAAAACTAAAGTAACCTAAACCTAAACTAACCCTAAAAGACCCCCAAACACCTATTTATACACCCAATCCCTCTAGTTTATTCACACACTCATAGTTTGCTATTTTGCTAATTTTGAGCTTGAAGGAGAGAAAGAGAGCTTGAAGGAAAGAGGGAGAGAGCTTGAAGGAGAGAAGGAGAGAAGGAGAAGGATCAACTACAAGTCTACAAACAACAAGGAGGATTATTTTCAAGTATTTTTCATGCATTCAGACATTCTCTTTTTTTTTTAAATCTTTTGATCAATGTTTTGTATGTGATCAATGATCAATGATCATGAATGATGTGTTTCAAACACATCATTCATGATTATTGATCATGATTCATGATCTATTTTGTTTTTAATATTTATTTATTTTACGTTTTTTTAAATATTAATTAATTTGTTCTTATTTAAAGTTTAATATTGAAGTTCTATTTAATTAAATGTCTACCCTGTGTATGCTCTCACCTCGCACCATTTATGGCGAACTTGGTGATCAGAATCAGAGATTGACATGTAGGGCTAACTGTTTAATTTTTTAATTAGTTATGTATTCGTTTTTTATTTTATTTTGAACTTTTAAATTGAATTCATTATAAATTTAGACGTTTACCCTTTGTGTATGCTCTCACCTCGCACCATTTATGGCGAACTTGGTGATCAGAGTCGAGATTGACATGTTAACTAGTTTTTTTAAATTAGTAATGTGTTCGTTTACGGTTTTTTTATTTTAAAGTTTTAAATTGAATTCATTAAAAATTTAAACGTTTACCCTCTGTGTATGCTCTCACCTCGCACCATTTATGGCAAACTTGGTGATCAGAATCAGAGATTGACGTGTATGGGTTAACAAATTAATTGTCTACTTTGTATTTGTAGTTTTTAATTAAATTATTTAGCAATATTTTAAAAAATATTTCTTATTGTAGGTTAAAACAAATTAAACCTACAGTGATGGCATCCAGTTCAGATTTAGTGGGGCATGAGGGAGGAAATGTTCCGAGTGGCCCGATAGTGAAAATGGATCCTCATTCTCCTTTATGGAGGCATGTGGAAGTGTTAGAGCTCGTTGCCGGTGGTGGTGTCCGTGTTTGGACGTGCCCCCATTGTGCCACCACATTTAAATTTGCATATACCCGTTTGAAAGTTCATCTAACTGCAGTATCAGAGATGGGCATTAGAACATGTAAGAAGGTGGCGAAGAATACAAAATCCATGTACCTAAAAGAACAAGAGGATGCAAACTTTGAAAGAGAAGGAGCTTGCTCTAGAACCATTTCTTTGCAGCAAAGGACTATGGGAAAACCACCAACACCACCACCATCATTTCATCCTTTCATTGAGAGTAATGCTAAAATTGTTCCAATTGATTCTCCTTTTGATGAAGATACCCCATCAAGAAAGAGAACAAAAGGGCCTTTAGAAAAAGCATTCAACATTGAGAAGAGAGAAATTGCAAATGAATTGGTGGCTCGGTGTATTTATGCATGTGGGCTACCATTCAATGTCTTGAGGTCACCATATTGGCAAAGAAATGGTGAGAGGCATTAATGAGGCACCACAGGGGTATACAAGCCCCAACTATAATAAGGTTCGCACTTCTCTTTTGGCAAAAGAAGTGCAACACATACAAACATCTTTACAACCAATTAGAGATTCCTGGAAGGATTCAGGAGTGTCTATTATCTCGAGATGGATGGAAAGACTCCCGAAACAGACCTCTCATCAACATTATTGCAATAAGCCCTAAAGGGGCAATGTTTTTGAAGGTTGTTGATTGTGAGGGGAAATAAAAGATGCCCAATTCATTGCAAATATTCTAATTGAGGCTATTGAGTCAGTGGGCCCTCAGAATGTTGTCCAAGTCATCACGGACAATGCCAAAATTGCAAGGCAACAAGGTTGATAGTAGAGGGTAGGTATGAGCACATATTTTGGACACCATGTGCAATACACTCCCTGAATCTAATGCTGCAGAAGATTGGGAAAATTACATGGATTGAGAAAATCTACACGAAGGCAAACGAGATTCAAATGTTTGTCACCAACCATCACATGTCTCAAGCCATATTCAGAAGATTCTCAAAGTTGGAGTTGTTGAAGGTAAGGGAACAACTCATGAGTCATAACTTATAAGTTTTACTTTTTAAGTTTTTCATTTTAATATTTAATTTTAAATCAATTTCAATTTGTGTTGTTATTGAATTTTTTCAATTCCTTTTAATAGGTTGTTGAGACTAGGTTTGCCTCTCACACACTCGTCTTGAGACGACTTGTGAAGGTGAGACATGCTTTGAGTAGCATGGTGATTGACAATGTTTGGACCGTCTGGAGGCAAGCAAATATAGAGAGAGCCCAAAGGATAAAGACATGGATCCTTGATGATGATTGGTGGAAAAAGTTGAATATTTGTTGAGTTTCATGGAGCCTATTCTAAGTATGATCAGATTTGTAGACAAAGATAGTGCTTGCATTGGAGAAATATATGATGGCATTGACTCCATGCTTGAGAAAATCAAAGATATCATACAAGCCAAAGAGCAGGACCCTGAGGAAAAGTTTTATAATGAAGTTAAAAGTGTGGTCATGAAAAGGTGGAACAAAATGACCACCTCATTGCATCTCCTTGCTTATGCCTTAAATCCCAAATATTACAGCAATGAAATAGTTGGGTTACCTGGTAGGCAGCGACCATATGATGACCAAGAGGTTGCAAATGGGACAAGGGCAACATTCAGGAGGTTGTTTCTGATCCAACTATATCTAGTGCAGTCCGCAATGAGATGGGGATGTTTGTATCTGGAGGAGGTAGCATGGGAGAGGTAGAGGCTCTTTGTGACAAAGCCACCTTGAATCCAATCATGTGGTGGATTGTACATGGCCATGATGCCAAGTACCTACGACCTATTGCGATCAAATTGCTCTCACAGTGTATGAAGTTTGTAACTTGTTATTTGATATTTTAATTACCAATTAAGAATTAAAATTTAAAATGATATCACTCTTTTTTTTATATTAATAATACTTTGTTTTTGTGACAAGTGGCTAGTAATTCTTTTGCAGAGCGAAACTGGAGTACTTATGGCTTCATCCACTCAGCCAAATGCACCATGTTGGCATCCAAGAAGGCTGAGGATCTAGTATACGTACATTCCAACTTGCGCCTCTTAACGCATAAGACGGAAGAGTATACTAGAGGTCCTAACAAGCTTTGGGACATCCAACCTGAAACCACGAACTTTGAAGCTTCGCTGCTTGTTTGTCCAATGTTTCACTACTTGGCATTGATGACGAACTTCCAGGGAGCCCTTCACAAGGGTTCGACAGTGGAGCTAGTGGGAGTGGAGCTGCAAGTGCCATCCATGAAGATGATTTTGAGGATCATCTAGATGATATGTTCTAGGCTTTTAGGCCTAGGAAACTGAAAGTGAAGCAAGTTGAGAACTTGAATGTATTATGTTATTAACTATTATGTTTTGAACATTATGAATCAATACAAACTCAAGTCTCAATTCTCAAAGTATTGGAAATTTGTTTTCATATTCTTTAAATGATTGTATGAGTATTAAATTTCAATACGTATGCAAATGCTCCTTTAAATTTATAATTTTATATACATATTTATATATTTATTTGTTACAGAAACGCCTAGGCCTCTCCCGTTTCAGCCGAAACGTTTCCAATACGGAAATGAGGTCGAAACGTCCTCAAACGCGTTTCCGTACTCTTACAACTAAGAACATTTCCGTCACATGATAGATTTGATTTTCTTGTTGCTGATATTGCTCCTATTCGAGTAAATTATCTGTTTTTTTGTTGTTTTAAGGAGAAAGTTCAAGATAGGAATTGTAGCAAAATCCCTAAAATCTTTGTCTAAGCTTTGTCATGGCCGTCGAGTTGAGCACTGTGGTGGGTCGTGGAATTTGTGGCCCTGATATAACCTCAACGTCAAAACCGCAAACCCCAAATCCATCGTCAAAGGAGTCTACAAAACCTTGAGACTAACACGTCGTGCATACATGAACAATGATACTCTGTCCTTGCGGAAACCCTGTCAGATTTCATTCCATTTCATCGCTGGACGGGGAACTAATGGCAAAAATTAAAATCCGTGACATTTGTCATTTGCATATTGCCTTATTTTTGAAGAATCCGTGACATGCATATCAAGGTAGGGTTTTTTATATTTTAATAATGTTTGTTTTGTGTATTTTTAATGTTTGTATTTTATTTTGTTTTTGTTTACTTTATTATTTTCATTTTATTGTTATTTTATTTTATAAAATAGTTAGGATCTTTTAAAGTTTCGTTTTTTATTTGATTTCTTTTATTTATCTTTTTAAATTAATTTATAATATTTATCTTTTATGAAAAATAAATAATTTGTAAATTTTATATAATTTCAAATTTTAATTTTATCTTTTTATTTATATTCTATATATTTATTTTAAGTTGTATATAATTATTTTATTTGTTTAGTTGTATTTATTGTTCGAATTTAATGACGATTTTTTTCACGAACTTTATCCATTGGCGAATTTGAACGAATTTTATCCTCGTCGAACTCGAACCTTGTGACTTAGTGTGTGTGTGTGTGTATATATATATATATATATTTTATAATATATTGTACAAACGTTTCCCGTAACATTTCATACCCAAGGTTTTTGAAAATAGGAGTTTCTTTGTTTCGTACTCGCGTTTCTATTTCATGGCAACATACATACATATATATAAACATACCCAACAGCGTACGTGCATTCGAAGTTTTTAAAAAATTGCCGTATCAGCATACCGTACCCTGCGAAACAGTCCAAATTGAGAGTAATGCAGACAAGATTGGTTGGTGTTGAAGAGGAGAGAAGAAGGGGCTTCATCCCAAGGGATGATGTGAGTGATGTAGAAGATGAAGAGTTGGGAGTAGAAGACTTAGCCCAACCATAGGAGTAAGTAGAGGTGAAAGAAGAGATGCTTATTGAAGCTATCTCAAAGATTGGAAAAAGGACAAAGATAGAGGTTCAAATTTTTTCAGGAACAGTGAATCCAAAGATGTTGATTGATTGGCTCATGGAGATAGAGGAGTATTTTGAGTTTGATAAAGTGGCTGATCTGTGGAAGGTGAAAATAGCACAAACAAAGCTCAAAGGGCATGTAGCCTTACATTGGAAAGAGATACAGCTTGAAAGGAACAGAAAGGACTAAGATAAGATCACTTGTTAGGAAAGAATAGTCGCCAAGTTGAAGAGCAAAATCCTACCCGAGGATTACCAGTTCAACTTGTTGAAAAGGCGCCAAAATTTTAGGCTGAAGGAGCTAGCATTAAGAACTACACAGAGGACTTCTATAAGCTCACCATACAGGCTGGTCATAGTGAGATGGATCAAGAGAAAGCAGCACAGTACATATATGGCCTGCAACAGAACATCTAAGCTAAGATCAGCATGGACAAGCTGCATACTGTGGGAAGCATACCAATATGCTTTAAAGGCATACGAAAAGTTTTCACATAGACAACAAGGTGGATTGAGACAAAAGGGAGGATCAACGGTGGAAGACATCAGCTCCATGAGGATAACCAGCAGTGGAATGAGAAGGCGCTAGTATTGTGCAAGCGCAGCAAGCTAGAGGAGGATCTACCTTGGGGAGAGGAAGAAGTAACAGAACGGGAAGAGTAAGATCGTTTAGTGGAGATTGCTTCAAGTGTGGAGAAGTTGGCCACCTTGCCTATGAGTGCCCCTATGTGCATTGTGATGGCAAGAAGAGAAGAAGTGAAGGTGGTGCGCAGGTCCTGCAAGTGAATGCAGAACCCATGGCAGCACCTTAGCATGCAAAGGAATCCAAGCAAGGAGAAAATCTGCCACAATAAGGAGAGTCTTGAGGGTCACAAGGAAGATAGCAAAGGAGGCATGCCGAAGACAACAAACCTTCCACAACAAGAGCAACAGAACATAAGTGCTGATATGTGGTGATTGGTGGCAGAAGTATGGACAATTTGGGGTCCACAGAGATGGTGGTGAAGTTGACATTGGTGTGCACACTGCACCCAAAGCCTTATAGGGTGTGTGTCTTGGCTAGTGTAGGGCAAAGATAGCATTGAGAGGGAGCAATGCAAAATCGACATGAAGATTGGCGAATTCCCAAACAAGGTTTTGTGTGACATCTTGGCTATGGATGCATGCCATGTTTGTTAGGGAGGCAATGACAGTTTGATTGGGATATGTTGCACAATGGAAGAGCCAATAAGTCCACTAAGGGAGAAAGAGGATGAGCAAGCGCATCGTAGTCATCTTGTTCTACGTAAAGACAACTATGTGTCAACAGTGGAGAAGAAAGAAGTGTGTGTGGCAATGAAGACAAATGTAGTGCCAAGGAAGGTAAGGGAGAGTGAACAGTGACGTCCTAGTGTGATCATAGTACACAATGTCGCAGGCTTGCAGCTAAGAGGAATGAGATGCCCCAGACAGACAGAATTGGTCAGCCCATGGATAGTGGGGACAAGAGAAAGGATATGGTGAAGAGGATTTGGCAAAGAACAGTTTATAACCCTACCACCAACTGGAAAGTATGGTGAAGAGGATTTGGAAAAGGACGGTTTATAAACCAACCAGCAACTTGAAAGGATATGGTGAAGAGGATTTGGAAAAGGACGGTTTATGACCCAACTAGAAACTAGAAGGTGAGAGATTACCTCGCATGGCATAAAGGGCATGCCAAGACCTTGCCCACCTATGACCAAGCCCAAGTGTGTGAGCATTGTGCTCACACAATTTCCTACCCATGGTGTTTGATGTTGGCGTGTCAAGGTTCACAAGCAATCTTGCATTACCCAAATACTTTTGCAAGTTTGGTTGTCTGTTGTGGTTTCATTACTTGCAAATCTCCCCAAGACAGTTGTAGCATCTTTCTAAAGCTCGGACACTCAACCAAAATCGGCACACTAATAGTTAGTGACGCATCACAGGCAAAGTAATAGCGCAGTTGTGGTTCCTTGTGCAATGGTGGGACACTCATCAATGCATTGTGTTACCTCATGCCATATGCATAGCTTGTGGATATCCTCAAGAAGTGGCACATAACTTATTGGTGCAATATTGGATGTTCGTGGAACTATAGAATGTTCCACAATTCCTGGGTCATGTGTGCTAATTCTATGTAGACTTTATATGTGGAGCAAGGCTTGAAATCATGGCACAAATCTATAACAAACACATAGAAGACTACAAAGCAGTATGGTGTATCACATTAAGCAAGCAGTCTTTATTGATGCTGTATCACTTGTGCACTTGGCATAGAGCCATATCATTGAGCAGAATCTTTAGACTTGCTGCATGCACAGGAAAGATTCATACTCCAATGCACCAATGTATGTATCATTTCAAGTGCCCACGGTAAAACAACACACCAGTCTAGATGGTGTGTACCTATTAGTGAAACCATGAAGTTTAAGTCACAAGGTCCGTCATATTATTTATAAAAGTTTAAATTCGGCAAACTAAATGCAGAGACCCAAAAACCTTGAAATTTGACACTTCGGTACAGACATTGTGCTAAGCGGAAACGGCTTGAATGGGAAAAAAAGAGTTGTGGGAAAAAGACGTTAGAGTATAAAAACATAAGGCTCTTTCATTAATACACAAAAAATAAGCTAAGTAGTCTATTAAAACACAGGGCTAGAGTTGAGATGACTTTCAAGGGGACACGTGAGGGTTTTGTGATCTAAACTTATGCTTGAGCTGAGTGTCATGGTCTAGCTAAGCAGAGAAAGAATTGTTGATCTAGCTGAGCAGAGGAAGGAGTCATTGGACTAGTTGAGTGGAGAAAGGATTTGTCCATTTGGGCTTGAGCAGAGACACATGATTGTGGAGGAGAGGAGAGGCGTGGTCGTGAGCAAAGTGGACTGACAGTGGCAAAGCAAGCCGTAGTCATGGTCGCCGTCATGGAGCAGGTTGCAGTTGATTGTCAATCATCATAGGTCTACAAGTAGGTTTGATTATTATTTGGTTTATTTTATTTTTATTATGTTTTATTTTGTTTTTTAGTTTATTTCGTTTGTTTATTACTTTATTAAATTTTCTTTTTTAGTTCCTTTGTTTATTTAGTACTTTAATAAATGCTATTTTTAGTTTACTTTAATATTTTTTAAATTATTAAAATGTTATTTAATTTTAAATTTGTAATATTTATTTAATATTTTTGTTTATATTAATTTTAAGTATAATTTAATTTTCATTTTTATTTATTTTTATTTCAATATAAACATTACTTTTATTTAAATAAGTATCATATAGTTTTCAGTTTAGTTTTAATTTTTATTTCAATATAAATATTAATTTTGTTTAAATTTATTTTAGGATTTTTATAAAATATAAATTAGTTCAAACTTTTCTTAATATTTTCATTTTTTTAAAAACCAGGTTATTGTCGGGAAAGTTAGAAGACCTTGTTTATGTTCACAGCAATTTGCGGATGTGCATGACAAAAATGGAAAAATAATCTTCTTCACAATCCCACCTGTCACAGAAAGAGACTTGGAGGACGCATGACCCGACTCCTTTGTGAAGAATATAGTGATAAAGATGATGATGATGATGATGATGATGTTGATGGGCCAGGTGCTCTTTGATGATATGGAGCTTTTTGATATATAAGGCTATAGGGCATATTGGCTCTTGATAATATTGATCTTTTGATGTAACAAGTAGCCTTTAAGGCTATAGGGTGTAGTTCGTATGAAGTTTAAGAACTTAGTGCCACATGTTTTAGATTTTTTTGATGAAAAAGATCTTATATTATATTAAATGCAACATGATACAAGATTCTCTCAACAAAAAAGCGGCGGTATGAGAGCACGCCCCAAAGCCACAAACACACTAGGCCATGCCTAGGAAAGCAACAAAAAATTACAAAGTGTTAAAAACAAAACCATTCAACGACGAAGGAACATAAGGACCAGGAGAACCGAAGGACCCCTGAGACACGGGGAGCAACAAAGCGCCCCTTCTTCTCCTTATATTTCGTGACAACAGTCCACGGTGCCTACGAGGGAGCCAATGCAAGCGGAGGGACTAGGCGAGGGCTATCCGGACTCGGGTCAGAACTAGAAGACTCAGAGACATGCGATCGCTTGGTACCACCTTGATCGGGGGAATCTCAACACTCATATTTTCAAAATTTTCGGGAGGAGAGCATGTGTTGACTTTTGGCACTGAAAATGGCTGCCAACCTTTAGGCCGCAGAGCAGTCATTTTTTCTTTTTTGAGACTTATTGAGCACGCAAGCCTCTTGCAGGTGACCAGTTTGGTGACATAATCTACACCGGAAGGTTGTGTTCTCATAATCAAGAAGTTGAATCCATCTGAAACCATCATGAAGTAACTCCAACTTATCAGGAAGCCCCTGCTGAGGTCCACCTCAATGCAAATATGAATAACCCTTGTTTGGACTATTCATCATCTGCCTTAATGAAATGACCAATAGAGTTACCAATAGCTTCACAAATAACATGATGCCAGAAGGGGAGAGGAAGATTAGGGAGATGGACCCAAACCGGCATTTTGGAGACTGCCATAGTAGAAGGATCGAAATCCTCAAACCACGGAGTGAGAAAAAGGCCAGCCCTACCCCAAAACCACGGGCCATCGGTAAGCACTCGTTGATAATCAGCAGGAGAAGAGAACTGGACAATAAAAAACCCTTTTGCACAAAGTTGAATCTCACAAGCACTCGCCCAAGTGGAGTGAATCCATTTATGGAGAGCCTCTGTCTGAGGCCAAAATCCATTAAATCTACATATAAGAGCAGAAGCTTTGAGGACAGAAATAGAGGAAGCTACCTCGGGCATGGAGAGCTTAACCACTGGAGTGTCCTCGGATTTATCCACAATGTAGGGCATACGAAACACATTTCGAACCCCTTGAAAACCTTGCCCTACGGTACATGAAACCCAAAACGATTTTCCTTGAGAAAGAGCCGGAGTGTGCGTGTCTGCCATGAGTAGCGACAGAGGACGAGGTGGGAGAGGCGGTGTGGATGAAAAACATAAGGCCTTGGAGGCCCTATCCGAACCCTAGCCGGAGTCGCTATTTTCCTCAATTATTTCAAAAACAAACATCTAAATTAAAGCAATGCATCCGTCGTCGGCATTGGATTTTTGGTTGCTCATCACATGTTTTAGATTTTGAAACATTGTTTTTCAAAGAAATATCTTTAATATTGTGATTTTACAAAATTTTATATTTTTTTATATAATTTGAACTTAATGGCAAATCTTTTCGAGCTTAATCCATCAGAAAACTTGAATCAAATGTTATCCTTGTCGGACTTGAATTTGAACCTTGTGACTTCGGGCACGAATGAAACAGAGACAATATTAGATCATGATGGATGTTGAAATGCCACTAACTAACAATCGAAAGCGGTGTGTAACGGTTGGAAATCAAAAGGACACAAGGTGTTGCCACTTACCGGCACAGGGAAGTTGAACCATTGGCAATGGTAACCGTACTTCATTTAGCCATTTTGTGTTGGTCAAAGGGCATTGCGAAAGGGGAGTTCAATCCAAAGGAAGGAAATAGTTCAAAGAGGCAGCCATTGGAAAGATGCAAGAAAACATTTGTCGAGTGTGTAGATCTAAGGGAAGGGAAGGGATCTGTGAGATAGGATCATGTTCGTCACTAGACTAAGGTATTGGACCAAGACGTTTTGTAGCCTGAAAAGGCCATGCGTAGTTGTTGTTGTGTGTGTGCGCACATCGTGGTCTCTCTTTAAGTGTAATAAAGGAAGTTTGTTGGTTCCCATTGCGTAAGGACTGTGTGAATATCCATTGTCATGTGTTGAAGTCATTGGCTTCGCAGTCTTAAGGCCGTCCTTCATTGGACTCCCTAACCATGGCTGCATCACAGACAGAGACAAAGTGTACAACGTATCTAAACCAGTAATCTAAAGCATATAATCTTGCATATTTAGTATGACCTTGTAACATGTCTCTTGACAGGTTTACATATTGTCGTCATCTGCCATGAAATAAAACACTTTTGGAGGATAAAGAAACAATCCATACATTCTAACTATCAACTTCAAGTATTGATAAAATTGTAAGCACTGCCATATCAGTGAGAGCCATTACTCTATTTTATCTTAATATATCATTAACTCTTGTGGATTTCAGGATTGAAAATTTAGGTTATAGCTACAAGCAATACGCTTCTATGGAATTATCCCTGACCCAGTTGATTGCTATCAGTATCAGAACCGTCTGACTCGGATTATCACTTCTCTCCACATCTTTATCGTACTCCCCTGGCGCTCAACATCACAAAAATAATTTGACTGTTCCTGTTGGTTGGGATTCTTGTTTGTCTTAATGTTGTCAGATCAAAAAAAAGGTTTGAAGAAGTTATGATGCTCTATATTTTTATCGGCAGTGTTGTGCTTATTTTCAACTGAAAAGGATGGATTATAGTGCTTATATTAATACTATGTTTTTAATACAACAATATTTGCTTTACAAATTGCGACTTAGATGGTTTGTATCTCAGGCACACGAAATGTGTACTTGATATTGGATCAAAGACCTCCGAGATAGGTTTCCAGTAGCAAATGTTGGGGAACATTCTTCACAAATGTTGCTAGCCTCCCAATGTGAAAAATATTTATCTACTCATATTCACACCTTCTCAAGAAATCCTTTGCAAGTGATAGCAAATCCCTTCATTTCCTTGTGCTACTAGTAGTACCACTAGCAGGTGCCTCCTTGAAGGTTTAATCCCACAATAATACTTGACTCTTCACCTGATCTGGTAGGGGTCAAATAGATATGGTGCTTCATCTTTTCACCAGTCAACAGCTTCGTAAGATTATTTTCCACTGTACTTGGGAATTTCAACCTGCACATTCATTTTATGTGAGCATAAGCATTGCGATACTCAATTGATTTTGTATTCATTTGTGTATTCAAACTCGTTCCTTATCAAACTCTTGATTCATACACATTTCAAGCGTGTTGCTCATTGAATTCTGGATTCGTATGTGTATTTTGGAATTCATACGTATTTAAATCCTGAATAGGGTCATCATGAAAATATTCATTTTATTCTGATTAGCTAAAGCCTGAAGAACTATATTCAACTTGTTTGTATTATCTTCCAGTGATTTGAGTTGTTCATTACACTGTCTATCATTAAAGCCTCGTGATTAGTGCCTGGCAATTTAATCTGGGTAATTTCACCACCCATCCGATCTCTGTACTCATAGATACAGTATGACTGGCAGAACGAAACAAACCAGCCAGCTGATTGATGACATGATTACCAGAAGACCCCATTTCCCATGGACCCCGTATCTCCCTAGGGGAGCATGCACCTGCAGGACTAATCTGCATCCAGTACCCTCTATATAGATATGGCGACAACATACTCATCATGTCTAGTTAGGGGTGAAATATATCCAATGAACATGATTTTAGAAACTGAACTCTCATACCACTTGGTACAGATATAGAAGAATCTATGCAAAAATACGGTATTAATGTTATAATTTCAACACAACGACAGTGTCAGTTATAACTTATAGATGCTATTGGGGCATGCAGGTACAAATCCATACAAATAGATAATTAATGATAGTTAGGATCATGATAAAGGGAACTGGACAGAGCATATTAAATATGTAGTGCCCTCAAAATGAACAATAGTGGGGCATAGACATCAGAATGGTCATATATTTGTTCGACTCGCCTTAATTTTCATAATAGTTGTGTCATTGAAAATAAAACCATATCACTCCATAGCTTGACTTTGGCAGATAAATAAAGTATGTTGGAAGGTAGGTCCTACACATCAAAATGCAAGTTCAGAGATACATTAAAAATTTAAAACACACACGAATCATAATACCGCATAGTTTGACTTCTAGAAATAGTTAAAGTTTATGTTTGAAAGGGCCCTTTACCCATCAAAATGCAAGTTTAGATATCCACTGAAAGACACTTAGGCAGCAAAACAAGCCTGAATCAGAAATTCATGACAAACAACTACCAAACAGTAAATACTATTCACAAAGCACACGAATTCTAGAAGAAAAAGGATGATTTATGCTTATCAATCTTGAAATTATTGGTATGTCCAGAACTAGAAAATAATTTAGGAAGGTTTTAGAAGTAATAACATCTAAACAACAATTCTTGCACTTGAACAACAAACTTAGAAAATGGAAATAGAATGTAATTAGCATAAAATTAACAGATTTCTTTATATGTGCATGGCATAAAATGTAGTTGTATTTACAAATTTATACAAGATAGCCTTATTAACAGGGTTATAATTTTTGGAATTTCAAAAATATATATTGACTAAACATTTTTCCAATCGTATTCCATGTTAGAAAACGGAAATAGAATGTAGTTAGCATAAAATTAATAGACTCCTTTATATATGCAACGCATAACACGTAATTGTATTTAAAAATTTATACTAGAGCGCCTTATTAACATGTTTACAAATTTTGGAATTTCAAAAATATATATGAACTAAACATTTTTCTCATCCTCATTCCATGTAAAAATATTATTATGCATGTGATATCAATTAATCGACAAACATAAATCACTGGCCTTATATAAGAATGCAAAACCTTAATCCTAGCCAACTGAAACTTCAAAAATAATATTTCAAAGACTTTTCAAAAAAAAACATTCAGGCTTTTGACCAGAATCAGAAATTATTGAGCTGCATGAATTTCTTTACAATTTTTAACTTTTTTGGGTACCATTTAAACTTTAAATTTACCATACTCCAAAAAAAGTATTGGAATTTGAAAAAATCTGTAACCTAGATGCTAAATACGGTACAAACTAAATATTAAAAAAATGAAAGATAAATTTGGGAATTCCAAGGGTGCCCAAGCGAAAGCAAATGCATGCACCTAACATGAATGATGAAACCAATGAACCTCACTCCTTAAAAACTAAATTGTAATTTAAGCTCTTTAGTAAATTTTAGCAGAAACAATTAGACACTTAACCCTAAAACATTAGGCGCTAAGGTATGCATTTACCTCTTCAATGCTGGCTTTAGGAATTTGCAGTTCACCTCAAAATAGTAGCATGTATGCTCAGTTTCTGTATAAGCATTTGATGAGCCTCCATGCCTTGACAAGTATCTATCATACTGCAGTATCATCCATGAAGTTCGGCTCAGAGAAAAATAAAACGTAAGAAGCAATACAAACAGGTAGAAGAAAAGATGAAGTTGTTGTGATTTAAAGGAGGAATACATTTAAGTACATATTAAGTCATGTTATAAGTGGAAAAATACAATATCACTTCATCTATGTATTTCTAAACACAACTTGATTATAAATAGGAAATTAACCCTGCAATTGGTATAACAGGTATGCCACTCTTATGAAATAGTTAATGTGTCCCGGATTATAATGATAAAGCTCTTCTATACAAAGATTGCACATGCCTTGGCACTCCTTGGAGATTGGTAGTTAATGTTGTCACTTGAAACACTGCTGTCATGACCGAAAATTTCTCACATCAAACCAAACATGACATGGAACAGACTAATAAAAATGACAGTGCAAAATGAAACCCAATAAATAAAACCCTTCTAATACATCTCAGGTGTACCAAGAAAGGAAATAAACTCCACTCCCACTGATCATGGTAAGCCTTATGGCAATGAATTTAAATTGTCAGAAAATTTGACACTACTTTTCGCTCAAGTTCCTTAAACACCATACAATCATTAGGAATTTACAAACTTCCTACGCAATACAAATGGCCTACCAAATGTAATTTTCATGACAATTTTAAAAACTATAAATAATGACACTGCGGACAGTCATGTTATAGAAACTCCAATCCCTCATCTATCAAATGCACACAAAGTACTATATTCTGTTGGAGATCTAGTATGTTAATACTAAATAGGTATTTTAGTATATTAGTTGTGTTAGAGGTTACATGAATTGTGATAACTCACCTTTATAGAATAGGGATTGTGTGTTTGTTTGAGATAAAGCTTGACTCCTTAATTCTTGAAGATCACTAACCTATATGTATCTCTCAGTTTAATCAATAAAATATCTGATTGTCTTATTTTTATTTTGGTATCAAAGCAGGAAAGGAATTTTGAGTGTTAATACAGGGCAGACCCACAACACTTCTAGGTTGCCCCTCTGATGGTAGAGATTAATTTGTGTGAAGAGTTTATACAGGTAGTGTGTTTACTTTAAGGTAATTCAGTGAATATTGAGGTATTCTGTGCTGTTGCATCACAGTGTGATCGGCATCTCCGTCCAACATAATCAACACCTGTTTGAACATGCTGTCAGATCATGCCTCCAATGATTCTTGTGCCACGACCATCGTACCTTATCACTCCATGCATACCAATCAGGTCCATGTATCTCCCATTCTCCTTCGAGTTTCATCATGCAAGGGAGAGTTATTCCGATGTGCAGATTTGGTCCGTGCATCATTGACTCATCTGTCATCTTCGTACATTTGCACAAGCTGCAGTTTTGTGCTAAGCACTTGTCATCCACGACTCCATTCCATCTATTCCAGCTGCATGCAATACCATCACCCGGGCATTCCATCCACCAGTCATTTCAACCAGATTTGACTGCTCAGACCCAACATTCATGTTACTCTTGACAATTAACTATGTCTGTGCTTTTATATTGCAAATGTTGTGTCTTGCCTGGCATTCTTTTTCAATCAAGTGTGCACTTTCTGCTACCTTGAACCATCCTTGATACCGTGCATTCACGTGCATCTTTCTGTGATTGAGTAATGCCTTTAATTGCAGAAAGTCATAAGGCCTAGTGCGTTAGAATTTTGTTTTGATATCGGTTGGTTTTAAATAATAGGTGGAAAGATTTTTTAATATTAAAGTTTATTAAAGAATTTTGTTTATAGTATTGGTTGCCCGTAGTTTATAACTTTTTCTTGTTCTATGTGTTTTATGTAGTTTATCGTTTTGTGGTTATTATTTATATGGGAATTTTTTAATTTATATTAGTATTTAGGTCTATAGTTTAGTAAGCATAGTTGTTAAAAAGTATGTTGGTTAGGTAAATACTAGGTTTCTTGTTTGTCGAAATCTGATACATTGTTTGTGATCAATGCATTTGTGGAGTACTCGACATCCCTGAGTTGGTCCAGTGAAAGGGGGACAACAATAGTCATTGAAAATTCAAATCTAGACAAACAGTTTGAAGGAGAGATTTTCACACTTGCCAAGTGAAAACCCAAATGTTGTTGATCGACAAGGACCTATGAGACATCATCAACGGAAAAGCAAAGAGACCAACGAATGTTTGATGAGGCAGCTAAAAGGGATACCAAGAACCAAAGGGCAATAGTTATCATTGGTCTTGGGTTGTTTGATGTTTATTTGCATCATATAGACCTTACAAGACTTCCAAGTTCATTTGAGAGACATTGAACAAGTTAAGAGTGCTGCAATGGCTTTGAAGCTAAAACTGTTCGAACTAAAAACGGAAGAAGGTGAGAGCATAGTAAAACACATTAGTAAGTTTTGTTCTTTGATAAATTAATTGGCTGCAATGAAAATTGAAGTAAAAGATTATGATGCAAAGGCTATCCTGTTGAATAGCATGCCAACCAGGCATTCAAAAATTAACTTTTAGTTTGAGCAAAATAAATTGTACTCTAGAAAACATGATTTCTTCTCTGCTTGATGAAGACAACAGAACCAGAAGAACTGATTCTGAAAGAAGAAAAAGTAATGTTTGTGAAAAAAATCCAACCCTCCTTTTAGGTCAGATAAATGTGAATCAATCTACAAAGCTCCAACGTAAAGATATCTCTGCTATTATTGTAAGCAGCCAGTACACATTCTTATGAATTGTAAACAGAGAGCATGGGATCTCATTGATAGAAAACTGAAGGGTAAAGCTTTGGTTGTTACTGATAACAACGAAGATTGATATGGTTTTGAAGGGGAAGAATGGGAGAAAAACTCTCCCCATAAAAGTGATGAAGAATGTGTATTGATCAGTGATGATGTGTACTTGCTGAAAATAAAATTTCTTTCTATTTGTAATTGTAGTGTACTAGTGATGATTTCTTCTCACTGAAAAATTGTAAAGGTCAATAAGGCTCAGTACCACCGACCTCATTGCGAATAATTGTGTCATTGTTCACGGTTCTGGAGAGTGTATTTTCTTGATCAGAGTGGCAGAGCAGAAGAGTAGTGAGGCCATTCCCACTACCCCTATTGAATTGATGACATGTTCCCGTTTGTTGATATCTGCTTGTTGGATTAGTTGACATGCTCCCATCCATCAATATGTGTTTGTTCTAGAACATGTGTAGTGTTCTCTTTCCCTATGATCGTACTTGGGGCGGAATGCCAGAGATATTCTAACTATGCTGGTACTACAAAAGTATTTTAATATATCAGATGTGTGAGAGGTTACATGAGTTGTGATAACATCTCGCTCCGGTAGAATAAAGATTGTGTGGTTGTTTGAGATAAGGATTGACTCCTTATTTCTAGGAGATCACTAGCCTATATGTATCTCTCAGTCTGATTAATAAACTCTCCGATTATCTTATTGTTGTTTTATTCTAGACAATGACTAGGTATGAACTATATGCTGCCTACTAATGCCCTAGTCAAAAGAACCAATCTTAATATGGATGCATCGAGCTCCTACGGGTTAAAAATGGCAGTTGTTAGAGGCCTTTCCGTAGGGCCTTAGAATTCAAACAAACACTAAAGTTGGGCAGAAGAGACAAACCACAGTTTAAAGATTGATCCGAAGAAGGATCATAAATAATCTGATCCACGACGGGAATTCCCAAGTAATCGTAAATATCTTGACCAAAACAGCCACACAAGTACGCAATTGGGGACTCAAATCTCTACTTGAATATACCATTTCAAAATTTTGAATTTTAAGCATGCAATATGGCGATACAGTACATGTTGATCTGAGGCATAGGTTTCGCAGTTAACCAAATCACGATGAGCAAGGGCATCAATTAAACAAACCACCTCTCAGGTGAAGAAAGGGGCATCACTTTTTAATTGCATGCCTCATATTTATTAATGAAAAGTAATAGAAATTACAAAAATAATTGTTGTATTTGGATTTTCATGATGTAATTAAAATTACGTCTGCACAAAGCAGTTCCCACAAAGAGGAAAAACTGAAGGTTTTAACATTTGTGCATATGTTTAATGCAATTATTTGTTATTGCTTAGATTGTAGGGCATCAAATATAAGCTTAGCAAAGACAACTAAGCATTTATAAACTATTTTTATAGAATGATTTTGAATGTTAGTATGGCAGGACGTGCTCAAGGAAAGGCAACCAAACATTATGCAGCTGGAAGAGGGCCTATAGCAGGGAAGATGAGACCTCTTAAATGGAAGAAGAGATTCGGAAGAAAACTCAAGTTAATCATTACAGCAAAAATTTAAAAAGATGCAAAATCTAGCAAGAAAACTGTCTAGATGACACAAATCCACAATCTGCAACAGTAAAGTTACTCAAAACCATCTGCAATGGTCTTTTGCTGCCTCTTCAAACTACCATGGCTTAGATGTTGACATTTTTAGGTTTTAATTTTAAGTTAGGACGCTTTGACAGACTATAACATAAATTTTATTTAGATTTTGCAATTTTTTTGTTTTAAAAAAATGCATCCTTTGACTAGACTGGACCTGATTGAATAAGTTCAATGGGGTCAAAAAGTTCGGTCGAACCAAACTTCATCCATGTTTGAATGAACATGGTAATTATGCTTTATACATTAATTGTTGCATACACATATGCTCTCCTGTTCTCCAAATCCATATATTCATGTTAGGGCTGGATTTCACTTCATACATTGATGGAACCCAAAGGTTGCTCTAGGCAAAGACACGCCAAGTAGATGAGGTGACAACCCCTTTTCCAAGTTTGTAAAGCCAACACATGTTTATTGATGTTGAGCATTTGAAGTGTAATCTTTTGATTCTTTTTTAGTTTTCTTATTATTGCTCCAATATGGATCATGGTTTAAAGTTTTCTTGACTCTACCCTATGTCGCCAGGATACGGGTACGGGTACGGGTTCGATACGCATATACGTCAATTTTAAAAAACCCTTGGGTACAATACGTCTTGGATACGTTCGTACATATATATATATATATATATATATATATATATACACACACACTCATTTTACTCATTTTTTAGTCCATAAGAAATACAAAACTTGAAAAATATAGTACGATCAATGTTCAAAACATTCAATATACTTAAGATTTTACATTTTCTATGATATATGAATATTATATTCCTTTGTGTTTCATCCATTTCCTTCGAGATTAATTTGTGTTGCGATGGTGGCCATTAAAGATGTATATAAGGAGCTCCTAAAAGACCTATTTAATTAGGTTGACTCTAACCTGCCAATGATAACTAAAGAGGTCAGTCCAATGGTTGGTTCTTGCATTCATATTATCCAAAATCACCTTCTAATCCTCCTTAAGGATGCGGGAAGGAGTCAATGTTGTGCCTTAATAGTTTCTAGGAAAGGATGCTCTTTGAAACTTTAAGCTATGCAATTTGCAGTTCCAAATTTTTCTATTAGTATTGAAGATCACCTGAGATTTGATCTCATAAATTACATGTACGGAGGCTCAGATATATGTCCAAATTTCTATGAATAGCTTCTTTCCTTGGCCAATTGCGATGATCCCAAATAATTACCTCAAACATTCTTGATATCCTTTGAATATTTTATCTTCAATAAACTAGAGGGATTTTAAACAATATTTAGGTGTCTTTTTGGTTGTCATGGCCTCCTAGTCTAGTCCTCAATAAAACTGAAGTTTCTTTAAGTCAAAATAAAATAAAATATAACTTTAGAGCCCCTCCCTCACTGCCCAACGAAACTAATACATCCCAGGGACGTCCCGGATACGTCAAAACGTACCCGAGAGGTACCTAGTAAGTACCCAGACATACCCGAGACATATCAAGATCGCACCGAGACATATCGATGATCGCACCCAAGACGTATCCGTAGCGGGCACGTATCTAGGGGGTACAGGAGGGTGGGAGGCGAACCCTAGTAACATAGACTTTGTATGTACCCTTTCAAAGATCGGGAACTCACGGTCAATTAAAAGTAATTTGTTTAGCAAACTTTGCCCTTTTGTATTCATTTTTTTTCTATTTTTTTCCTTTGATGTTTTTCATACTCCAAGACCACTTTTTTCTTTCAATGTTTGCATCTCTATCGATCGCCATTCTTCTTCAAATACTCCTTAGATGTCACTCCATGTCTTCTTTTCTAGAAAGAAGTGATTGTTACACCCTTAGACAATGGTGTGTATTGGGATATGTGTGGCTGACTTGTAGCTAGCATAACCTTTTATTAAGTCATATAATCATTTATATTTTTCATATTGGTAGATGGGTCGGCCTAGATGCTCTCCATAGCATAAGCAGGATATGTATAAGAGGTAGGATTACTATTGAAACATGATATTGTTTATTATAAGGTTGTGGAAGTTGCCCTAGAAGTGTCTTGGTCATATTCTTCAATATTATTCTCTAATTTCCATCATATTTTGTCTATTGTTGTGATTCTGCTCCATTGACATGGTAATTTACTAATTTCATTACAAGTATAAGAGCCCTGTTTTGGGCACAAGTAGGGTCGAAAGCCTAATTTCAAAGAATTTTCCATATCTACCCAACCATTGCAATTTTTATGCAATTTTTGCTTTATCGGAGAATTATTATACAGTTCACTTTTCAGCTTTCTATGATCATTTTTGAGTGAATTATTTTGCTCTTAGGTTGTTTCATAAATTCGCTCCACAGCCACAATTTTTTGAATTATTATGATTTCTTTACATTTTCCTAAACTCACACACATTTAGTGTGGGTCTATTCTCTATTTTTAGATTTAAGGCCGGCCTCATCCCAAAGTGTCCAGTCAATGTTTGGTCAAAGGTGAAATTCTATACAATCAAGTTGTTGCATGGCAAGACCACACACTAGAGGTAGAGACAAAGTTAGTACCCAAAGAAAACTTCTAATAAAGAGGAGATGGAATCAGAAATGAGACTTGGTGGATCTTTGCATCTAAGGATTTCTTTGGTAGATGATAGAGTGAGCCATCTCAGAACAAGATGCATAACATACAGTCTGAAATGATCACAATGAAAGGAGATTTGAGCATGTCATCACTGCGGAATTGGCGAAGAGCATGATGGCCATACAGTCTAATCAGCAAAACTAACCACCATTCAGCAATGCACAACCAAACCAGGGTGGATCTTCCAACCAACCCAATCCAAATTTAAATACATAACTGCACGATCCCACTACTAGGACTTACCTTATTAGTGCTCCATTGCATATTTGTATAATGGATAATATGTGAGGTTGTTATGTATGTTATTGTGGTGAGTATGAGTATAACTCATTATACGAATAATTTACCGTATTATAAGTAAGTTATTCTAACAACTTACGTAGGCTTGAGGGAGAGGTGTGTGGTTAGATAAACTAGGGATTTGTGCCTTGTTTATAGAAGCTACCATTTCTACATATGTGTATTATGTTTCTATTGAATAATAACAAAAGAATTACTATTGTGTGTGCAATATGTGTATTTTGTGTTTTACATTTGAGAAGCTTAACCAAATTTCACATTTTGTATCAGAGCAGGTATTCATGTGAGAGCCGAGGAGAGTCAAGAGGTCTCTAAGATAAGTATGAGATCTTAAAAATTATTTGGGGCAGCTTCAATGTAATTATTGGTTGCCCTTGTAGATGAAATTCATTAATCTGATATAAGTGATTTGAAATTAGCTTGTAGAGTTTTATGTGTGTGAGAAAAGAAATTTAAAGTTTAGAATGGTGTTAAATTAGCAGCCTGTGCAAGTGCAACAAAAAAATTGAGGTATCTCGTGAAAAAATACCAGCAGATAGTGCTCAGTAAAATAGATGTATTTTACTCATCTGATATTCGACTCGCCTTGGTATTTTTGTTGGAAAGATAAAGAAGAGACGCACAACTTATCTTTTACATCATCTTCAGATTATGCTTGTAGATATGGTGAAATTGCTGTCAAACAGACTTTTTGTGGCTTAAAATTCACATCTGGTGAAAGAAAAATGATCTGGATGTCTTTTTGGTAAAAATAAAAACCAGAAATCTGCCAAAAAAGAGCATCCAACTATTTAAGGAGAGAAAAAAATCATCTAAAGTGCAAAGCCATCACTTGTGGAGCACTCCAACAAGCTACAAAACTTCAAAAAAATGCAACACACGGGTCTTTTGTGATTGGTAGATTTTACTTATGCACATTTTAACCAAAGTTTTAAATCTCCATCCAAAAATAGGGCTGGTTTAGTTTATTGTTTGTAGTGCCTTTAGGTTGTTGAAATTATTCGTGTCTAATATTTTGTTCATTCTCTTCAATTCACTATTAGTTAATGTGATTTGTTGTCTAGTTTATATTTGTTTGGTTGCTATATGTTCGTAAATATGTATGTTCATTGTCATAAGACTATATGTCTTAGTTTTGAACTTTGAGTTTATTGTTTTATATCTTCATTGTCAATGTCTAAATAAATCAATTTGTGCCATAAAGAGTCTATTTGTGTCATTATGTATTTGTATTAAAAAGTAATTAAATATTACTTTTTAATTGTCGTATTTATCATCTTGTTTAGGTTAAGAGTCAATAAAGAAATTGTTTGTGTCTATAGTTGTAAAAGTGTCAAATAAATTGTTTGTAAATGGATGCATTTTCAATGGAAACTGACATCCTAAGTCAAACATTTCACATCGTGAGGAAAGTTATAAAAATAAACACGATGTGAAAATATTTGAGCTTCAATTTCTAATCGGCTAAGTAAGAAACAACATATTGGAGGACAGATGCACCAGAGTTCAAAGGGCAATAAGTGACATCTCGCCAGCTACTAGCGACGGAGACGCAAAAATGAAGCAGTGGCCAACCAATTTGTGCCAATTTGACTGATGTCGGGATCAGTCTCCAAGTGGCAGTATTGACTGTCTTATATTGTTCGTGATCGAGGGGCAATAATGGCTGCATACACAAAATGAGGACTCAATCCTCAACCTTTATTTTCTTGTTTTCGTGTATATGGTATGATAACTACAAATAGATGAATAAGAGAGCAGCTAGCTACAAAGATCTTCCAATCATCGTACTTCTACAGTGATTGGCCAGTGGGAAGCTCACTAGAAGTGAAAGCATGAACTATTGAGTTCTCGTATGTAGGTGAATCGGTGGAAGTGTGGTTGGCTAGTATAAGAGCAGTCACTGGAAGTGAAAGCAAGAATTGTTGAGTTCTCGTATGTAGGTGATCATGTGCAACAGATATCCAGAATAGCAGAACTATAGACCTAAGGTTTGCATTTATGATTCCAGTACCAGCAGTTTGCTTCTTCCCCATGTTCGCACTAATGGGGAATGTTAGGAATTACCTTATTAGTGTTCCATTGTATATTTGTATAATGGATAATACGCAAGGTTGTTATGTATGTTATTGTGGTCAGTATGAGTACAACTCATTATACGAATAATTTACTATATTGTAAATAAATTGTTCTAATTACTTGCGTAGGCTTGAATGAGAGGTTTGCATGTTGAGATAAACTAGGGATTTGTTTCTTATTTATAGGAGCTACCATTCCTACATATATGTATTATGTATCTATTGAATTATAACAACAGCATTAGTATTGTGTGCGCAATCTGTGTATTTTGTGTTTTACATTTGAGAAGCTCTACCAAATTTCACACCCACATCTAGCTTTAATCAAGTCACCGAACGTGCTACCAAATGTGGAAATGCACAAGTTCGATGAGAAGGACCCCGTCACTTGGATCATCCAAATAAAGAATTTTTTTGATCTCTATTAGACACCAAGTGCGCAAATGGTGGACATGGCATCATTACACTTGGAACCTGGGCAATTCATTTGGTATAGATGTTTGTGTGCTCAAAAGAAGAAGGGCTTTACTACTACCCCATCAATATTTATTGATGAATTGCACGGTGTGATAGAGAATTTACTTTATACAATTACCGAAAGTGTGACAAATAGGACCTATCAAGGATTACATTTAGCAATTCCATAACCTATCTTTGCAAGTGGAGAACATCACAAAGGAAAAACTAAATGACTTGTTTCAAGGTGGTCTCTAGGATCATATCCAACATGATGTTCACATGTTTAATCCAAGTTTTGTATTAAAGTCCATTGTCTTTGTGCACAAGGCAAAGGAAAAAGCAATGGTCAACATCAATGGACACACAATCACTAACATTAGAGATAATAGCACCTCGGCACTCGTACCCCCGGCCTACCAAGTTAATGCCTCAACAAATTGAAAAAAGAGAGCAAAAGGGTAAGATTTTAACTATGATAGCAAATATAGTCAAGGGAAAAAGTGTGCCAAAAAAGTTCTACATAAAGAGCATCATTAAAGGAGAAGAGGATGAAGAAAAGGCAATATATGTTGTTGATGATTTAGAGTCTAGAGATTCCCAACCATCTCTTGTCATGTGCTCTCAAGTGTTAGAAACCCACAAACTCTCAAGGTAGTACAATTCTTAAAAATGGATGATGACAATATTGATCGACTCAGGAAGTACTCAAAATTTCATAAATAATAAGTTGGCTTCACCCTTGAAATGTTTTGTTTATCCAGCACCAAAATCTTAGGTCATGGTTATATATGGGGGTATTATTAATTATTAAAGAAAATGTCAATTTTAAACTCACTATACGGGACTACATGTGGGATAGTCTTGTGCTTGCCATTACAATGGGGGCGTTGTTATTGTATTGGGAATCCAATGCCTCATGACCGTGGGCACGATCGAGATGAACTTCTAGGAATTGTTGATGTGTTTTCATTTAGAAGGCAAGAGGTTTGAGTTGAGAGAGTTGAGCAAAAAGTCACCATAGATGGTAATTTCTCATCAAATGCAGAAAATTCTCAAAGAACAACTAGGGGGCTTGCAATACAATTAATTTCAATGGAGGGAAAACATTTGAATGCACAAACATCATCAAATCTTCAGAAAGGGAGGAAAAGTATTCATTTTTTGTTGAGGATATGCCAAAAGAGAGGTCGTCTAAGTGAGACACATATTCCAAAAGGTCACCATTTAGGGCATTCTAAGATCACCAACCGCCATTCATCACCTCTTCCTTGAAGGTACAACCACAAATTCAAGCAATTGAGGATCACACTCAACATCAACAAAATTTGCCTCGGTAAAAAAAAACACACATGGTATTTCGTGTTTGGTTTTGGCCGAAAGATTCCATTCCAAAAAGGTTACAAGAACCTAATGAGATTCAAGAGGATATAAACGAACCACCGAGTATCTTATTAAGTGGAAGAAACTGTCAAGAGAGGATGTGACATTGGAGGAAGAAGAATTGAAACATCGAGAAAATGTTTGTTTAAAGAAGGGGCATGTTTTGCCCTTAGCCTATAGCATGCATGTATGTATGGCCAACTTGTGGCTGGCATAACCTTTTATTAGTTCGTATACTCATTTATATTGATTCATATTTGTATTAGTGTTGACGTACATGGTCTCCATAGCGTAAGTAGGGTATATATAGGAGGTAGGGTTAGTAGTAGATCATAATATTTGTGTATTTTGTTCTTATTTTAAGGTGGAGAAGTTTGCCCACTTGAAGTGGCCTGATCATATACTTCAATGTTATTCTCTTATTTCCATGATAATGTGTTCTACTGCTGTGATTCTACATCATTTATATAGTAATTTCATTCCAGTGACCAATGGAATCAATAGAAAGGATATATACCTTCATATATTCAAATCACCTGGAATTCTCGCTAACAACCTCTTACCCTTAGATTGCTTTATATGTTGAGCATTTCCTACATATTGTGGATGGCATCATTATTCAGCATGATGATCACATGGTTTGAAGGTCTGCCTTGGCCAGCTGAGTGTTTGCTACCACTAGTTGTGAATTGAATCTCTGTCCTTACAGATCCCTTCAGGAAGTGGATACTAAGGAGCAGTTTTTCTTTAGGTGACATATCTAGTATGAAATCCATGGGAGGTCTCCTTACCTGAAGTAAGATTCAATGGGGTTCCTTATCAAAATTTATTTACTATAAGGTTTAGGGATGTTACGTCCTCCTTTTTGAAAAGTTTTCACTTGCAAAAGAAAGACCTAACATGGGATTCCCGGAGCTATTAAGTTGATCACCTTCTTTCACCCCATCACAAAGGGAGGAGAATCTAGCTGCCCTTTGAATATTGCTGACTTGCTAAGAGATGGAGACAAGCCAATGAGACAGAGTTCATCTTTGCATTTTACTACTAGGGCACTCCAATCCCCACTCTCAATATTCTAGGCACCGTGGATCTGCTTTGTTTTAAATTTGAGGGCCTTCTAGTTCACTTGCCTTCAACTCAAGTCACAAGTACAACAGCACAATACTATTGTTTCCTTTACCTTTAGAGGTTCATCAGCATTGGGTGTTAGGAGAGGTTTTAGGGACAGTATACTACTACTTC
This sequence comes from Taxus wallichiana var. yunnanensis, assembly GCA_018340775.1. Classification (NCBI taxonomy): domain Eukaryota; kingdom Viridiplantae; phylum Streptophyta; class Pinopsida; order Cupressales; family Taxaceae; genus Taxus; species Taxus wallichiana. The sequence continues at coordinate 96,900,350 of CM031236.1, forward strand.
CAATGATTATCTAGCCTAGAATCTTTAGCCCTAGACAATCTCCTATAACATTATATCATCATGCACTACCCCTCACATGGTGGTGGATGATGACATCATTGGTGATTCAAACCCGAGCCTTGCTACATATGCTTGGCACCTAAGCCACCACATTCGAATTCATGGAGGATAAAATTCATAAAAAATCATTACTTAAAAAATCAGCCACGAAATTCATGATTAAATTTGGCTAAAAGAAATATTATGTTTATATTTTAGATTAAATATTCAAAAAGAAACAATGAATTTCAAAAATTTACAACGAACTTTTTGACATATCTGGTATTGGTAATTTCAATTTTTCTAACATAAATTAGCCAAATGCGGCAACTTAGCTTGGCACTGCTGATCTACAATCATGGTCTTTAGCATTGACCTTCACCAGTTCTTTGTTAGTTAAAGAGATTTGTCTTCACATTTTCTTTTATACTTTTAATTATAGATCAAATGCTTTGGGGTTTAACTACCTTAGATTTAACGCCTCTAATTATGTTTACATCATTTTAGTGTTTAGTGTTTAGCGTAGTTCCAGAACTTGGGATTCCTTAGAGGTGGTAGTAGTCCACACCATCAATTATGAAAAAGGTTTCTAAAACACTAATAGAGACGACAGCAAGGAAAACAAAATAGGTGTTGCGTCTTAAATAAAGCTCCTAAAACCTGCAAATCTTGTTAGCACATATTCGCAGAGATGATCAAGCTACACAAAATCTCCACTTGTCAAATCAATAACACCGCATTTTCTGTAGTTGGCTAATTCTGTGAATATGTTCAATTCGCCAGACAGATTTTTTATGATGAAACCAATAATGTTTCACAGTTACAAAATTTAAGCTATACAGAATCAAGAACATAAAAACAATTAATCACATGAAATAACACAAAGAATTACGTGCAAAAACTTTGGGGGTCAAATTGAAAGCTCCATCAGGAAACTCTCGAACAGATTTATCCTCCTGAAAATACATCTTAACAGAACTACATAGAGATAACTTTTGGAAAAATACACTATAATCCCTCGTGCACAAATGACTACAGTGGTCTTATCTTGTTCGTGTCTAACATTCTTCTTTCACATTCTTGTATTTATATCCTCGCATGCACAGGCCAAGGAAGTGGAAGCAATTCATCTTCAAATTGTTACAAGATAGCAGGTCCCAAGCCAAGTCCTGCATTTCTCCAAACACAATCAGATGGCCTGAGCAATATATCGTAGTGTTGTATGGTAACAAGTGCTAACCTCAGCACAAACCAAGCTACGTCGAAGAAAGTGCTGATGTCTGCTCATTTCCTGGATGAAAACTAACGCTTGGTCAAGGAAAGGTGGGTCATCCTTTCTTTTTCTGGATGAAATTTGAAGGTCACTCAAAGAAGGGTAGATCGTCCTTTCTTCTCTCACATAAAAACTTAAAATCAACCACAGGAGGATCAGTTGTCCTTCCATTCCTCTAATGAAAATTAAAGGTCATCCAGAGAAGGGTCGGTCCTCCTTTCTGCCCCGTAATGAAAACTATAATCTGTCAAAGAAAAATTGTCCATCCCTTCTTCTCAACATGCACCATGAGAGCTGATAACAAAAACAGGAGGGTCGTCGAGAGGAAATCTGTCTCTTCTTTCCCCATGTGAAACTTTAAAGGATGGTTGAGAAAGGATGGTTAACCCTTCTTCCTCCATGTGTTAAAACATATTGATTACACAATTCTACTTCTATGTACTTTCATTTCATACATTCGCCTCTCTCTCTTCTTCCACCAATGCTTAGATTTTCCATAGTGGGAGACCCAATTACGCTAGGTGAACAAACACACCAGCCAAAATACAGTCAAGAGTGTCAAAATGAGTTTGAATGTTTTATTTCTACAAGTATGTTGTATTTTAATCAAGCATGCATAGGGACTAACATGTTCCTAAGGCATTTTTGTAATCATATCCAGATAAGAATCTACCCAGATACGCAATGTGGTTCGTCAATACTAGAATCCTTCCTAGTAGTGGTCATAATAGAACATAGTAAATAGTGGCACTAACATTATGGGAGTATCATGCACAAGAGTAACATCTACTGAAGTAGGAGTAAGTCTAGAAATAGGCATTTCCCCATCCAAACCATTGATATCAAAAACAAGGGCAAAAGGAGAAATCACCCTCAAGGAATTGATTCATGGAAGATGTATAATAAAACTAAGTTGTTGTATAATATTCAAATATAAAACCTGGGTTGATAAAAAGGGATTTTCCCATGGACTTACTTGACTATGTCTTATTAATGAGGCTCCCCAAGTCAGGAGCATGCATAAGGGCTAACATATTCCTATGGCATTTTTCATAATCATATCCAAATAAGAATCTACCCAAACACATAATGCGGTTCATCTATACTAGCATCCTCCTTACAAACGGTCATAATAGAACACATATTAAATAGTGGTGCTAACACTATGGGTGTATCATGCACAAGAGTAACATCCGTTGAAGTAGGAGCATGTCTAGAAATACAGGTTTCCTCATCCAAACCACCAAGATCAAAAACAAGAGCAAAAGGAGGGACGACCCTCAAGGAGTTGATACTTGGAAAAAGTGTGGAGATATGGGATGCATCCTAAAGGATACCTTTTCTACATCTTCACCAAACTGCTTCCTCATTTTCTCAATTTCTGTGTACCCCTATGAATTATCACCACAAATTTGAATCCTGCAAAGCTTTCTCTTGCTCAATCTAAAGTGGTCTTGCAAGCTTGGCTTGCTTTGCATGTTTCCCAAAAAAATTAAGTCGCATAACTCAATGGAAATCTCAAGGCTTACAGGAACTACAATGGTCTTCCCATCTACAAATACAACAGACTTGTGCCAGCCTGAGTTATAAGCCTTAACTAGATTCACCAGAAAATTTTGTGCCTTCAATCAAAAGTGTGCATCAGCAGTGCATGATTTACAAAGCAAGATCTTCAGCACACAATCCTTGTAGACACCAAGTTTGGTATAGCATGGCATATACTGTTTGTAATTTTGTACCTGCCCTACTTGAAAATATTATTTTCTGCCAGAGAACGAACAACTGGCAAGTGTGCTCTGATTTGTGGTTGTACAAGCATATTTCATTTCAAGTTAATTGGGCAGGATAGAAGTTGTATTCCATACTAACGGTTGTCATTGGTCATTGGTAGTTGCCCAACCAACACACCTTCTCCAAGGCATTCCTGCTTGTGTTCGGGCACATGTTTGGGGAGCTCTCTTCTGTATTCTTCCTGGTTGTAATCTTGATACATGATCAAGAGTGTGTGGTTACAAACATTTATCACCAACAATCCCAAAGTACGGAGAGATCACCTTCGGGGAAGGAGAGGAAGTTCGAAGGTTTACACGAGCGGTGGATCAGAGAGGCTGCTCGAGACGGTTATAGAATAGGTGTGTAGTGTTTGAACTTGGTTAAGTATGAAGTGATTTTCTGAAGCTGGTTGTTTAAAGTTTCTTTGAGCATGAAGTCGATAAATTCTTAGGGGTCCATGTTAGAGTCAACAATGAATCTACAATTTTTGAGTAACCAGGGCCGACGAGCAACCACATCCCAATGCCTACTAAGAAGGCAAAAAGTCAATCCACAGGGGTTAATCAAGCCTGAGATGGAGTGATCTTGCAGTATAAAGATTACCAACAAAGGGAAAGTGTTAGGCTCACAAGCATACCAATTCAAGTGCGATTTGATATATATTGCAAGTGCTGCTCGGAGTCCTTTAGACGGAGCTCACAGTGACAGTGCCATTGCTGCAGACAAGGAATTGCAGCCAAGGCACATGCCTTCTGATTTGATAGAGGAGACAATTCCAGATTAGCAGCTATATAAAAATGGGTGAAGCCAATATTTTCTCTCAATTTTTGTAGGCATATCATTGAGATTTTAGCACCATAAGAAGAGAAAATTGCTCTAGGGCACAACAACAGATGAGAAAAGGGATGTTTACCTTGGGAACAACTTCAACAGACATGCAATTATATCCACACGAGTGAGTATGCAATCAAGCAATAATAAAGAAAGGTTGGTTTTCATCTTGGAACTAATGTCTAAGCGAGGTAAGTGAAACATATCCTATACCTAGTCATCCAAATTGAAAATGAGGTTGCAATTTTGATACCACGGCCTAGTCAAAAAGTGAATATAATGTCACCTAATAACAAACCAGAACAAGTTAAACTGGAAGAACGAGAACAAAGTGTGAACCAAGTTAAGGATAAAACTGCTAAGGGAGGCGAAGATGATAAAGTTTTCTTGTTGATGGAGACAGAGACAATCAAAAGGAGAAAGTCGGCACGCAAGTGACAAATTACATGAAGTTATCTCTACCACCAAGACAAAAACTGAAGATATTTAGTTCTTAAGCAATATACCTCCAAATTGATGAGAAGATTGAGATACAGTTGCCGAGGAGCAGTCGGATCTAAAGTTTATTGAATCGCATGTTGGGTGTTCCCTGAAGGAGAAGAGAAAGTCTATTAAATTGCATGTTGGGCATTCCATGAAGGAGAAGAGTGGTGCTATCAAATCGATTAAGCATGCAAAAGAAGATAGAATCAAGTTCATTTTTGGCCCGTGTATGGTCAATCGAGGGGTCAAGGTCAACGTCGTCTCAATCAAAAAATTAACATTCCAAGAGGACCAAGCCATCAAGAGGCGAGAAGGAGATATTTTTAAAAGATAATTTAAGACCCCTCTCGAACGTCTTGACTTTCTTTTGGTATAACTCTCAAGGCAAAAACCCAGTAGAGACGAAGCAACGATGTTAAGAAATTTTGTTCTTCACCATTGAAGCACATTTTGTATCAGTTCAAGAGCCCTTTTTAGCCTTGAGGATCATACAAGCCACGATAGTTAGATTATGAATTTCAAGATGGGTTTTGTAAATGAAAATACTAGAGCCTCGAGAAGGGCGGAAGGGCACATTCTCTCGAGGTTAATATGCACAAACAAGGGAATCCATCAAGGTAAAGAGTAACGACATCAAAAATGCATCAACATTGAGAAGAAGGGTAGGGCATCGAGGATAAAGGCATTGATGTCGAGAAAGGAAGCATAGACGTCAAAGCACCACCAAGGTTGAAGCAAGGGCATCGTATGTAAGTCTAAACTTGTGTAGATGTCAAGAACACTACAATCCCAAGGATGTTAATTATGAGGTTGTTGATCCTAAGATCGTTGGTCAGAGGACATCGTCCTCGAAGACATGAAATATCCCTTGTCGAATATCACTTGAAATTCACCAAAATAACAGCAAACTGAAATTCTGATTTTCCTGATTTTTAGGACAGCAATATGCAGAAACAAAGAAAAAAATTGTATTTTCCAAAAAAATTTCTAACACTACACGAAGCTTCAAATAACTTAGAAAAATATGTAGAACAATAAACGAGAGAGATATTTTTATCTCTCAGATCTGATTTTATTTATTTATTTTAACTGTTGAAATTGCCTAAAAATTCCAAAAATTCACAAGGAGCTGAAATGATCTTTATAAATTCTGAAATTCAGACAACAATATATTTAAATTATAACGAATCAGATCCAACTGGAAAACTGAAAAACTCCAACCAAAAACCCTAGAAAACACTGCTGCAAAACCCTAAGTAGATCTGAAAATAAATAAAGCCCAAACTGAATGAAACTCCTCCTGGGAATTCGCCAAGCTTGCCTCAAACGCTGGAAATAATCTGATCTGTAGATGGCTGAAGTATCGACAAAGTAATCCCTCTGGTACTAAGCAAACCCTTAACATTCTCTAATAACTGTGATCTGAAAATTTGATTTGAATGAAGCTCCAAATTAGCAAACTAGGGATGGATCTTTCACCACCGAAGAGTGTTATGCTAGCTAGGAATGGATCTCTCACCACCGAAGCTAGGGTTCCTATGGGATCTTACTCCACAAGCAAAAAGCATGCAACCAACAATGGCTTTAATATCATAAAAGAGTGAGTGTATGAATGAATGCCCCTTTCTCCCCAAGTGCTTCCTTTTATAACTTTTCATTGCAACAAAGGGCCCAAAAGAATTCTAATCGGCCACCTTGGGGAAAAATCCACATAATAATAAAATAAGTTAAGTTGCTTTATCACCACTATGCCCAAAAGTACACTTAAGTTATCCCAACGCAAAAATAGAATAATAATAAAATAATTTAAGTTACTTTATCACCACTATGCCCAAAAGTACACTTAAGTTACCCCCAACGAAGAAATAGAATAATAAAGTACCATAGGGGTGTATCACACAACCTTATTTCACTTAAGTCACCTCAAAGTACGTGTCCAACGTCTAAACATAACCTATAAGTGAAATGAAGGTGCAAACCATACCCAATAACCATCAATGTCACTAGCCCCTTGGGCATGACCAAGGCTAAGACGGATGAAAAGTCTCCTAGGCCATCTACTCAGAATTAGGGACATTACAAGACATTACTAATGATGTCACCGATGTCGCAAACTATACCACTAAACATGTTCCTAAGTATGTCCCAAATCATCAGTTTCTTCAATATCCTTCATAAACGGGGTTTGTGAATGCCCTTGAGCTTAGTGAGTCATGAAATAGGAAAAACACCTCAGCCATGAGACAATGTCTTCCTCAGCTAGAGAAAAGGCCTTAACAATGATGAAAAACATTGTGTAAAGTGGAAACCTCTAAACTTACAAAATGAGTTCTACAAACATCATAAATGATTTTTGAAAAAACCAACCCTAGAACATGTGTATGGCACACTACAAACAACATGTCGATGTCAACAAGTTGTTACGTCAAGGGGTCGTCCAAAACTACTTGTGACATCTAGGTGGTGATGGTTAATATCAGAGTAGGCAATGATTCATTTTACATGCCTAAACCAAAAATTTCTAAAATATATATTCTCAAACATGCAAAATCCTACAAATTGACCTCAAGCGACCTGTACAAATGCCTAAGCATCCCTATAAGTACTGCAAATTTCAGGTCAACATTAGAGGTGCCTAAGATTCTGTAAATTCTGCCTTGGTTGATTGTGCAAACATCTCAAAGTTTGAGCCAACTTCTGAAGAACTTTACTTTTCATTTAAAATTCTTTTGTTGGGTCACTGTACAAGTTGTGATGGTCTAACATTAAAGAAAGGCACAAAAGCCTAAGTGGTGATTCTTTAGCATCTAGGACAACTCAAGCAGCCAAGTGTACCAGTTGCGAACTTGTGAAGATACTTTCTCACTAATATCATTTGTATTGGCATAACTTGTTCTTGGTTTTCTCCTAGTTTCTACCATTATACACAAGGATCTACTCCAAACTCCATCATATGAGCTGGGCTAATGTATCTAGCAATTTTTTTATGCTTAGTAATGCACTCTCTCCAAACCGTCTCTTCAACCCATCTAATAGAGAAAATTTGATTTTCAGCATTGATACCTTTCACTGGCAGTTGTACAAATACACAATTTCTCCTCCTTTCCACAGGAATTTATTTGCATCCACATCTCATTCTTATCGCTCAACAAGATAAATTTATTCTCCAACCCTTCCAAAAAGGCCTTCCATTCCTGCAAGTATCCTATAGGAAACATTTCATACCAATCTCTTTGAAGTGCACATAATGCAGTAATGAAGATGTGCAATGAATACCATTGTCCAAAAGATCTAACATACATTGCAATGTTTAAAGGAGTCATCCTTCTGATTTACACTAACTAAAGTGTAGGCAAAATTTGTCTGAATTTAAAAGAATGAGTACTTGTCATCTTGCCACCTAATACCATGCTAAGATTTGTCTCCTTTTGAGTGAAAAATCTTATTCCTGCAATCATTCTCATTTTAACTGCATGATGTTTCTACTACCCTCCTAGAATCGTCTAAACCATTTCCCTACTGCATTCCCTCTGTCAAAATTAGCAACAGCATTTTCTTTTCCACCTTCTACTTGCACTTATGGAACAACTGCATCTTCCTCTCTAAAGTATTTTAGTGACTGAGGTCCAAAAATTGATTATCAAGAGGTACACATAATTCCTCCCGTTCATCTATCAACAAGATTCCTAGTATGTCCTCTTTATTTGAGTGCAATGCAATCAAATCAACATCTTAATCAATAAATTAACTTTCTTACAAGCTCAAATAATTCACGTTATGTAACCGTTATCACTTCACCAATAATCCAGTAGACTTCCTAGAAGGATGATGCTCTCTTTGTTGCTTTCCTACCCTCTTCCTTAGTAATCAAAGGTTCGTTTGTTGTAGCTCTTCCCCCTTGGTGTTAGTAAGAAAAGGTCATTCATTTTGTTTTCAATTTTCCACCCACTCTCGTTCTAGTCTATGATTGGCTTCATGTTCTCTCCTATTGCATTGATTTTCCAATGCAATAAATCTTCTTGGCAGTGTGGAGTGTACATATGCTCATAGGTTTTCAACTTTTCCACTGAAAAGGCAATTGCTCTTCAATATATTAGAGTATCTAATGTCTTACATACTATGTCACAAATTCGTCAAAGGCTTCATTCCAAAACAAATTGAAGTCTGCAATGTGATCATTCCGCCTTACCTTCATTTTAGCAATTGATCTCCCCATCAAATGATGAAAACAAAAACAAAAAGGGAACCCATCTCTGATTAGATGAACATATGCTATTCATCAGATGACTTTTATCCTAATGAATTCGCTATAACGAGATTTTTCTCCAATTATAGTTTGTCTCGAAGGAAACACCCTTCAAAGACAGTTTGTCTATTAAAAACATGCTTCCTCTAAGGATGGTTTTCTTCCTTGAATTACATTTCTCAAACCACCCATCCAAACTCCAACAAAGTACGATTTTTCTAAAATTGATTTAGTTATGGTATGTTGACACCAATTTCATATTTCCTAAGTGGCAGTTCGCAGTAGCATAGAAGGGTGCTAACTACACATTCATACAAAAACAGCATATTACGCAGCACACGGAAACTGCATATAAGATATATTTCTATTTTTTTTTTTTTTCAAATATATCCACAAGGAACCGTTTCTGCATGCACCCTCCATATATCGTATTGACTAACGGAGTGTTAGAACGGCAAACAAAAATTCCACGTACACATATATCCCCTAATTCCTACTTCAACTAAAAAACAACTAGGCCAATTTTTATTCATATTTCCAACGTAGACAAAGACAAATTTACTATACAACCAAAATTATCTACTGAAGTAATAAAGCTCTGCGAAATATTTAGAGGCTGATAAAGGTTAATTGGTTAATTTTAACAAATATCCAAAAATAATTCATATAATTGCAACACTCAATCTTACATGTCCATCAATTGTTTCTGTAAAAAAATTCAAGTGCTAGAGCACAGACTAAATCTCAAAACCATAATACTTAATTACATAACTAAGGAAAATACACAATTATTCTTCATAGCCAAACAATTTCTTTTAGATGAGCTGAGACCGACAAAGTTCAATTGGAGCTGACCCTTTCCATTAAGCTCCTTGAACCCTAGGGGTTAGCTCCTTACACCACAAACAGATAACCTTCTCCACACCCACAGCAGCCTAACAAGAACAGACAACACTAAACCAGTGCAGAAATAGCTGAAAGATACAAAAGCACGCACTCCGTCAACCATGAACCCTCGTGAAACCTGGCAATGAGAGCCCCAATGAAACAGATATGACGCAAGTTAAGTTTCAGGGAAATCATCTACTAGTGGAAGTTGACCTACCTCCTAAATGACACATTAATCAAGGCGGAGATGGTAGATGGGGAAATGGTTTTAACAAAGGATAATCAGGATGGGGTGCGAACCCACGAGTAACAAGGACCTTAGAAACACACATTTGTTAAATGTTCTTGAATTGTATTTAGATTTTGCAAGATGCCAATAAAATCAGTTGTTACCGGAATACTATCAATAGAGCAAAAAAGAAATACTATGTATTCAAAAAAATGAATTTGCATCATTTGAAAAACAGATAAGGAATGTTCAACATCCTTGGTAGGCATGCTTGAATTTCAACTTCTGCTGTGTAATTATTTTTCACAATCTGAAAGGAACTTAGACAATTTCAACTTAAGCAGATGGGCAATTAAGTTGACCAAACAAATATGAGCAACATTTAATACAAATACAATGAGCCATGGGAAATAAAGCACACCTCATTTTCATCTGTAAATTCAGAGCTCCCCATAAACAGCATGTGCTCTACAAAGAAATACAGACATTAATGCAAGACAATGCAAACAATTTTTAGTGCAGTGACTAATCAATACTAATAATGCTTTAGTGCAGTGACTAGTCAATACTAATAATGCAAACAAAGCAAAATGACATTCCAAATCACAAACAAGTTAAAAAGTCCATATTACCTGAGTCATACAGATTCTAAAGGCTTCTCTAATGAGCACTTTAAGAGGCTTGAATGGCATTGCTCTCAAACCCTTTGAATAAAGTTAATGATGCAATAAGTACATGGGATTATGAGGAATTAGAACATGTCCCTTCAGCGTCTTAGCTTTTCCTACAAATATACAGTCCAGTATTGCTAAAGGCAAATTAATCTATGTGCTAATTTCATAATTAATCAATAGACTGGAAGACCTCACATACCATAGACTCCCATCTAAAGCATGCAATGGCATAGACTACCTCAAATACCAAATCTTCATGATATAGAACACCTTCACATAGTTGTATTCTTTATTTAATAATTTCTTAAATTATGTTAGCACATTTGGAATGTTTAATTGTTAAGGGCAGACTAACTGCCAACTCAAAACAGATTTTTAATGGTTGTATTAGACAGACATTGAATCAAATCTTTGCAATCTAATCTTCCAGTTGGGACATAAGGCATCATTGACCAAAGGTTTATATTTTCTTTGTCAAAGAAACATATCACTTCAGCATGACCACACACCTTTCTCTTAAAAACACTGAATTTATTTTACACAATATCAATTGGTAATGATGAAAGTGTATGATGAGAACAACAAATTGATTGAGCATATACCATGGTCTCTCTAAAGACACTTTTACCATCACCTATGTTATAGAAGACTTTACCCTCTGTCCATCTTGTATGGACTTCAAATAACAGACACAAATTTGCACATACAAAATACAATTAGGAAGAGGATGGTTGCATTTTATACAAATTAATAAGTTTCTGCTCCCTCTTCTGCAAATGATGTTTTTAGGCTTCAGTTTTAAACACTGTTTTATTGTACTTACCAACATGTTCATTGAAAACTAGCAGCATGCAACTAAATTAAAAATGACATGATAAAATGTAGTGTACAGCGAACGCTTGTTTTAGTTATTAGATCAGTACTACTTGTGGACCTACGGTATGGGTTGCATACAGGCGTATGCTTCCAGACAACATACACATGATTACTTCATCCTAATTGCAAATATGTGGCCGTCTCTTAACTCCCACTTATGGCACTAGTCATAGATAACTGAAAACCCAATGACAAGGTTACCATGTTTGAAAGATTCAGTTCATTCAGCAACAGAAATTTGAAAATTTCTTAAAACTTCAGTTCAGTTCAGAGATGTTAAATAATATACATTTAAAAACATAAGTGAAGTATAAATTACTATGATGCATGGGTTCACTGCCCCCTCCCATACCCCCTGGATACGTAACGGATATGGTACTGATACATCCCAGGTATGTTTTGATGTACCCAGGATGTACCCACAGGGTTGGGCAGTGGGGGCTTCAAAAAAATTAAAATAAAAATTTTTAAAAAAATTGACTTGGTCAATGACCAAAAAATGAACCCTAACTCATAAATTAATAAAATAATAAACCCGAAACTCCTCAAAAAGCTATAAAAAGGCTACTGAGAGTGGAGCTAGTGTGAGTGGCATGCAAGAATTTGATTTTGAGGAAAATCTAGATGATATATTCTAGATTTGTTTGTATTCATGTTGACATGATATTCATATATCATATGTATGGCAGCCACATTATCAATGAAATGTAAAATCTTAAGTATATTGAATGTTTTGAACATTGATCCTACTATATTTTTCAAGTTTTGTTTGTATTCATGTTGACATGATATTCGTATATCATATGTATGGTTGCCACATGATCAATAAAAATGCAAAGTCTTAAGTATATTGAATGTTTTGAACATTGATCCTACTATATTTTTCAAGTTTTGTTTGTATTCATGTTGACATGATATTCGTATATCATATGTATGGCAGCCACATGATCAATGAAAATGTAAAATCTTAAGTATATTGAATGTTTTGAACATTGATCCTACTATATTTTTCAAGTTTTGTATTTCTCAAGGACTAAAAAATAAGTAAAATGAGTGTGTGTGTGTATAATATTTTTTTAATTTTTTAATATTTATGTACGGACGTATCCAAGACATATTATACCCAAGGGTTTTTTAGATAGACGTATCCACGTATCAAACCTGAACCAGCACCTGAACCCGTATCCTGGCAACATAGATAATTAAAATAAATATACATAAAAATAAATGTGCCTACAAAAAAATGATATCTATTACTCTAAAAGATTTGATATAATAGTCATTGATTATCTTAAAAACATAATATAGTGTCTAATATAATATTAAAAACTTAGAATAATGTAACGTTTACTATTGAGTATCTTAGAACTTTAATCTAATGTTCAATACAATGTTAGAAATTTTCTATACCATAACTTTTATATCTACTAAATATTTTCAGTTGTTTTTCAAAGTTCCAATGATGCGGTCAAGGATAGGAGTTCCAATGAAGGACAGCATTGTCCTTGCAGCCTTCACAATACACAAACACGGAGTATGAGACTGGTAACCAAAACACACACTTTTGTTGATATTCTTTGAGAAGATATAGAGATTACACATACATGCACTCTCACTCACTGCCCCTACGACTACAACACAGGAAGAATGCTACACAATTCGCTGGACTGAACACTGATCTCTGCTCTTCCTCTTCAAGCTCCCACACTCCCTTGCAAGATCTCCTCCAACTTTAGTTTTCTGCCTCTGGCCCTTCATTTGGCCCGCTCTTTCCATGAAGTGACCCTTTCCCTTTCAAATGATCTTGAAAATGCTCAAAATGAGCTTCCAAACGTTCTAAGTCCATTACTAGGCATAAGTAACTATCACAAGCGAAACCACACGACTATGACAACTAGCATTTACATAACCGCAGTAGCAGTTTTGCAACTGCCAGTTAATACCAACGGTTTTTCCATGCGACACAACACACAATGTCTCAATGGCAGAAACCGTCTTTTCTAATTTTCTGGGACCTGTATAAGTGTGATTACATCCATGTAGGTTGTCTTCGACTATCAAAAGTCCACAAGCACAAAAGATAGCTTTTTGGGTGATGCAAGATTGTTTGACTACCACAATGCTCTTGCATCAGATACCTGAGGTAAGAAACTATGCTCACAAATTTTGGCTAGGTGGTAGAACCACCTTCTTGGCTTTGTGGGTGAAGCCATGGCACGCTCTTCCACATTGTGATGTAGTGCCATATTTTCGAGTTGTTTTTTTAATTGAAAAACCGCCCTCCACCAAACATGTTTCACACTATATCGTTCTAACTCTCACTTACATTGGGCTGACCCCCTACCAAATCTCAGAGCATCCTTCCCTTTTCCATTGTACACAGCAGAATTGATGACGATCTTGGCCGTTCCATCCTCCTCCCAACTACTACAAACAACTCCTCATCTCTCTCTACCAACACACACTCATTTACGTACATCACAAGATGATGCTTGAGGTCTTCCTCATCTTCCACTCCCTTCAAGGGGCTTAGGGTGTACTTTCGCCCATCCGTGGGTAGAATATCAACGAAATCTTGTCCCAATATTGACTAATCTGCAGTTCCACTTCACAACACTCCTTCACAATATCACCCATGCCCTTCTAATAACCAAGACACTCTATATTGCCTTGGGTGTGGTGTAGACACCAAATTCAGTTTCCAAACCATTAAAGTGAACACTAAATTACTATAATTTCCACCATCGATCACAACTTTGCAGCAATTACCTTTTGTCTTGCACTTGGTTCTAAAATATGCCCCCTTTATCATTCTCCTTACTTGTTCTTCTCAACCTTCAAGGCTCTCCTCCTTGCTAGCTAAAGCTCCCCTTGTCCCATTTCCTATGTGCAATTAGGTGAAGCTACGAATTCCGCTTCCGCTTGTGCAATATTCACACTGCACATTTCCTTCATTTCTTCTTCTCTCACCATCACATTGAGCATGAGGACAATCAAAACAACGATTAGCAAAGTCTCCGCACCTATAGCACATTCCATTGAATGTTCTTCCTCTTCCATAGCTGCCGCTTCCTCTTGCTGAGCTAGCTCCTCTTACTTGCTGATATGGCACTTGGGAAGTTTTGCTCCTCCTTCCCTCCACTACTGGTTATCTTCATGGGATGGCCAGCCTCTACCACTACTGAATCTTCCTCTTCCCCTTGATGCACTTTCTTTCCTTTTAGACAACTTTTCTTCTTCCCTTAGAGCATATTGGCATGCTTCTTCCACAATATGCAACCTCATTAGGCTGATTTCATCTTGAATATTGAACCGCAGCCCATTGATGTACTCGCGGTGCCACCTTTTCTTGGCCCGTCTCATTATGACCAACCAAGATTGTAATCTTGTAGAACTCCTCTGTGTAGTCCTTCACACTCGGCTCCTTTTGCCTCGAGTTTTGTAGCCCATTCAAAACATTCATATGATGATGTGCTGGCACAAATTTTCTTTTCAGCTTTGCAACCATCCTCTCCCAATGGTTATCCCCTCCATTCCATATATTTTTACCCATTTCCACCATAGGGCTGCATGACCTTTTACCTTAGTTTGAGACTCCTTCACCATCTTTTGGTCGTCCACTTTATCAAATTCAAAATATGTCTCCATCTCATTGAGCCAATCAATCAGCTCCTCATGATTAAAAGTTCCTAAAAAGCTTTAGGTCAGACCATTTAGGATGTGGGAGCTATAGGTCAATTAATAAGAATCCTCTAAATAAGATCACGAAGGAGGTTATCCGGGTCATCAACAACTCATCTCTAAGTGCAGATCAAAACGAAGCTAAAACCCTTATATCCGATTATGCCTAGAATATAAGGCTAACAAAAATACACAAATCGGGCATACCACTTAGACCCATTGTCGACACAATTGACTTGTTGACATACGGTTTAGCTAAATATCTTGCATGGGGAAACTAGAACAATTTGTTGGAAATACCTCCTCGTTTATAAAAGATTCCACCGAATTTGTTCACATAATTGAAAATAAGAATGTTGAAAAACAAGACATTTTGGTAAGCTTTGATGTTATTTCCCTTTACACCAAAATACCAATAGACGATGCCATAGATGTGATTAAAGCTTTAACTGATCAAGAGACGGCAGAATTAACTGAATTTTGTCTTCGCTCCACTTTCTTCACCTTCGATGGTAAATTCTATGAACAAAATGAGGGGGTTGTGATGGGTTCTCCTTTGTCACCCATTGTGGCAAACCTATTCATGGAAAGATTTGAAGAGAAAGCACTTAGATCTGCACCCCTAAAACCTAAGTGGTGGTATAGATTTGTTGATGATACGAATGTAAACTGGAAACATGGCATGGATCAACTGCATAAATTCCTTGAACATTTAAATATGCAGTCACCACACATACAATTCACTATGGAGGTTGAAGAAAGTGGAATGCTCCCGTTTCTTGATGTTCTAATCAAATGGAATGAGGATGGCTCTCTTGCAAAACAAGTTTATGGAAGAAAGACTCGCACTAAAATATATTTTAGGGTCGCTTGCACCATCACCCTTCTCAGAAGGATGGGGTCTTAAATACTCTGTTTACAAGAGCCTTGAGAATTTTGGATAATAATCACTTACACTCAAAAGAGAAATATCTCACCAACATTCTCATAAGGAATGGTTACAAGAAATGGCAAATCAGAGTCGTTGCCAGAAGAGCTAAGGTGGGTGTGTCTAGGTCACCTCAATCTTCATCTCTATGCATTGGGGGTAACAATAAAGCCTTCCTACCCTACATTTTTGGGACTACTGATAGGATTGCCAGGATTTTAAAAAGAAAGGGTATTAAAACTTGTTTCAAACCGGTAAAAAACCATTAGAAACAAGCTTAAAACCCTAAAGACCCGGTTTGTCCTAATTTAAGAAAAGGGGTTTACTCCATACCGTGTGTGTGCGGAAAAACATACATCGGTGAAACGGGGAGATCACTAAAAACGAGACTTCATGAACATTGTAAAGATTTAGAATATACCCGGGTTGGTAAATCGGATCTGGCAGAACACGAAGACATAACAAAGCATGCCATCTACATTAACAACGTAAAATTAATAGCTACAGAATCGCACTACGCAAACAGAAAATTGCGTGAAGTTGTCAAGATTGAGAAACACCGAACAACCTAAATCGCAACAATGGGTGGAAGCTCAATCAGTCTTGGAAACCCCTTTTGCATAAGGCCGACAACCCCTACACCCCCCCTTGCGCGTTGAAATATTTGTCATTTTCACATCTCTTCTACGAATGACATGTCCTTTGGTCAAATTAATTATTTATACTAGTTCACTTTTCATCCCTACTCTCAAGCAAATGTTCACCCTGATGATGGTTCCGATACGGGAACCGAAACGTTGGTGCTAATTCTCGCTATGCAGCGTATCCAAAAGTTTCAATCTTCATCTAATCTGGGATATGAACTTAAAATCTTTGAATCTTTCACCTTTCATGGCTCCTCTCCCAACTTTAGAAATGGCTATAAAAAATTTGTTTTCTCCTTCATCCAACCACTTAGACGTTGATCCCATATCTTACACTACCAACTCTTTATTTTCTACATCACTCACATCTCCTTTCTTCTATAATATTCAACAACGAGATAATCTTGTATCCTCGGGATTAAAAGTTCTTGAAAAGATTTCACCTTTCATGGTTCCTCTCCCAACTTTAGAAATGGTTCTAAAAATCTTGTTTTCTCCTTCATCCAACCACTTAGATGCTGATCCCACATCTTACACTACCAACTCTTAATTTTCTACATCACTCCCATCCCCTTTCTTCTATAATCTTCAACAACATATAATCTTATCGCTTAGCCCTCAACATATCTAATATCTTATCTAATCTTCCGATCATATTGGCAGTCGTTTCTCCAGCACTTGACAAGATTTTTAGAGGCATCTGAACTCTCTTTCAACCTCAATCTACTGCAATATCATATTTGTAAATCTACGCAAGACACACACTTCTCTAGAGCACTCTTTTCAACACTTAATTCTCTACCCATCTTCTCAATACGGAGAACACTCTCTACCGACTGTCCATATAATGGAGGATAAAAATTCTCACTCATCCCACAGTTGTTACCAACTGTGATACCATTTGATGCAGTCAAGGATAGAGGTATAATGAAGGAAAGCCTCGTCCTTGCAGCCTTCACAATACACAGACAGACTAGAGTATAAGAGTGGAAACCAGAAACATACTTTTACTAATATTCTTTGAGGAGATATAGAAATTACACATACAAGCTATCACTCCCTCTCCCTTTGACTACAACACAAGGGAAGAATGCCACACAGTCCCTTCTTGGACTGAACATTGATCGTTGATCCTCTAAGCTCTCCTCAAACACACAAACTCCCTTGGAAGATTTACTCCAACTTAAGTCGACCTCCTCTGCCCCTTCCTTGGCCTTCCTCTCTTCCTGGAGTGACTTCTCCCCTTCAAAATGATCTTGAAAATGCTCAAAATGAGCTTCTAAGTGATCTCAAACCGTTACTAGGTATATGTAACTGCCACATGGAAAACTGTCGATTTGTACAAAGATAGTTGCACAACCACCGTTAACACGGACCAGCATTAGATAGCGGTACTGCTATGAGCCAGATAACATTGTCTCAATGGCAAAAACAGTCTTTTCTAACTCCCGGTGAGCATCCATGTACGTTATGTCAGAAGCCCACAAACACAGAAGATATCTTTATGGGTGATGTAATGTTGCTTGACCACCCGAATAATCCTACATCATCCATTAATTTTGATTTTCAAACTTCAAACTTTTTTGAAGTGACAAAGTCTTTGATTAAGGTTCTTCGTTGATGGCCCCAAAATGAAATGATTTATTCCTATGAGGCCATGGACAAGGCCAAGGATGCCATCTAGCCTTGTTGTGGGATAAATTAAAAGAAAATATGAATTTGTTTGGCACATAATTGATCAAAGATTGAAGAGGCACCTCACCACCAACACATACTAGTGATGTACTACTTGAACCCCAACCAATTATCTATTTCTTGGAATCTTTTAAGGCTGATGAGGAGGCTATAAATGATATCAACACATACATAAAGAAGATGACACCCAACAAAACCCTTAACGAGACAATTCTATATGAATTACAGGGTTCCAAAGGTGTGGAGGGGAGGCTCTTTTCTTCAGCTCTATGCATTTGAAGGACAATGACCCAACAACCAAAATTCATTTTGATTACAAATTCATTCAAGGTTGCATTTTGTTTTTATTTTTTCCTTTGCAAACTTGCCAAGCCATTTGGGCCTTGACTGCTTTATTTTATTTTCTGTGAATGCCAAAATGGTTTATGTCATTTGCATGTGTCTATGAACTCACCATTTTCCCCCTAGCTGCTAAAATAGTAAATACTAAATTATTTGTTGTTTTTGCTTGTAAATACTAAATACTAAATACAAACAGAAACACCTGTTTTATGTCATGGAAATTGATATTTCATACGATTTATTTTGCTGTTTAGTTTTGTTTATTACATTATTTTTCTGTTTTGTTTTGTTTATTACATTATTTTTCTGTTTTTTTTTTTGTTGTTTTTGCAGTCCCAAAATGAGTTATGATAATGATTGTGAAGCAATTTTAATTGCAAGGTGCCAGAAGTTTGCTTATGTTGGCCAAATATGCCAAGAGGGCATTCAACAAGAAAATGCCTCCAAAACAGTTTGCTCAAATATTTGATTCCACCAAAACAAGCAATGGAGGGGATGAAAAAATAAGTGTAATAGTTGTTCTTTGACTTGGGGAACAGCATAACTAGGGTGAATGTACACTTTCTGCACATACCAAGGAAAGAAGGTGGACTTCATACAAAAATCACACTTGATAAAAGGGTGGATTTTATCAAGTTGTTTGGTGGTGATATTGATGAGAACATTCCAATAGTTCACGGCATTGGTACCCCCTCTGGTTTTCATAGGGATTCTCAAGAGTTCTTTCTCTCACGCTCCAACGGTTCCAAGTTTTGAGGTGACTAGAGTAAAGGCTAGAGGGAAGACAAAGGTTGTGCCACCACATCCATTTGTTGACATGTATGATGCAAAGGCTAGGGAGGAGGGTAACAATGCTATTGAAAAATTCCTACGTTGCCGGGATACGGGTACGAGTATCGAACGGGTACGGGTACGATACGCGGATACGTCAATTTTAAAAAACCCTTGGGTACGATACGTCTTGGATACGTCCGTACATATATATTAAAAAATCAAATATATATATATCATCTACTCATTTTACTCATTTTTTAGTCCATAAATAACTGAAATAGTAATACGAAACTTGAATCAATGTTCAAAACATTCAATATACTTAAGACTTAGCATTTTTATTGATCATGTGGCTGCCATACGTATCCTTGACGTATTCGTATCATCGTATCCGTATCCGTATTCGTATCGGATACGTATCGTATAAGAAACGTGGGGGTCGGGCGTATCCCGGCAACATAGGAAAATTCTTGTTTATTATTGGCATCCAATTTCATGTTGTTCTCTCTATATTACAACGAGGTTATGGATATAGCAGACAAATCCAATGAATCTTGTGTGCCCCCTAGAGACACAAAACTAAGGACTACCATATTGGACAAACTATTCCGGGAACAATTTGATGGAGAAGATGAGGGCCAAATAGTTATTAGACAAAGGCCACTCATCAATATTATTGTCTCGTGTAATGACGGATCTTACTTCCTAGAGTGGTTGACTATACAAGCAAGCGCAAGGATGGAGAGTTCCAAATTTAAATTTTGAGGGATGCCATTGAACACATTGGTCCTTTAAATGTGGTAGAGATAGTCATAGATGCAACTTATGTGTGCAAGGCAGCAAGTAAGCTAGTTAATGCTACTTGCATGGATATCTTTGGAACTTGTGTTGTGCACATACAATGAACAATGCATTGAAGAACATTGGGGAAAAATTGATTGAATCAAAAATATAGTGGCCAATGCTAGCGAAGTACAAATGTTCATTTGCAACTAGTACACTCATTGGAAATCTTCAACATAATTTGGAGGATGGAATTCCTCGAGCAAGAGGACCCCACCCCTACAACTTACGATCGCAGCATAGGAGCAGCCTCGGTGGGGGAGTCCAAGACAAAGCGGGAGAATAAGGTTAAGGAAGTGGTGGTAAGAGACATGACATAGATGTGACCTTGGTAGGGGTAGTCCAAGTGTAATGTCCCCATTCCTTCACCGAAGGCCTAAGGGCCATTTTTCAGTCTTAGCCTTGGTCATACCCAAGGGGCTAACAATCGTTGGAGGCTATTGGGTATGGATGGTTGTTTACCACCTTGCTTATTTGTTATATTTTTCCATTGGCATTAGTATTAAGCAACTTGGTGGGAATAATTGTTATGTTTTATCGTTAAGGGGGCTCATGGTACTTTATTGTTATATTTCTTCGTTGGGGTCACTTAAGTCACTTTTAGTCCCACATGGAGCACCCAACTTGGAAAAAGGTAATGAAAAGTTATAAAAGGAAGTGCTTGGGGGAGAAAAGGATTCATTCTTACACTCACACATATTTTGGCATTGAGCAACTGTTGTTTGCATTCTTCTTGCTTGTGGAGTAAAATCCCACAGGATCCCTAGCTTCGGTGGTGAGAGATCCACTCCTAGCTAGTAGGGCACTCTTTGGTGGTGAAAGATCCACCCTAGTTTGCTATTTTGGAGCTTATTCAGATCAGATATTCAGGCAGATTTTACAGAGGTTTCAGGAAGGGTTTCAGAGGCCATTTTCAAAGGAAATTTCAAGGGTTTGCATATCAGATTATTATCAGCATTTAAGGCAGAGTTTGGCGCAGCTTTTGGAGGCATTTTGGTGGATTTCCAACCCCTTTTGGGTGACATCAACCCTAGGGATTTGCAGCAGGTTTTTCGAGGGTTTCCCAGTGTTCGTTTTCAGATCTGGAGGTTGGGTTCATTTCCATATAATTTGTAGATGTTATTTCCAGAAAATCAGATTTTTATCCATTGTATTCACATAGTTATGAATTTTTAAGTTTTTCCAGCAGTTAGGGCATTCTGAAAATTACTGGCAGTCATATATTATTCAGAAAAATCCAAAAATATTTTTCTAGTCTTTGTTTCCATCTTAGCAAGCTCTCTATAAAATTTCATGTGATTTGGACAAGTATTTTGCAAGTTATCTTAAAATTTCAGTTCGCTGCCCTAGTGGGTTTAATTCCAGAAAAATCAGAATTTCATTTGCTGCAAATTTTTATATATTTTGTGAATTTTAAGTGATATCCCACAAGGGATATTTCACCAAGATAGAGCAAGGGGAGAGGGGTGATGGAGGAGGTGGTGAGAGACACATTTTAGGTAGATGTGAGATAAATTACATAAATTATATGTCCATTTTTCACGGTAATCAAATATGGGGATTCTAACAAGCTTGGCCTTGGCAAGATGTGAGTGCATTGATAGCATGCTTGGCCAAATGAAGGTTGTTATTTGGGTGATGGAAGCTACCCTAGAGCCCTATAATCAACATGTTCAGCTCATCATTTAGCGTCGATGCCATAAGTTGAACATCTTCTTACACACAATCGCATATACACTTAATCTTACATGGTATGTCTAGAGGCCCAGTACAAATGTCCCCTTGGATGATGAAGTGAAAAAGGGCTTCTTGAAGGCCCTAAGAACAATGTATAGTCTAGAGGAAGCTTCAAAATTATGAGTTGAGTGGGGCTCAAATTCAATAAACTTGATGGCTACGGGGCTTGAGCCAAGATACATAGGATCGCATCAAAAACAAACAAGTCAATGAGCTAGTGGCAACTATATGGGCCTCAAGATTGATGTGAACACTTGCCACTTGCCTCTTTTCCGAGGTTTACGGTCCCTCTCTGTAGAGAATAACCGATCAACATATGGTTAAATACACTCTCTTAAGAGACGGGAACTTAGCTCTAAGAGAATGGAGAAAATTATTGATGTACACGGTGCCTTGCGACCCATTGATCAAAAGACACTTAAATACCTTGTGGGATGTACAACTCGAGGAGTCGAGGTAGGTGATGAGATCGAGATGTGCAATCGCAATTGGAAGGGAACCTCTTTCGGGAGGAACATGAGTTAGACAATTCCAACAGTAAGTAGTCAATGTGTATTCTCCCATATGATGACTCTGTTTTTGAGTTTGGGACGATGTTTTTGTGTTAGGCATTAACATGTTAATGTATCCATTATCATATATTGTTCTCAACTTTGAGTTTGATTTAGCATTTTGATGTATCATGTACTCTTCTCACTATTTCGGTTCTGGGTTAACACGTTGATGTGTCATTCGCAATTTTTGGTTATGGTAGTATCACTTATCAAATGGATTATTGGATCAATATTTTATTTAATAATTCATTATTTTAAATTTCAACTTATTTTAGTTTGTTGAAGTTTTTCAATTTAATTGCCTATTATCTTAATATAAGTCCCCAAAATCGGGAATTTTTTTGCAATCTCAAAAACCTCATCTCGAATACTAAAGTAACTATGATTTTAATAGTCATTTTTAATGATGAATTAATTACACACATTTGTATTAAATTCAATTCAATTTTGAACTTTTAGTTAGTGTTAAACAAGAATTCAATTGGAGTCTTAATCGTTGGAGATTTTTTCTAACTTTATCTAACTCACATCTTCATTTTAATTATCACCATAAACCAAAAAGATTGATTGTATCTATGGTCCATGTATAAGCTTAAATTGGAGGGAAACTTCTATTTTTGGCAACTTCTCACTTGACCATGTCATCCACTTTTCGGGGGAAAAATTTCAGAATCACGATTAACAATGGAGGGGAGAGAAAAGATTATTTATTTCTACTAAGCTTTCATGAAATATTGAGGTACACTTTTGTACCAAAACCCTATCTATCTTGTGAGCTAGTTTTCTCGGTTGTTTATGATCAATTTCTTATGCAAGGTATTTGGGAATTTTTCATGGTAGCGAGAATCATTCATGGTCAAGATCCAATATCTATATTCTACGTTTGTCAAAGAGTTGTTTAGACCATGCCAACAGATTTGGAGCTGCCAAGAAGGCCCTTCTTTTCAAGTGCTTTGGACTCCATATGCTCTAAATCTAGTTTTGGGCTTATAAAATCTTTTCAGCTTCTTGTTTTGTGCGGGAAAAATTTTAAAATTGTATCACAAAAAAATATTTTTCAACAGCATAAAAATTCTAGGGCAAATAGATTAGAGCTTCCTAAGGATTTTGAACTGTAGCAAGGAAGCTGATGTGGACGGTTTCCAGGTTGAGTTCTTCAAGCAGGGTTTTGAGGTTTTGGTACCTATTTGGAGATCTTTTCAATCAGGTGGTTAGTGTGGGCTTCCCTCCTACCTGGTCTCATCATATCATTCACTCGATCCACAAAGCTGGGTCCATTTCTGATCCGAACAACAGGACTATCATGGTGGGCCATTCTTTCTCCAAACTCTATGCTACAGTCCTCCACAGGTTGTTGTCCGAGATTTTGAAGCAGAAGCAGCTCAGGGCCAGAGGTCAGGCTAGTTTTCGCCTTGGTTACCACACCATCGACCACATCTTCACCCTTCACGCTATTATTGAGGAGGTTCGTCACCGCTCTTCGAAAGTCTATTGTTGTTTTGTAGACTTTCGAAAAGCTTTTGACTCCGTACCTCGCATGGCCCTCTTCCAACGACTCCGAGACATCGGTATTTCTGAGACTCTTGTTATTGCCATCATGCGCCTCTATGAGTCCATCCTTGGTCGTCTTCGTACTGCACACAAATTGTCTGATTTCATCAGGAGCACCATTGGGGTTAAACAGGGGTGCCCCTTGTCTCCTACCCTCTTTGGCATTTACATTGATGAGCTGGAATCTTTCCTTCGGGATCACATTCAAGAAGGGGATGGTTGCCTTCTTCACCACGTCTTGATTTCCATTCTCCTATTTGCCGACGATATTGTTTTACTCGCCTCTTCTCCTAAGGGGCTTCAGAGACAGCTTGATGCACTTGCTTTATTCTGTGATCTTTGGCATTTGACGGTCAATCTGGGTAAAACCAAGGTCATGGTCTTAATGGGTTGCGGACATCACACCTCCATTTCTTCTTCAAGGGGCAAGAGGTTGAAATTACTAATGCATACACCTACCTGGGAGTCAAGTTCTCAGGGCCTAGATTCAGTATGAGGCACACTCTTCAGCTGAGGGTGAATAAAGGGTATGGGTCTCTTGCCATTCTCGAGAGACAGTGTTTTCGGCACCACTTCCAGGACATCTCCTCTAAGATGTTTCTTATGAACTCCCTCATCCGCCCCACTGTTCTCTATGGGTCTGTTGTCTGGGGCCCTCCCTTTTGGACACAGATTGGGCTTCCGCTGAGAGGATTCAAACTCTCCTCCTTCGTTGTTTCATTAGATGCAAACAGATGGTCCCCCAACATATTATTTTGGCAGAGTTCGGAGCCCGACCTTTCCGTCTGGAGACTATATTTGACATATCATCCTTCTTCGCCGTATCAAGAGGTTTGGTGATCTCTTTGATGAGCAGGACAGGTATCCATATCTCGCCTATTGTTCCTCTATGAGTATTGCCCAGGTTGTGGGCCGTTGTTGGTTTGCTGAGACTTCTGCCTTGTTGGACTCAGTTGGTATCCAGATTGATCATCTCCCCCCTTTGATATTCTCTGAATGCTCCCAGTCATCTCTTGCCCACCAAGCAAGTGTTGAACAGGTCCATCCGGGAGGATATCTACAGGAGATTCATTCAGACTACTTGGGTGAACCCCCCTGGGGGTTTGCGCCCTAAGATGTCCTTTTATGCAGAGCACTTTCTTGAAATCAGAGATGGACTCATCATCCGCCCTCAGTACACCTCTCATCACTGGGTGCATGCCCTTCGTATACCTCTGGGTCAGTTTCGAGTCGGCTCCCACAGACTTCGGTGCGAGACTGATCACCACCTTGATCGGGAGGATAGACTTTGTAGGCTCTGTAGCCTTCATGAGGTGGAGACAAAGACTCATTTCATCTTCCGTTGCCCCATTTACTATGAGATCAGAGGACGATTTCATTGTCTCTTGATGGGATCGAGACTCTCTCGGTCTTCTTGAGATATCGACCGACCGGTGCCTTGCCCTCTATATCCGTGAGTCTTTGCTGTTACGAGACCAGATTCTTCATCCCCCTCCAAGAGTCGTCCCCACGAGATGGATTACGGCCTTCTTTCCGGTTCTACCCACTGGTGGAGGTACTAAACGACAGAGCCTTTCTGACCCAGATACAGTGCATAGATCAGTTTGTCCCCGGTTGGACCTTCACACTTCTCTCGATCACCACCAGCAGAATCGGATGCACACACGTACCAAAGGCAGTCTAGCTCCATTCATCCTCCTGGCCGTCGCGTCAGTCTCAGAGCTCAGCAGGGAAGGAGGCTTCCGCCCCCTCGTCGGGTTGTCAGTCCATTAGGAGCTTCTTTTCGTCGGCCTCTAATGTTAGGAGGGGTGTGGCTACCATCCGTGATTAGACCATTGGTCCTTGTTTTCCCCCCTTCATTCCCTTCTTTGCTTCCCTCGTTTTTCTCCCCGCTTGCTCCATTGCCCCCGCCTGTGGGGGTATTTGGCTTCGGGTTTCCTTTCTGCTGTCTTTTCTCTTCTTTTCTGTTCTTGGGAACTCGTTTTGAGTTGTCCCCGCTCGCACTTTGTATATTGTTTGGGCTGCAGTCCCATTGACCTACTTTTGTGGTCATTCGTTGGACATTAATATATTTATCTTATCTACATAGAGACTTAATTCAGCCTTGAGCTAGAAATTTTAGGCCACATTCAAATTTGTCCAAAAATAAAAGTTGTATGTTCAAGCTGAAATTTTACAGTATGATAGATAGGACTTCTGATCGTTTGTCTTCTGTCACAAGATTTAATCTAGCCTCCTGATTGCAGTTTAGGTTTTTCTTGAAAAATGTGCTAAAAATCAACTTCTCCGTTCGACCTGCAATTTTTTAGCAGGTACATATGTGCCTCCTGTTCACTTTTGCTTATATCACAAAAATGTGTTGGCCCCTGGAATGTACTTTTGGGGCACTTTTTGTTTCAAATGAAAACTTGTCAAGAGCAGATCTTGGTCATACAAACACCCTTTTCAATATCATTTTAATCTTCGTGCACAAGATTTAATGTAGCCTCCT
The DNA here is from genome assembly GCA_018340775.1 of Taxus wallichiana var. yunnanensis. Classification (NCBI taxonomy): domain Eukaryota; kingdom Viridiplantae; phylum Streptophyta; class Pinopsida; order Cupressales; family Taxaceae; genus Taxus; species Taxus wallichiana. The sequence continues at coordinate 96,926,902 of CM031236.1, forward strand.
GATTGCATTTTAAGTTTTTCTTGAAAAGCATGCTTAAATTCAACTTCTCTGTTCAACATGCAATTTTTTAGCAGGTACATATGTGCCTCCTTTTCACTTTTGCTTATATCACATGACTTGGGTCGGCCCCTACTATGCACTTTTGGGGCACTCTTTGTTTCTGAGTACAAAATTGTCAAAAGCAGATCTTGGTCATACAAACACCTTTTTCAATGTCATTTTACCGTGCAATTTTTCATGTCATTCTCAATTATGCCTTCATATTTGATAATTTTACTGTATTTTTCAGTGTTGAAATGGTTATCTGAATTGGATCCTAGAACATCAACATAATTGAGCTGAGTGTGTTGATCAACTTAACTTCTTAGGTCATGTGATGAACTACGTGCTTCAGACGTGATTTCACCTACTCCAGGAAGAAAAAATGAATAGACCAGAGTATAGAAGCAGAACAGAGGAAAAAAAAGTGCAGAAAGGCTCGCAGATGATTCTGACATTCTGCGGCCCACACAGTTTGGCGAACCAATCATAGATGACAAGTTCAGCTTCGGACATACCTGCATGACAGGTAAGGCTTGGTACAAAACCGTACAGCATGGAACAAGATTAACCAAATAAGTTCATCTGCAACCGAAGTCACTCTATCTAGAACACATTAGCAGAATGAAGCAACCAAAGGGAAGTAGATCAATTTCGCTTTTGTCTCTTAGTGTGAAAGGTGTTTAGATTCTTTAGACTCCTCTGAATGGGTCGGATGCTCACTTATAAGCGTAAGTACAGGACTATGTATGGAGGTTGGAAGGCTGCAGCTCCAAATTCAGGAGGTACAAGATGACTATACAGCTGAGTAAAGCAGACAAACATATTGAATAAGCAAGTAATCTGCAGTGAGGGAAGAAGTCCACAATGTCCCACGAGCATTTTAGAAGTGGAAGTTAAGGCCTGCAATCTACATTGCAGGGAAACGTGCTGCCTGTCTTCCACCCCACCTGCATCTAAACGCTTCCAGTACAGAAACAGAATTGGAAAAGCTCCAGAAACATGCTCAGGACATACCTCTATCCCGGGTTTGTACCAGAAACGGTGCGTAAACAGCTCTGCCATTTCCAGTACAAACCCAGGATGTTTCAGTCCTGTTTCTATTGCCACAGATCGGCAGAGAAGTCAAAAATTAAAACAAAAGTGCCAAATCCCTAAAATGTGTACCCTAAACTTGCTAAACACACTTCCTAAAAGCTATATAAACACACCTTTGGCCCATTACAAAATACTCTCATTCTATTGCTGATTTTCAGTTTTCACGAACTTTTAACACTATTAAAAAATTAATGAATGCTATATTTTTAAGTGGTTTATCTCTTATGGACTAAAAATGAGTAGTATGTATTTTTAATATATATTTATAATCTTTTATAATATATTGCACAGACACTTCCATGTCATTTCGTACCCAAGGGTTTTGTGAAAATCAGTGTTTCCGCATTTCGGACCTATTTCTATTTTCTATCAACCTAGCCTACAATGCATATGAAGGCTCAAATTGAGCAGATTAGCTTGTAGATCTTGCAAGATAATAGCGGAGTTGAGAATGTGTGGCCTTAATCTTGTGGTGTTTTCCCACAGTGGGTTTCTCAAATTGTTCCACGGGGACACATCCACCCCAAATTTTGATGTTTCCGGGGACAGGGATGTCCTGGGGTCTTGAGGAATCTGGAAAACACCCCCCCACCATCCCACCACTACCACCAAGGGTCATGCAAGATTCCCAAGACGTCTCCCTAAAGTACGGATGTTTCCTTCCCGGAGGGGATGTTTGGGAGACTTCATGACGTCCCCAAGACTTCAGGGAAACTTACCCAAAGTCCCTCACCCGTCCCAAAGACTTGCAGCTGTCCCCTGCTTCAAAAACACCAAATAGGAGTATTTTTAAATCAAAAACATACTATTTTTGAATGCTTGTGCCCCCAACCCTAAACCTAATAGTTTATGGGGCACTCAAAAAAGCTATAAATGAACCTCATACCCTCACTCCAAATCACTATCAAAGCTTGAAAACATTGAGCAAGGTTGCAAGTGCAAGAGTGACAGCAAGTGCAAGAGTGAGAGGTTGATAACATTAGCAAGAGGGACAGCAACAGCAAGAGCAAGAAAAAGTGCCAAGCCTTCATTGTTCAACCATTCAGCTTTCAAACAATTCATCAACCGTTCAAGTTTAGCGATGATTTTTTATTAGAGGCATTGGGCCATTGCCCGATTGTATTTAAAATTTGGATGTAATCATTATTTTGAATTAAATTATTATATAAATATAAAATATTGACATTCAGCATTTTCATTGTTCATTGCAATGTCTTTACTACTTCAAAGTTTCATTTGTTATTCCTTAAAATAAATATTATAACTAATTTTTTTCAGAATTATATATATTTGCACAGTCGTACCCCCTTCGCCGCCCCCAAATTTACGCCCTTGGCCTCCCTGTCCCCGAGACCTGTCCCCACATCCCGCCATTCCCAGACTCCGTGGAACTATGGTTTCTCATGAGCTATTTACTTCCTTAATTCAATTCTATGCAACAACTTCACATAATCAAGCACTTAAGCAAGCATATTACTGACATGTTCAGCTGATTACAAGCATAGCACCAATTCATAACAGCAGATGAAAGCATATTTCAGTCATATATGATCTAAATAATCAAGATACTTCTTTAATATACCATTGTCTTCTGGATTGCAAAGGTCAGATGTTAATAGTAGCATAAAGCAGGTGTGAAATCTGCTTAATAAAAAATGTAGGCATGTAAACGAGTATGTACAAAATTGCATGTTGAATATAAGATGTAGATGGCAGCATAGCTGTAACAAAAATCAATTTTGCATCCTTATGTATGTTGATTTCAGTACACGGAACATTGGACCAGCACATAAGTAAATGTTAAATCTATGTTGGTGAATTGTTCATCGAAAAATCCAAGTTGACTACAGATCCAATAGCCTCAACCGCACCCATTCGCAATTATATTCAATTAACATGCACAAATTTTTGCTTGTGGAAATCCCACACAAAGGACCAGTTACTAACTAAAGGGTTGTACCGGTTAACAATGGGCACAAAAACCAATCAACCGAAGGACAAGAAGAAATCTAAAAGGTTCAACAGGGCAGATGAAACACCACTGATACGCACATTTGTTACTAAACAGAGTGGTTATTGTCGATGCTAAATGCACATCTAGTAATCTCGGCTTGTCAAGGCTTTCTTAATATATAGCTTTTGTTTCCATGAGGCACCAAGCTTGTGTGGCGACCCGTGCATGACATGTACCTACCAGTCACTTAGGTACATGAATGTGTGTATGGACCTCCTGGTAATTTTTCTTCAACGTACATGCAGGCAACTTTAACTATGGTCGTGCTCAATAAATTTAAAGTACACAAACAATAAAGTGATAAGTAACAGCACTCATTGTACATACCAAATCTTTTTCTTTTGTCTCCCTTCGCAATATTTTTCTAATGCGATGCTTATGGATGTATGCTACATGACACTAGAATAGTGTAGTAAAATGATCATTTTCTCAATAATATTGTTTACCAGTTAGCTAGACAAGGCACGTTATCAGCTCTAATATGGTACCAAAGCCAGAGTTATCCATCCTCTCAAGGATTTGAGGAAAGCCAGATCTTCCAATTGGGGTTCTGCTGAAAAACTTAAAGAAAATACAGCGTACAATTGCATTTTGCCAATCCACTTATATCACTGAAAATCATCCCAGGTTTCTTCTTCGCATCTGTCAAAATTTCACCTTTTGGCCATATGTTTTAGCAATTTAAACTTCAGCCCAATCCACCATCAAATATTCAAATTTAAGATTTTATAGTGAATAATGCATTGAATATTCCCCTAGGAGGTCCCATCGTGGAGCAATGGACAAGTGAAAGAGGGAACTCGCCAACAGTGTGGGTGGTGGGTCGGAAGATCTCCCACAAAGAGCAAGTTGTGGGAGCGGCAGAGGCAATGTAGGCAAAGTGTACGTAGCACGGAGGTTGTGCTCAAGAGGTTCGGCAGCAACCATGGTTGAAAGTGGCAAGAGTGCCGCCATGGCCCAGATTATTCAAAAGGCTACACGACCTTTGTGGGTTAGGTCCAAGTGCTAGGTAGGTTGACCTCCCACAAGCACCAAGCTATTAGGTGACAACAAGTCAGGGTTCAAATATTGTTCGCTTCATTCCTCCCACTTTGACACGTAGTTGTACAAATCCACACCAACAACATGTAACCAAAATTCATTGATGAAAAAATAGCAATTCTGAGTTTAATGCAGCCCCTCTGGATTGGTGGAACAAATAATTAAATATTTAAATGCCTAGTCACCATTCAAATTAGCCGCATAGCAGACTCCGCCTAAGCAAATTGAGAGGTGACAATAGGTGTTATCAGGACAGAACTGAAATTTTTGATATTTTGCACACATTAATTCATTTGTACATATTAGGGTTTCGAGAAGGCAAACTGCTAGTGGTCATAGCTTCTTCACTTGGACTCTCTTTTGAGCATCGTTTCAAGTGCCAGGAAGCTAGCACAGAGCTCTGCAGATTCAGATTAGAATTTTTCACTTTTGTTGAGCTTTAAATTTTTATAATGGGCAAAAATGGCATCTAATGAGGCTATTATCTCTAAACTATTTTCAAATTAGTTTACAAGAAGATTTGATAAGTAACAAAGCAATTGAAGAGTTGAAACAACAAGAGTGAAAAGAACATGAAATAGTCAATAAGTAATAGAGTAATGGAAGAATTGAAACAAAACGAGTGAAAAGAACAATGAGATTCAGCAATTGTGAGAATTAAATCAAATTCTTGTGAAAGAAACTGTGCACATGAAACAGGATTATATGCCTTCAATGATTGATCCCTCTAAGATTGTTAATAATACTCCAATTACATTGAATATATATCACACCTTTCACAATGATGTTCATGATGGGCCCCATGATAATTGTTTTCATACTCATGATGTGATTATTGAATGCTCTCAATATGCTAATATTTCTAATGATTCCACTCCTCAAGTTGCTGAATTTGAAAATCAAAGCGAGATGTATTGGTTGAAGTTGATGCAATAAATGAGAAGAGGACTCGACGAGCATGCAGGGGGTTTTGGATCCAATTCAGCCCAGTTTTACACCCAAGAGAGCTGGTATGGATCATCAAGAGAATGATGGCACTCTTGTTATAATAAGCACACCAAAATTTGTGTTCCTCCACAAGAACATTCGATACTTATGATATGATTATTGAATGCTCTCAACATGTTGATATTTCTACTGATTCCACTCCTCAAGTTGCTGAGTTTGAGAATCACACAAGAGGTATCCTTTCGAAGTTGATGCTATAAATAGAAAAAGGACTTGGCAAGCATACAGGAGAGTTCTAGATCCCGTTAAACTTATCTTTACACCCAAAATATCTGTTATGGTTTATCAGGAGAATGATGGCACTCCTATTACAAATAAGCGCACAACAATTTTTGTTAGTCCCCCACAAAAGTCTTCACCAGATATGATTTCATGCAAGAAGAGATTAAAACATGATGCCTCTATAAAGAAAGAGAAGCAGCTAGCTGAGAACAATTCGCCTTCAAGTATGTCATAGAAAAATCCTAACTTTGGAGAAAACAGTCATTTGAGATCTTCACGTCGAGCTTATTCTCCAAATCAAAAATGCCCTAGGCAATATTAAGGAGAAAGAAGGCATTCTATGCCTAGATCTAGCTTTCAGCGTTACAATAAATTTAATTGGCATGATTGGAACTCAATTCCTGTCACACATATGTGTGTATCTTCAATACAAATGCCTTTCAAATCTCAAGATTGATTATCATTTTACTAGTTTGGATTGATGGTCATGAGCATGCACATTGCCGTCATATACTTAATATGGCATGCATGTTGGGCTTGCTATGGTAAGTAATGGTTGGTGTTGGACTAGAGCTGAGCCTCGCAAAATGCTACCTTCAAGAGAGAATTTGTTCCTCTTCTAGGGCATCATCGTAATCTCATTTGATATGCTCTCTATCCTTTCTTGCTTAAGGACCGCTTGTGCTTTCTTTAAGCAGTCAGCGCCACTTGAGTTAGTGTGACATTTAAGATACTTGTACTACTTCAAAATCAATTTTAGATTTTTAGCTAAGCTAAGATGAGAATTCAACTCAAGTCTCCATCATTGGAGATTCTTATTGAATTGACTGACCATCATCTTCATTGCAATTATCACCATAGGCCAAGTAGACTAATCGCATCTACAATTCAAGTCTGAGCTTAAACTAGAGACAATCTTCTATTTTGAACAAGTTTTCTCCCAATAACCTTCTCACCCACTTTTCTTCGACGTGCTTTTAAAATTCATGTTTAAAGAATGATAGAGGGAGACAGACTGTAGATTTCATCTTAGTTTTAATGATAATTCTATACAGTACAATTTTGTCCCAAAATGATGTTTGTTTGTGAGTCAGTTTCCTAGGTTGTGTACGATAAATTTCTTGCACAAAACATGTAGGAATCTAATAATCTTAATAAAGTGGATCCACGCACATATCATCCTATCCAAATATGTGTAATGTCCCCTTTTCTGGACATTTTTGACAGTGGGTTCGAGGATAAAACTTGGGGATTGTTCTGAGGTGTTTGTTGTCTGCATTGTAGCCCCTTGGCATGCCTTGCGCTACAAGGGGGAGTCTCTAGTTAGTTTTAAAATGTGCACATAGGTTAGTTACTTTTTATTATTTAATTAGAAAATAATAAAGTGCACATAAAGTTAGTCTTTTAATATTTTAATTAAGTTTTATTAGTTTTCCCTCCAAAAGGGAAAAGGTCGGCCATTTGAATGTTGCACCCCTTATCTTATAAAAGGAGGTTGCATGGCCATCTTTTGGGTATGTTGGATTAAATCATTTATGTCTCTCCATGCTTGGAGAAATGGGATGTATGCCCTAGTTGTTGCTCTCTCTCTTTGACAATCAAGTTGGAGCTATTGAAGATCTGATTGAAGACTTATATTTGCATTATTGTGGTGGATTATCATTATTGTTTATGCCCTAAGTGTGGTGAATTTCCTTGGTGGAATATTTTAGTGCAAATCTTGTTTTTTCTAACCCTAGCAACTAGGGTTTGGGGCTGTTTTTCCACATTTCGTGCCCAGAAAAATCTGCAAAAATACTCATTGGATTCCTCATAATTTTGTGAACATTTTGATATGTCATTTGCGTGATTTGGTTGGGTATTTTGTGAGATATTGAATTTACAAATTTTGACTGACTTTAGGGCAGCAACCTGTTCTGAGTTTTGTAACAGCTTTTTGGGGGTCTTCCCACCCTTGGAATTTGGCGATTTTGGACTTGTTGGAAAGATAAAAATTCAAGGATTCTTTTGGTCTTTGTTTCATGCGAAAATACTAAGTTTTGAGGAAGTTATGCCCTTTTCAAGCTCTATTGTGTTTTCCTTTCGAATAAAAATCAGATCTAAGGTTTTTGGAGAATTTCTGAGGTTATTTGGGCTTCATAAATTAGTGGCAGCTTTGAGGATTAATTTCATCATTGTTGGGCAAGTTTGGATGCCCTAATCAGCCCTAAATGTGTGGGGCGAAATAGTAGGAGGGTCAGATCTACATGTTTGGTAGTTGTTATTATAAATTGGTTTACATCATCTTGTTCCTTGTATTTTTCCGAGTTCGGGCATATGTCATTTGCCTAGATCGGAGTTGTGTAGATAAAGTTATGCTATTTTGAAGATTGCAGCAGTTAGGGTTTCAGATTTAAATTATTTTCCAGCTGTGTAAAATCTGATTTGAATGTGTTTAAATTCCGATTGTTTTCTTCCAATCTATCCCACCACCTTGGCTAGTTCCAACCCCATTTGGGTTCAAAATAGCTGACATTGGGATATTTTAGGTTGATGCAAAAGGGTTTATCCATTCTTTGCTTGATTTTGACAAGTATTTCTTCATTTCCTAACTTGTCTAAAAAGGGGACATCACAATATGCATGTAAAGCATTAAGGAATCTTATGATAGTAATAAAGTGGATCCAAGCATAGACCGGCATATCCGAATATGCATGGAAAGCATGACGACGGTTAGATTGTAATTGATGTTATTTATATCAAAGATATGAGGTATTCACGGTCCATAAGATTATTGAGAAGGTTCTTGGACATCTGTGATAGCTTTTTCTTCAACATTTTGGATTGCACTCTATGATCCATCATCAAGATAGGTTATACAGATGTTTTTGTAAATGTTTCTGGAAACAACTCTATGAGAGCTTTTTCATCAACATTTTGGATCGAACTCTATGATCCTTCATCAAGATAAATCATATAGATGTTTTCATAAATTCTGGTCACGCCAAAAAAATTATTTGGAATGTTAAAGGAAAGTTTCATCATGTAATCTATTTCAGTCTTGGATTGGAAGTTTGAAAGCAACGAGATAGCAGTTTTTGTCACAAACAGAGTTTTCTAGAGAAGAGTTAGAGAACTTCAAGAGTGTTAATTAGAAGCCTGCTTCTACCCTCAAATCTTGCTTTAAAATGGCAATCGAAGAGACTTCTGATCCAGTTGATGTGACAATTTTCCAGAAGTTACTTGGCAGCCTTATCTAAGTTGCAGTTAGATTGCTGACTAGATTGGTGGCACAAAAGAAAAATTCATCAAATGCAGCAAAAAGAAATAGAAGATATGAAAGGAATTAAAAAAGTGTGAGTATAGGCGATAGAAGGTTGACTTCAGGCTGGGTAGGCAGTATAGACGATAGAAGGTTGACTTCCATATATACATTCAATCTCGGTGCAGGACTGATTTGTCGAAGGATTGATTGAACTGTCTACTCCAAAGCAAAATACAAAGCAGCACATGAGGCAATATGGTTGAGAAGATTGCTTTGATACTTGCAGCTTTGACAAGCATCAGTCGCTGCATTTTCCCTAAAAATGGATGTGCCAGAAGATTCCAAAATATCCATTTTACATATGGCATGCCAAGAATGTTGAGATGCATCATCACCAAGCTTCAAAGCAGGTACAATATGGCATAATTGTGTTGATTTAATGTCCCATTTCAGAACAGGTTGCAGATATTTTCATCAAGGTAATCTTCAAAGCAAAATGATGTTTTGTGAAAATCGAAGCTAACAAAAAAGGTTTCAATAGGATTTAATACTAACTAGCAGTTGCCCCCAAAGGTGTAAAGTATGCCAGGAGGGGGTGTAATTTTTTTGGGGGTAAATGTGAAATGCATGTCAATAAAACTCCCGCCATATGGACAGCATATCAAGAGGGTTTATGGCTACCATATTCAAAGAAGAAAACATTGAAAAAAGTGGGTATCTTCCAATCAATATTCACCGCATGGTATTTATTTTTGGGGTCTAATAAACTGTTTTGCTGTCATGGATGTTATTAAAATCTCTATCTATCTATCTATCATCCTTTCACAATTAAGTCTAAGAAAATCTAAACTGACTAAATACTTCTAAACAACTAGCAAATTCCAGCACTACTACTATCATAAAAGGATGCTGTCAATATTAAGTATTTTTTCCTTATGGAAACAAAGTCAAGTGTTTGATAAAGAACAACCCTAACAAAATGTCTGTAAATTCTAGTATGTAATCACCTCACTTGCTGAGAAAACCAAGACAGACGATAAAACTTGAAACCTATATAAGTGGAGGCCAAAATGAAAGTGAGGAGGATATAGGCATTACCGCCACCAAAGGTTTTTTTAACACCAAGTGTCATTTTTCAAACCATGCAAATTTATATGTTTTGGAATGTATTGCTTGCTCCGTGCAATAAGCTGTTTATTAAATACCTTAGATGTGGTGCTAAAAACAAAATATCCGAATATTAACCCTTGGAAATCTGTCTGTCCATGTGCCCAGCATCCAGATGGGAGGAAAAAGTGAGGGGCATCCTCATAGAGAACGTCTCCAGCAAATAACTAAGAATTACATATAGTATAAGCTAATGAGATTACAGAATATTAAATTTTTTTAATAAGAGAAACCATCAACATTGAATTGTATGTGATACTGCCCTGAATTTGTTTAACATGAGAACCCTAATTGCATGCAGAGTTGAGTATGATGAATTCACTTACAACTACACCAATTATTATGTGTGCTGAATTTTCTCTCCAACTCTGAAATTCCAATCCGTTGATTCTTACTTAATTGAGAAAACATTCATCATTTGCCTTTCTGAAAATTTGCTTATTTTTATTTCTATAAATTATTTTCTACTTATGTTTCATACCATTGTTAGCTTTTTCTACAATTTAAATTTCCATGTACAATATTATGTTAGGTCTGCAACAAAGTATATTCCCAAAAAAATGTAACTTGTCTTAACCAATTTCTTCCTCTCAGGTAATAGTCGCCTCTCTCAAAGCACTTTGCATGTTAATACTCATATAGGATACTATGTTCATTGAAGTTTTTACTTGCTTCCACTTAAGAATGACCAATTACACAATAGAGATGTCTCATTAAACAACCCAACTACTCATATCACTCATATAGAAAATGCCTCGAATCAATAATCAAAATTCCAAATTTCCTCTATGAAGGTGTGGAAAATCATGTCTTACCTTGTAATCATAAGAATGTTGTCCATATAACCCACAACTTTCTCGTTATGTCCCCACTCCCTTTCATCCTGATTGAATCCATGGTTTCCCATTGTGCTATACTTTTTCTTAAATTCTTAAGAGCAATAGATACTTAGCAACTACCAGAAATTCTAGAGTGACATCAAAGAGAAAAAGTTTTGGGATTGATTGGAATGGAAAACCAGGGGCACTCAACCCAAACAATTGATTAATAAGGTTTCTTTGAAAGAGTCTGCAAGTCAGACAACAATATCAATGCTCGAGTGTTTAGATGCAGATCTGTACTTTCAAGTTTGACACATTTTAAATTTTAGACTCATAGGTTCAAGGACCTGACTACCATGTGCATGTGCACATCTAATGGTATGTATCTATGTATGTTTGTTGTGTATATGTATACATGAGCATGCATGTGTCAAGCCGTGTTGATATATTTGAGTGCATATTTAGTTCTGCAAGAGAGAGTAACACTGCCGTGTTGTGGTGTTATTGCTTTGAGGAATCCTTCATTAGAGCTTACCAAGTTTTGGTGTGATCTACTTGCTAGAACAACTTTCTTGCATTGTTTATTACTCCAGTATATTATCATACACGACCAAAAAAATCTATCTTACTAAAAGCATAATAATTTGAAGCTAAATTTTGATGGTCGCAGTTGTCTTGAAAATTACAACTAGATCCCTTCCAGAATTATATAACAACTAGCATGATTAGCAACCAATGTAGATAACAACAGTGTACCGAGAAGGGGGTATTTGACCATAAATAAAGCTTGGAAGGTGGCAGCTACAACTAACCTAAAAATGTGCAAGACCTTGGCCATCCAATGGATCAGAGAAGCTCCCCACTCCCACACACATTGCCGCTGCTGCCTGCCAGTTCCCATTAATCAAGTTAAAGTCTTCCAAGCATCTGAAAACTAGGAAATTTACCAAGCATAGTTGATGCATAGATCTCAAATAAAGCTATCAAATCGAAACCAGGTTAGAAATGTACATTTTCATATTTCACTGTAATCTGTTTCAAATAATATCTTTAATTGTAGGACTGACATGCAGCTGTCATCATATATAGGACTTTACACCAAAATAGAAATATTTGAAATCTCAGAAGCATGCTCGCTGTTCAATATAAGAAAAAAATCAAATAACCACCTCATAAATTTCAAGTTATGCAATGATGACTTCACTCCACTGATCCGCAAGGATAAAGAAAACACCATCCCTCTGGAAACAAGCTATAATTCTCCAAATTCAGAAAAGGATGCAAGGCTCTGTCTGTGCAAGGACAGTTTTGTCACTATAAAAACCAGAAGTTCCATTCATGTCAATGGTGGTCAAATTTGTGATGGATCAGCAAGACTGGCTATTATGTTTGTGACAGAGGTGGTTCCATTTGTGACAGGTAGTTGCATTTATGATGATGGCAGTATCATCCTACAAAATAGCAGTTTTGGCCAAATCTGACACTAAGACCGGAAACAGCCAAGAAACTGGGTATCTTTCAATTCTAAATGGTCAGACGTCCTTTAGAGCACAAAAAGATACCTCCAGCACTTGTTATAAAGACAATGCATATCCCATTGAAAACATGTGAGTGTAGGAAATGAATAGGAAATGAACTCGGTTTTTTTTATGTTAAGGAGATTGTGAAGTAATGTGAGTTGAAAGAAGTGTAGTGGTAGTGTATTGCAGTTAGCACAATCCAAATTGTGCTCTTTGCGACTGCCCAAGTTGAAGGAAGGAGGGAAGTGATCAATTGACACAAACAAGCTCATTTTCCCCACACCAAAATAGAAATATGTCAGATCTCAGAAGCATACTCACAGTTCAACATAAAATAAAAATCAAATAGCTGCCTCATAAATATCAAGTTATGCAACATATTGCTTGTATTGTATGAATTCACTCCACTGATCTCCAAGGATCAAGAAAATATCATCTCTTGGAAAACAACCCATATTTCTTCAAATTCAGAAAAGAAAGTAAGGTTCTGTCTGTGCAAGGGCAGTACTGTCACTACAAACCAGCAGTTCCATTTGTGTCAGTGGTGGTTATGTTTGTGATGGTTCAGCAAGATTGATGTGTGTGACAGTGGCCATTCCGTTTGTGGCAGGCAGTTGCATGTGTGACAGTGGCAGTATCATCCTACAAAATGGCGGCTTTGGCCAAATCTAACACCAAGAGCAGAAAAAGCCAAGAAACTGTCTTTCTTTTAATTCTAAACAGTTGGAAGTCCTTTAGAATACAAAAAGATACCTCCAGCACTCATTACAAAGAAGAGGCATACCCCATTGAAAACATGTGAATGTAGGAAGGGAATAGCAAATGAACTCAGTTTCTTTTTTATGTTGATGAAGTTGTGAGGTAACATGAGTTGAGAGAAGTGTAGCAGTAGTATATTACAGTTAGCACACTCCAAATTATGCTCTTTATGACTGTCAAAGTTGAAGAAAGGAGGTGAAGTGATCAATTGACACAGCCAAGCAGATTTTCCCCACAGCAATGTTTCAAATTTAAAACTCCTATGTGCCTATGTTGTTTACATTAGAATTGTGGCATTAATGTTCACGATTCATTTCCAGTAACATGAAGCACTAATTCTTATGCAAACTATATTTAATTCACTGTCATTTGAAGTATAATTCAAATAGGAACAGTCCACAATAGGCATCTCTGATTTCCAGCTATTAGGAACATGAAATTACAGAACATATTCGTATCAGAGCAATTTAATATTTGGGTATTGTGGAAGTGGTTGTGTTGATCTCTATGACAGTTGAAAAGGCCCAAGAAAGAAGAATTGCAGCGTCACGAAGCAGATATTTAAACAAGAAAGTGGAATCAGGCAGATGGCTAGAGAAGGTTAAGTGAGCCTTGGAAGAAGAGTTGCCATGCTGGAATTAAAAATTGGAGTATGTGATGAAATCTCAAGAAAGCCTCGTCAAGTAACAAGGGCTCAATGCAAAGAACCAAGTATCCATGGATATGGTGGTTGGCGCCCTTGCCAAAAACTTGAATCGGAAGAAGAGCAGCCCTGTGAAGAAGACTTCATCAATGAAGAGAAGCAGCTGAAGAAAGACAAAGGCAAAGTTCAGATAAAGACTCCAACCATCCCCTTTCAAAGTTGCAATTAAGACGATTGAAAGTTAAGTGGATGTTAAAATAGTGGAAAAAATGATTGAATCAAATGAAAGTTAATATTAGTGTGCATGAAATTAATAAGGCACAAAATATTTCTTTTGCACATCTCAAAATGGAGGCCATGCTCTAGTTTGGAGGGAAAGTTGTTTAGCTTCTTGGAAAGGAAAAAGAAGCCAGTTGTATAGCTTGTTCGCAGGAATTCAAATAACTATCTGAAAAAAATTATCTAATTGGACACGAGATTGATCAAAAATTAACTGACAATATTTTAGACAGCGCATGTTCGAAGTGTGCAAGATCATAACACAGTTCCAAAGACAACCTATATTGATGGTTTTGGACTTAGAAGATGACGACAACTTGACTAAATTATGGGCAGTCATTCACATATAAGAAGATAAATCATCTCTAGCAAGCCAAAAGACCTTGATGAATACTGCATTTAGGAAGAAAAGAATCAAGCTGAAGGAGAATCTCCCCAGTAAAATCAGTCATCAAATCAGCCATAGAAAGAGCAAAATCAATCCAAATCTGACATAAAGAATAAGTGGAAAGGTAAGAAACATTGTAACAATTTACATGTTTGCAAAGGAAGAATAAGTGGAAAGGTAAGAAAAATAGTAACACTTTACATGTTTGCAAAGGTCTAAAGAATCATTGAATTCGTTGTGTTAAGGACAGGCATACTGACTCAAAATGTTGTAAGTTGCATGTGTAATTCAATTCTAAGAACACACCAAAGAGGACTCCAAGAAGTCCATGGAATCCTTGGTTTAAGGAAAAGAGGTGGAGATAGAGGACAATTCAGATGGCTATCACAAAGCAGGAAAGGGAAGAAATGAGTAAACTTTTTGCAATCAAAATCAAAAATTAAATCAAGAAGACAAGGGTAAATGCACTTATTGATACTGGCTAACAGTCTAATTTGATTTCAGACAAAGTTGCTACGAGGCTTGGTTTCAAAACTTATAATCATCCACGTCCATACATGTTTGGTTGGCTGACAAATGGTGTAGAAATACAGGTAATACAGATTATGTTGATGTGTTGAAGTGGATGTTTTTCAATTTGATAGCTTTGTTGTGTTTGGAAGACTTTACTTGTATATCAGCAATTATCTTCGTTAGGAAGGCAAACAAATAGGGATGAGTCACGGATGGGTCAGCTATATTATCAAGGCACATCAAAGCAAAAGCTCACAATTTCCACGGAGTCTCGGAACAGGGGACGCCTGGGACAGGTCTCGTAGACAAGGGGACCAAGGGCCTAGGTTTGGGGACGACAGGGGATGGCAGCAGGGCGGCGGGATGGTGGCGCAAATTTATATGGTACTTGAAAAAATAGTTATAAAAATGTATAAGGAACAACAAATGAAACTTTGAAATACTAAACACATTGCATTGAACAGTGAAAATGTCAAATATCAATATATTAATATTTACATTCAAAATAATGATTACATTTAAAATTCAAGTACTGAGTTGGCCAATGGCTCAATGCAATGAAGACTTGGCACTTGCTCTAACTCTTGTTACTTGTTGCTAATGTTGTCCCTCTTCCTTGTTAATGCTCTCTCTTGCTTGCTCTGTTAATGCTCTCACTCTTGCTTGGTAATGCTCTCACCCTATCAGTCTTGCTTGTTAATGCTTTCACTCTTACTTTTGAGTTTTTATTGTGAATTGGAGTGAGGTGTAAATCTTATAGTTTTTTTTTGGAGTGCTTAGGGGGTGGGTGGGGCCCATTGAGTATTAGGGTTAGGGTTGGGGGCCAAAAATTATAGAACAAAATGATTTTTTTCTTTGACACTTTTTGACAACCTTATGCTTCCTAGGACAGTTGGGAGGCTACGGGATTATGGAAGTCTCTAGGACCCCAAGTCCCCAAATTTGGGGAAGTCTCAAAACGTCCCCTCTTTGAAAGAAGCGTTTGGGACATCCCCGCACGGTTGGTGGCGGTGGCGAGAACGAGGGGATGTTTCCCAATTGTCCCCAAGCCTCGAAGACGTCTCGAGTCTCCAAGAAATCAGTTTTGGGAGGGGCATGTCCCCATGGAACACTAGGTAGGTGCCAAACAAGACAAAAGACACATTCAAGCAAATAAGAAAAAAAGTACTTTCGAAAAGTGAAAGGTGCAAGCTAGAAATTTGTAAGATTGATTATGCTAAGAAGGGGTTAAAAGATTTGGATGAGTTATTGCAGCCTTTTCAAAAAGTGTTCCAAGCTCCCAAAGATTTGTGGCATGTCCCCTTTTCGAGCTAACTCCAATTGAAGACCTTAACCCATTTTCTCCCAGTAAGATTAAGGAGAAAGCAAGGGGAAGATTTAAGCTTCGTAGTTGCATTATTATTTTGATGATTATTTCATTTATATAATTATGTATTCTGTTGAGCGATTAGCGCTCCAATAGATGGCTATGTAATTAGGAAATAAAATAAGTATTTGTGGCATGTAGGCCCAATACTTAATGAAATTTTAAAAGATCCTCCCTTAAGAGGTCGGCCTTTCTAGATTGCATTGTAATAAGCACCCCTTATGTCTATATAAGGAGGTCGCTTAGTCATTTGTAAGGAGGCTTTTGGTGAATCTATCTTATTGGTGAAGGTTGTTTGTTGAAGCCCTTTCTCCACCTCATTCAAAGACGAAAAACCCTTGAATCGAGTACCTCCCAAGGATGAAAACCCTTAAGGAGAGGGTAGTGTGGACAAAAACCCACATTATCTCATTTGTGTTGATCTTATTGTTGGTTATAACAGATTTTTGCCCTAAGCGACTTGCTTAGAGGTATGTTTTCAAGGATATTGTTGGTTTCTATGTGATTTCTTTGCATGGTTGAGCTCCCTATGATTTATAAAGGTGAAATCTTCCATTTTATCAATTATTGGTGCAAATTATATTTAATTTCAAGAGGGGCGACCTATATTGGAGTGATGTTTTGGTATGTGCGGTGACATTTTGGCAAATCTGGAATTATCATCTTATTCTCTATATTTTATAAGGCCAATATCTCAAGTTTCATGATTTTTGGTGCTTTCTATGTTGAGTTATGAATTTTTAAAGATACACTGTAGACAAGGGTTTTATGAAATTCATATCTTCATATCTAGGGCATTAAAAATCAGATTTCTTGCATTACATGATTGTTGAGGTTATAACATAATTTTAGAAATTCAAGTGGGGTTAATTGAAGGGTTTTGAAGGCTCAAAAGTGAAGTTGAATTCCACAAACAGTTTGCTGCCCTAGAATATTGCAAAAATCAGATTACTTACAGTTGGCTGGTTTCTAAAATCAAATCTTTGGTTTTGAGATCTTTGCAATTTGCCACCAAAAGGGAGGTAAAGCATGAGAATCATTTGTAGTCAAATCTCTTCTACCATATATTAGCTTGTGCAAGCAATCACTTTTGGAGTGGAATGAAGTAAATAAACAATTTTGAGAATTGCTAAAGCAAGGGGTCATTCACCCAAGTACTTTGCCATGTGGGTCGCTGATAGTCATGGCATAGAAAAGGATGGCTCTTAGAGGATGTGTATAAGTCTACAGAGTATTGAATAAGATCACCATCAAAAACAAGTATCCACTCCCCACGACAGATCACTAGTTGGACCACCTTCAACATGCTAAGTACTTTATTAAGTTGGACCTCTAAACTGACTAACACAAAATATACAAAGGAGAAGGTTATGTGGAAGACAACATTCAAACCAAAAAAAGGTTTGAAGGACTGGTTAGCTCTTCATTTTAGTTCATGTTATTACCCCAACTACTTTTATGAGATTGTTGAATTATGTATAGAGAATATTCATAGATACATGTGTGATAGTGTGTCTAGATGGTATGTTGGTTTTGTGTGCTACTTAGGAAGAATATCTATCTCATTTGAAAAAATCTTGAAAAATAGCTTTTGTAAAGCATGAAGAAATGCGAGTTTGCAAAGGAATCACTAGTATGTCATGTGGTTGGAATAGGAGAATTAAGAGTGAGTCAACTAAAAGTTGAGGCTATCACAAATTGACCCATACCAGAGAGTGCAGGAAGAACAAAAGGCTTTGTAGGAACAAACCAATAAACAAGAAAATATGTTCCTTCCTTCTCCACCATAGTTGTACTTTCTTGGTCCCATTAAATCCATTTTGGTTACTTGTGAACTATGATACCTGGAAAGGCCGACCAGGGCAGCATACCCGCATACCGACATGGTGGGTATTGGTACGGGTCCTGGTTCGCATCAGAAACGCTTCGAACAGTCCTGGGTAGTGCAGAAGAATGTTTCTGTATTGTTTCAGTGTTACTTTTGTTTTTTAAACACCAAAAATAAAAATAAAAACACTAGATACTTCTATTTCAGTGGTACTTAAGGAAAATCTAGATGATATATTCTAGAATCTAGATTATAATCATGTACATATGAAAATTTAAGCATGTTGAATGTTTTGAACTTTCATGAATACAAAGTATTTTAAGTGTTTTATCTTTTATGGACTAAAAATGAGTATTATGCATTTTTTTATATATTTATATTTTTTTAAATGTACAGACGTTTCCGTGCCATTTCGTACCCAAGGATTTTTTGAAAATTGGCATTTCCAAGTTTCGAACCCATACCCATACCCGTTTCCTGGCAACCTAGCTCATGAACATCAATATAATTTCTTACTTTCTATCTTTCTTTCTTTCTTAAGCATATTCTAGTGACATGCAAAGATAACTCTAATCTCAATTTTTTTCTCTCTAGTTATTAGACATGCACGCTTGGTGACTGCTTCAATTTCAACAAATTAACATTTCTCCTTTTTCTTTAGGTCCATATTCTCCTTTTACCCCTGTTTGCTGCAGTAGCATCCTCATCATCACTTAGAGGTGCTTGTGTGCTTTGTGAGTCCCCTTGAGGTGCTTGTGTGCTTTGTGTGTCCCCTTGAGGTGCTTGTGTGCTTTGTGAGTTCCCTTGCCTTATTGTTTTCATGAATATAAACTTTCTAAATAGTTACAACCTAGTTCAATCACAGTGGCATGGATGTAGATTCTCATTAAAATCTATATATCTTCGAGTCTTATATCTCAAGGGACATACTCTCCTTAACTCTGCATTTTCACTCTAAGTCCACATTTCCACTCTAAGTTTGCATTCTTTTCGCCTTAAACCTTTCAAGCCACATTCTCTCTATGTCTTAGACATGAGACTTTAAATTCAAAGTATCTCTCTACACCCACATTCTCCTTGTATGTTTTGAACACATTACGTTACAATACATTGATGGCTCAACGAAGAATTGGTCCCATGACCTCAATCAGTTTTAGTTTGTGATTGTAGCAAATTTAGATCCTACTCTCTAATACCAGCATCATTAGAGGTGCTTGTCTACTTTTTGGGATCCCTTTCCTTGGGATTATTTCCAATTAAATTGTTGCTCCAAAGAATTACTAACTTGTTCAAATATAGTGTCATGGCATATCCCTTATTGAGGATTTAGTTCCGCATTAATATCTATCTATCTTTCAAGACTTATATCTCAAGATCCCCACTCTCTCCATAGGCATGCATCCTCTCTCGAGCCCACATTTTCTCCCTGAGTCTACATTCTCTCTATGTATGAGATTCTCTTTGAATGTCCAAATTATCTCTCTAGGTGGGTAGTTCTCACTATGTCAACATTCTCTCCAAAGATCCGCATTGCCTCTCTAGGTGCCTATTCTATCCCTAGGTTCACATTCTCTCTCCAAGTCTTATACCTCGAGGCCAAATTCTTTGTCAAGGCTATTCTTTCTCTAGGTCATACCTTTAAGGCCACAATCTCTCTAACGGCTATTCTTTCTCTAAGGCTTGAACATCCAAGGCCACATTTTGTCTAAAGGTTGTTTTTAGATCTTGGTCAAGCCAAGAGCATATGAGGGCCCCACTCTATAAGCTTTGCAAGAGGATTCCTTTCCATTGACATTACATATTATCTAAATTTTGTATCTCTTGTCATTGACCTCGTGACCATGACACGATTCCTTTCCGTTGACATTACATATTATCTAATTTTGCATCTCTTGTCATTGACCTCATGACCAAGCACAAGAGCAAGCTAAACTAACTTTCAGTGTCATGGGACGGGATCCTCTCTAACTCGTGGTTGTTATCGATGCATGTCTGTGAATTTACAACATTACACGGACAACTATTAAGAGTCAAACCTAGCTTCTAGCATCATGCATTGTGAACACTCTCAAACTTACAGTTGCCAAATATACAATGTCCGTTGATTTGTAGACTATGTTTTCAGCACATTACATCACATTACACTTAAGTTTTTTTAATCCACTGAATAAAAACTCAAAACTGTGATCTCTTTGATGGAAGTGCTTAGATATTTTTGCTGGTAGCTCTGGATTTTTATGTTAAGGTCTTCAACAAAACAGTAGACGTAATTTATTTATTTTTTTCCTTATAATTTTTTTAATGGACAGCTTTTTCTTTCCATTTTAAGGTTTACCTTATAAGAAAATTGATACCTTGCACTACACCTATGACTCCACAAACAACTCGCCCTGCAACTTCAATCCACTTAACAAATAACCTCCAAACCCTAAAACGATAGAAAGCAATAACGTAGAAATTCACCACAAAAGAACTCCCACTCTCGTAAACGCAAACCAAAATTTTACCGCCCTGTAACAGAAATCAAAAACAAAACAAAGAAGAAGCCCTCGTTTCACTTAAAAACAAATGAAGAAATTGACACTTACCTTTTTACCGTGCCGGCAGATGAATTAGATCCTTTCGCTGCTTTCTTCCCATTCTGCATCATTTCCTCTTCTTCCTCCTCTTCCTCGTCGTCATCATCTTCCTCCTCCTCCTCGTCATCTTCCTCATCCTCATCGTCTTCATCATCTTCGTCATCGTCTTCGTCTTCGTCCTCGTCTTCGTCATCTTCCTCCTCACTGCTATCATCATCGTCTTCATCTTCATCTTCTTCATCATCATCATCTTCTTTTGTATTCGACGCATTTGTGGGCGGGCCGAGGGGGTTGGAATTTGCGAAAACCTCTGGATCGTGAATTAAGACGGCCGTCAAACCATTTGGTAGATGCACAATGCGATATTGACGCTTATCCGTTGGGGCCTTGATCACTGTCACGCTGTCTGCCGCCATTATTGCTCTGCGAGCCCAACGAAAATATTTTTCCCTGCAGCAGACAAGCCGGAGTCTGGGAAGCATTCACTTTCAAGAGACTTGGTGGAAAAAATGGACCAAATATAAAGGCGTTAATGTTTAATGCTCACATGGATACGCATCAGCTTTTTAATTTTTTTAATTAGTGCTAAATGTGCCATTCAATCAATTAACTTATTATTATAGAAATTACAAAGAATATTTATAGGGTTTTATTTGATATATGTTTTTAAAATTATGTCAAAACTGTATATCTATAACTAAATCAATGGTATAGTAATTATTAATTGACTAAACTCAGGCCAACAATTAATATATAATAGATAAACTAGTAATAATTTCATAATAATAACACACAAAAAAAATCAAATACATTATAAATTAATTAAGCTTAGTATCGTAATAATTAATTAATAAACACACAAATGTATTAATATTATACATTAATATCATAACAATTAACGGTAAAGATATGTCCTTGAAACAAAGGAGCGACGGAGAGCCTAGGGTTTCCAGGCCATTTCAGATGACAACAAAGTGAGGCAAAGCATGTACTTAGCTTCCTCCTATGTTGTTGAATCCTCAATGTTGTGTAGAGCTCGATGTTGCGTGCGGTCTTGAATCCAATGTCGGCCTCTACCGTAAGAGAGTTGTTTTTGCCAAGCTTCATGAACAATGGCTTTCCACCACAAATCTCTGCAACTTGTGTGAAAAACAATGGGGCAGTGGCATGCGCATCCGCTTCCTTGCCAAAGGTTATTTCCTCATTTTGTTCTGTAGTAAAGCTCAACGGCTTGAGACGTTGCAGCGAAAAGATTGGTACAAGGTCAACCTAGGTTTATCTCTACGTCCATGGACTCCTAATTTCAACCCGACAATGTTGTCAAAGAAAAACATCTGGTTTGGGTTCATCTTTACTCCCTCCCTTCTTAATATTGGAGCCCTAATATCCTCTCTAAGATCTGCAGCAA
The DNA here is from genome assembly GCA_018340775.1 of Taxus wallichiana var. yunnanensis. Classification (NCBI taxonomy): domain Eukaryota; kingdom Viridiplantae; phylum Streptophyta; class Pinopsida; order Cupressales; family Taxaceae; genus Taxus; species Taxus wallichiana. The sequence goes on from CM031236.1 coordinate 96,948,839, forward strand.
TCTATGCTCCATTTCCAGGGTCAATCCCAAAACCCTAGATGGTACTTTGGTGGCCTTTGCTTGGATTTGTATCTCTGTGGACCCTTTTTTTGTCATTATGAAATCCATCAAAATTTCTTCCCCCTCTTGCATTTGGGGTGCAACCAATTGATGTAGAAAAGGTACATTTTTTATGTTTCAAATATAATCAAGAAGGTCACACTTCCGTAGAGATTGTAAAGGCCCTTTTGATGTGGCTAATGAAAGGAAACGGTTTCTATAGTTCCCCCTTCTTCGCCTCCATTTTCGGTGCTCCTCTCGTTATGAGAGGTCCCCCTGTTTCCTCCCCTCTCCCTTCCTTTTTAACTCTCCTTGCTTGGATTTTGTCTGTCTTTCCCAATCCTTCTCCAAACTCTCTTCTAGTTTCTACAAGACAAGTAGCTCAGAATCCACTTCCCTTCTAAATATTCTTCAATCGGGGATGGAGGTTGGTTATGGAGACACTCTTGAATCATTAGAAAGATGGGTTGCTAATAAGGAGGACATTTAGGCTAATACTCTTTCCCGGTGACAATGTTTCTCATTCGACTTTATTAGAAACTGATGACTTTGTTTTGGATGCATTGGATACTTCAATTGTTCACTCACTCGTTGATTATGGGAAAGTTTCCCACTTGCGAATATCAAACAAGTCGGGTCCTAAATCCTATATCTCTCGATGCCAATGATGAAGTGGCCGTAGGTCATCTGAAGGAGATTAGAAACTTATTTCATCTTCGTGGCGGTGATAAGCCATCCCCCCATCATCATGAAAATCATTTCCTAGAATGTTAGGGGCTCCAACGCCCTAACAAACAACACCTAATTAGGAGTTGTCCTTTGGAACAAGAAGGTGATATTTTTCTTTTGCAAGAAACAAAATGTCAGGAGCTCAACATTTTCACCGACTGGTTCAAAGGGTGGAAAGGTTGGAATGGCATATTTTCCGATGTGGTCGGTGCCTTTGGGGCCTCGAGATTTATGGAGAACTTGTAAGGTTGATGTCACTTTTCTATCCAAAGGGAAATTCTAGATTTGGTGCGAGTTCGAGTCTGCGTTCTGATGTCAACTTTCTCTTATGCAACTTTTATAGTCCCAATAGCATTTCGAACAAACGTCTTTTATGGGATTATCTTTTCTTAGACCTTTCCTCCTTCCCCGAGGAACCGGTTCTTACGGATAGTAACTTCAACGCCATTCTATCTCTCGAGAGATAAAACAAGTGGTTTGGTCAAACAACAAGAATCTCTCAATGATTTATGTGCCTTCGTGGATAAATCGACATTAGTGGATATTGAGCCTAGTCTTAGTTGGTTCACTTAGACAAATAAGTGTTTTGGCTTTAGTAATATTGCCAAAAGGCTTGAAAATTTTCTTATCAATGAAGATTGGCTACATAAGAATACACTTCTCTCGAGTGTGGTCCTTCCCCTTTCAAGTTCGGATCATTTTCCCATCGCCCATGGAGATATCTTGCGATATGACAGCGAGACATTCCCCCTTTCAGTTTGAAATCATGTGGCTGAGAGATAGTAACCTTAAGGGGTTAGTCAAAGAATGGTGGCACTCTTTTCAACCTTCAAGCATGTGCATGTTTATTCTTTCCAAAATGCTTTTTCTTATTAAATATAAGCTTAGATCTTAAAATATCTCTCATTTCAAAAACATATTTTCCAAAAAAGTTTGTGTAAGCTAAACTTAAAGCTCTCAACCTCTCTGTTTTCAATTCTAGCATGGGGCCCAAAGAATTTCTTCTGGAAAAATCCCTCCTTACAGAGCTTGGTGAGCTTCTTCTCCATGAAGAAATCTATTGGAAACGGAAATCTGCAAAGCTTGGTTGCGTGATGGGGACAATAACTCTAATTTTTTTCACGCTCACAAAGCTAAGTGTAAGTCTTTGTATATTTCTCAAATCACCAACGGTGATGGAGTGGTTCTATCTAAACAAACGGAAATCAAAGCTGAAGTTATTTCTTTTTTCTTCTATGTTAGGTGGGGAGAACTCTTCCTTGCTTCTTAAACAACATTCTCTCTTTTCCCTCTGCCCTCTTATTCCCGATGTCTGTGCAAATGAAAACTCATTTCTCCCTTTTCCTTTGAATAAATTATAAATGTGGTTTTTTCTATGGAACGTGACAAGGCTCCCGGTCCAGACGGGTTCCCCGTGGCTTTCTTTCAAGACTTTTGGGATATTATTGGCATGGATGTCCTGGGTTGTGGTTAAATAATCTCATCATTCTAAGAAGATTTTAGGGGAGCTCAACCACACTTTCATTTGTCTCTTTTCTAAAAAGGATCAGCCTTCGTCCTTTGACAACTTTCATCCTATTTTTGTTTACAACACAACTTACAAAATCATATCAAAAGCAATAGTTCTTCGCATTAAACCATTGCTTGACACCCTAATTGTTATAGAACATAGCACTTTCATTCCAAGACGCTCCATATCAGAAGGAGTTATGTTTTCTCGTGAGCTCATTCACTCCCTCTCTTTGACTAAACAATCTAGGATGTTGATTAAGTAGTATTACAATAAAGCACATGATCACATTAATTGGAGATTCCTATGTATTACCCTTCACGAGATGGGTTTTCATTTAGATTTCTACAAGTGGATATTTAATTGCATTTCTTCCCCGAAATACTTTGTGTTTGTCAATGGTTCACCCAAAGGTTTCTTCGCTAGCAATCGCAAATCGCATCGGGTGATCCATTATCCTCGTTCCTATTTTATTTGTGGTCGAGTCTCTTAGCAAATCAGTAGATAATGTTTAGGCTCGTAGACAAATTTGTAGTCTCGTGTTACCGACAAGAGCACCTCTAGTCTCTCTCACCAACAGTTCGTCACAATGATACTTTTCTCTTAGGCACTTCCTGCTTTGAGGAAGTTAAGGCTTTCTAATCCTACCTCTCGAGTTATGTGGAAGCCAATCGGGTGATCAACTTCCAAAAATTTGTCATATTTTTCTTTAATACCTCATTGAATGTGAAGCGTAGAATTCGTGACCTACTTGGATTTGAATTGGGCCACTTGCCTCATAAGTATCTTTTCATTCCTCTTTTCGCAGGTCAAGGACATTCTTATTTGTGGAATGAACTTTTTCCTCCTCTTTGGAGTGTTAGCTTTCTTAGAAAGGAAAGTGGCTAGCATTAGTCGGTCACCTTACCCTCATTCGCTTCGTCCTTTGAGCACTTCCCATCTTCATGATTTTTATTATACGCATCCCCAAAACTATCTTCATGAAGATCAAAAAGCTTTTGTGTTCCTTCTTATGGCATGGTACTTGGATGTTAAAAAAATCATCTCGTTAAGTGGGAGAAAGTCAAATCTTTGAAGTGCTTGAGTGGTTTAGGTGTCCTTAACTGGATTTTAACATAGCCTTGGAGGAAAAACTTATTTGGAGAATCCTTAGAAATCTGACGGTCTCTTAATCAATGTTTCATCAAGAAATACCTTGGTAACGGAAGCCTTGTTTCTATTTTTCATGTGGTTGCTTTCTTGTAAGGCTCTTATATGTGAAATTTCTCATTGTCTTGTTATTATTTATTTGCAAATCATGTTTCTTGGCTCATTAAAAGTGGTTCTTCAATTGATTTTTGGGTGGATTCCTGAAATGGACATCCCCTTTAGCTAATGTCCCTAGCCTCCAAAATGTTAGGGATCTCATTGAATTTTTTGGGGTTCTAAAGTTTACAACTATGACTACAAGGATATTAAAGGTGCCCCTACCCCTGGTTTGGAAAGATCTCAATTTTTCAGGACACACATCTAGATCATCCTTGTTTTCTTCTCGAATTATTCCTTCGTCATATTGTTTGTCACTGGAAGATGATCAACTCATTTGGACTAGATCCCAAAGTGGTAACTACTCTATGTCTTATAGATATCAGATCGCTTTCTCAAGGTGCTCCTCTTCATCCTGTATTGATAGATTGCTAGAACTTATCTTATCTCCCCAAAGTCGGTGACTTTTCTTGGTTGGCCTTCATGGGTTAAAAGATCATCAATAGATCAATATGAAAAAAAACAAGGGAAGACAAATAAAGCAGAGGTAAATGGAAAGGTAAACATGCCGCCATCGCTTGCATACTTGTAAAGATCCTAAGAATTTTCGTAATAATTGTGATATAAATGGAATGCCGCATGTTGGAAGTTGCATATGGAATTACACCCAAAGCACCAAACCAAGGATTCCAGAAAAATCCATGGGTGCATGTGAAAACAGAAGGAGAGGTGGAGATTGAGGATGATTTAGATATAGACGAGAGGTTGGGATGCACGACCACTAACATGTAAAAGAGTGTAGAAGAAGAGTTGAGTAATCTATTTCAAATCCAAATCGAAATCAAGAAGATTAAGGTAAAGGATTTAGTAGATTCTAGTTCTCGACCAAATTTGATTTACGATGCGGTTGTAGAACAACTTGGTCTAGATACTTACATGCATCCACATCCATACCCATAAGGATGGGTGAAGAAGGTCAGTAGAAATAAAAGTTACAAGAAAGCGTAAGTTTCAGTTTGGGATAAATACCCAATATATTGATGTATTAGAGGTTGATATCATTCCACTTGATGCATTTGACGTTGTCTTGAAAGTCCTTACTTGTATGCCAAGGATGTTGTGTTCACAAGGAGGGAGAACCAGTACAAATGGGTCAAGGATGGAGTTAGTTTCAACATTTGGGCACACTACAATAAATCAAATAAGGCTATGGTAAGTGCCAACCAAGCAAATAAGGCTATGGTAAGTGTCACCATATCTACCTATCGATTCACTGGACCGACTTTGCACAATAAGGAGAAGAGGAGATATAAGGAACAATGGTGACTATAGCAACAACGTACATGGAGAGGATTCAGAAAATCCATCTCAAGAGACAAAGACAAGCAAGAAGGACTAAACCACTACAATATGGTACCTTCGCTATACTTGAAAGCAGTTGGAAAAGAAACCTTCAGGCCATACTTCATGCAAATGCATGCGATAATAAGTTGCAAGAGCTCACACCTATTAACGCCATCTACACATGACAAAGAAGGAAACATACAAAAGCTACCTTCCAAAGAGGATTGTACTTGAGGAAACTCAAAGGAGGATGTAGCACTGGAGGAGCAAAGAAACCAGAGAGATCCACGGGGAGCCTTGGCGGAGTTGGACGAGAGAAGACACTACAGCAGTGCACTGTCTACTCGAAGGAGCAAGAGAGGAGTTAATTCCTCTACCACTCTCCCACTAAGATTTTGTGGGACCAAAATCCTCTTAAGTAGGGGAGGTATGATCCATAGGGATCCAGAAAAACACACCACTTCATCAGTTCCATCAGCACCAAGAAGGAGAATTGATAAAATGAGGGAAAATGAGATAAACGGAGGTTCTAGACAAAATCGTTGCATGCATAGAGTAGAGGTTGCAGAACCACCGCGCTCAGAGGGCAACAGTCTTGTAAGCACCACCCAACAAGGGTAGCGGTCCTAAAGCTGCCGGTCTACACTCGGGGTGGTGCTCCGACACTTTTGAAGCAAAAGAGAAATAGAGCACAAATGGACACAAATTTGAAGCACCCGATTGCGTCTCTTCCCTCCCTGACCTTTCACATTCTCCAATGCATGGGAGGACATGGGAGAAGGCTATAAATACAAGGAGGAGCAAGAGAATTGATCATTTTGAGATCCAAATAGATCACAGAGCAAAGGTTTTAATGAGATATAGTGAGCAAGATCTTCAGTGTTGAAGTGGAATTATAGGAGCAAGGTGTAGGAACAAAGCAAACAAGCATAGGAAGGGAGAGGTTTACATTGTTGTCTCCATTTTCTACTTCTTGTAGTCTGTAATTGTTTATAATTGACCAATAAAAGTAGGAAGAAACAGTGTTTTTCCCTTCCCAACTGGTTTTCCTCCATTGGAGGTTTCCAAGATAAAATTTTTGGTGTTTGGAGTTTGAATTATTTCCTATTCTCTACAATTTTCTCTCTATAACACTAAATAATTAGTCACTAAAGCTCTAATCTTCAATCAATCAGTCATTTTCCGAAGTTAAAAGTAGAACAAAATAATTGTGTGATTTCGTAGAGTTCCAAAGTAGAAGTTTACGGATCGGCCAAACATCTTTATGTTTAATTCTTTATTACCGAGCACAGATAAGGAAGTGGTTATGGCTATCGCAACACATTTCATTTTCCCCCGTCATCGTGCGGGATTGGTCAAATCTTTGGTGGAAGTGTACCTTCCCTCTCTTTTTTCTTTTGTTGACCCCTCCTCGTCACCATTGTGGGTTGACAGGAAGGATCTGCGATGCCCTAAAATAAAAAGCTGGGCTCTTTTCCAATTTTTCCTATCCATCCATTACATTTATTGCTACCACAATGGACATTCCAAAGCTTGATGACCCTATTATGGGAATAACAATGCACATGTTGACTAAGTTGAATGGACAAGAATGATGGGGGCAAGTGAATAAACATTGGCTATACATTGCCAAGAAAATTGTGCAGGGAACAATTTACAATCTCGTAGGATGTGTAGTGAAGAGATCATCGAAGAGGATCATGTGGGTGATAAAATCACTTTTGGGAGTATCTTGTTGTTGATAGTATTTTATGAAATTGGGGTTATGAATGGACCCAATGATAAGATATGAGAGTATCCGAAGGAGTCTAGGTCCCCTGCAGAAAGATTTTCCTATGAAAATATAACTTCTGCATACAAGGTTCACAGAGATAGGTGGTACAAGAGGATGCGCAATGCATTTGGGGTGGAGTGGCACATTCCCTATGAATTGCTGACACAACTAGAGGGAAACGTAGAATTTGTTGTATATCAACACTTCTGCATTAACCGCTTTGAGTTGAAATATTGAACAAAGAGCCCTCGGTGTAAGCTACCCTTTACTTTCACAACCAATTATTTCCAAACTATTGTGAATAGGTATAAAGAAACACGCAAAATAATGATTGATGTAGACAAGGTGGATTGGGAGCACCAAACTTTGAGGCAGGACACTTGTCTACCTTGAAGGGGAGTGCATATGAAGAGAAGATGATTTCAAATTATATCAACATGACAAGGTCGATTACATCACAATTGTAGGAGTGACAACTGTGTGAATATTTATATTTATCTAAAGCCGAGAGTGGTCGAAAAAAATACATGGAGGATGATTTGACTATTCTAGAGGAGCCGACGAGGAAAAATACGGTTGGGCGTAAGAGAACGCACTGTGCTATCCCTCCTATTAGCGAGGAGGAATAAAGAAGTGATGAGAAATCCCCAACAAAGAGTGCAAGTGTGAAGAAGAACCCAGTGTGCAAGGAACCCGAGCCGCGCATGAGGTTCGAGGAAGCGATCTAAAAAGAAGAAGTCCCCATTCGTGAAGAAGCATAAGGTATTTTCTAGCGAGGACACAATGAAGTATGAGGAGGATCACAAAGATAAAGAAGAAGTTACGCAACGAATACCTCGGATACATGATGTTGAGGAATCTAACGTAGAGGAGCAAAGCACGAACCGGGAAGAAATCCTAGTGATGGAGGTGAGACGGAGAGGCTAGATGCTTCTATCAACCACATTTTGGAGGAGCGACATGTGCTTACTAAGGAGCCTAGGGTTGGGTGCGCTAATGAAGTTGAACACCTCACGCATGAAGTAGAGTGCATGGTAGAGTGCTTACTCGAACAGGAAGTCAAGCATATTAGAGAGAGAAGTGAAGAAAAGATAGAGACCGAACTAGATAGTGTTCTTTCTCTAAGCTTTCTGAAAGGTGTCCATGTGAAAAATAGAAGGCCAAGGTAGTTACCATAGGGATATATGATGCACTATGATGATGATCTGAATAAGGTGCTACGATCAAGGCACCATAGTACGGTGGCCATCGAGGACTTGTTTTGTTGGCCATTTTTTAGAAAGGAACAAGCCTTATGTACACAAGGAAAATGCTCTCCTGGGAATTTAAATCACATATGGAAGAGCCAAAGTTTGAGGTTAGCACGTAATCGTTAACAAAGACTCGATTGAAGACTACCATAGGAGAGGTATATCCGATAGTAGATTAACAACTATTGATAGATGAATAAGTGTATGATGTACTCAACAAACTATCGATGTACATTGGGGTGTGAATTTTGACATAGACCTGTAGAATTAAAAATCTATGCAAAGAGCTAGAAGAGAAGAATAAAGAGATAGAGATGAAGAACAAGGAGATAAGGGAGAGAGACAAGAAGATAAAGGAAAAGAAAACAATCATCAGTGCAATTGAAATAGGAGGTGAGAGATGAGAAGGGGAAGACGTGTGCAACATATAAAAAAGTAGAATGTATCGCAAATGAAAGTGCACTCACACGCACATACTTGGTACCTCGAGTGGTCAAACTACCTATGAGTCATCCCCCCATTACCTAGAAGATCTAGTGTGCAAGATTGCACATGAAAGGCCAACTCTCATCTTGGAATCTACAAAAGATGTGCTTTGCACACGACAAAAGCAACAAAATAAGGAATAGGTACAAGCATTCCTCGCATGAGTATGATGAGTTGGTTGGAGCGGAAAAGTAGTTACCCATGGGGCGAGAAGTTGTATATGACAACCTGCAAGGACATTGATCATGTTGTGGGTTTTACGGTGACCAAGGATGAAGCAGATGAAGGAGTTCCATCCCAAAAACAAAAGTAACAGGGTGGAACAAGAAAGAATTTTAGTCGAGGTCAAACAAAAGAGGGAGGCAATTGACTTATCGATAGCCTCAATCAAAAGCAAACTAAAGAAACTCTTTCCCTAGATAACACACATGATAGACACGTTGAGTGATACGGGTAAATAATTGGAGACTCGATTGAATAGTTGAAAGGAAGGGGTGGAAATTTAACTCCAACCGGAGAGGTTGCAGAGATAGTTGGTGATGCGCTTTGTACATGCCGGTAGGGAATTAGAAGGGTGGAAGGAGTTAGAGAAAATGGTGATTTAGGAATTTCCACTTCTTCTCACTCAATAAAAGCTTTATTATTTTATTTTTGGCGCAAACCATACATTCAAATTATTTATTCTTTTATTTTTGGCGGGGTACTATACTATTGTTGGTGCAACAAAACATGGTGTTCTTGAGGATGCTCAACATACCTAATGTGGGTAATGTTGGTTGCAGAAAGATGGCTAAGTGTTGGGACAGAAAAGATGCACATGCGCGCTCGGTGCAGAGTAGCATGCGGGAAGGTGAACATGAAAGACAGACAATAAGGACTTAGCCAATTTTCCATGAACAAGCTAAGAGTAGACTTGGAGTATGTGACATGTAAGGAGACTTTGGAGGATAAGAAGAGGATATTTTTGGACATGCACGAGTTAGGATAATAAAAGGATTAAAGTAGAGTTTATCTTTAGATTAATCTATTATTAGGCTCGTAAGAAAGCATGCATTTCTTTCTTAATGTACGCATGGCTATTTTTAGGACGCAAGTTATTTTTGAGATGCACGGGCAGTGAAGGGAAAGTCCCCACCCTTATATATATATTAATTGATCGACATAGTTTTAGACATCATGTATTAGAGGACGATTGATGTAATAGAGTTATGTTGCTCTTATGTTCTAGTGTGCATGACTCTCTGGTGACTATTGTGATGTATTCGGCACGTATGTAATCTTTTTGATATTATTGGATGGATTTTGGTGACTGATGTCTTTCATCACGGTACTTGTATGGTGCATTTGACCTTAGTAATGGGTTGATTTGTCATGTTTCCTTGTGATTTCGGTAATGATATGTGATTAAATGAATAGTTGGTAATGATAATCATGACCATGCATCGAACATCTTGACAAGCCGGTAGCGCAAAGGAGGAACTTAGTAGTAGGCTTCACACTTCGGGTGATCATTCGGATATGTCCGAATGATGTGCTAGTGTGCCTAGGCATTTAAGTGGAAATAAAAGACTACATTTTGGTTCCGTTATTCTGAGACCTCTTTTCAAATTATCTATTAGGATGCTGCATATACAAATTACATATCGATTGAATCCTAAGAGCATTGAAAGTTGGGTAGAAGACAAACAAGATTGATTTGTATGGAGATATGGTTCTGGACCTAATTTCAATGCGAGTAAGTGGGTGGAAGATCACCTCTATCATGAGCTCTATGAGATCTTTTTAGTCTTTTCTAATAGAATTTTATGAGTGGTTATCAACATACGCATCAAAGAAAATTTGGGGATACAAACCAAGGGTTTGGACACAGGAAGATTACCAGACTTTGTTTGATGCAGATGAAGCTTGGACTCATGTTGTAGATCATTGGTGGGCTATTGTATTACACAGTTACACTTTAGATTACATTATCTCTACGTATTTGTGTCTGGAGGTTGTTGAGTTTGAATTCTTACATGAGCCCGAGAGGGTCTAATCTACACATTATTCCTTTGGCAATTAAGATCTTGATGGTGGTACTAAGTTTGGAACAACTACCTATGGCTAGCTAACTCCCACCGCGCATAGGGGGTGGGACCAGGTGTGGTAAAGATGGAAGACCTAGTGATAGTAATAAAAGAGATGAAAGATGGCTCGGATATAACGAAGAGCATGAGAGGGAAATTGTGAAATAGAGGGAGATTGAGGAATCCCTATAGTTGAGGAGAGAGATGGCTCGCCAAGGATTTGGAGCTCTCATAGAAGACGAGGAGCTACGACATCCGGTTCTCCAAACATTTGGAAAGCATGATAGAGAATCCCCTTCGGCTTTAGATGAGAGTGCTTCATAGGAGATAATAAAGACCACAAGACGCATCTGATCCCACCTAGCCACCCAACCCTTGCGCTCGGTGTTTCAGATCCAGTTGTCATTGAGAAGCATACTAGTGTGAGTAATCAAGTAAATACAAGTAGATATCATTTTGTGTTCAATTCAGGAGATAAAGTTAATAACACGCCCATGTGGAAACAATCAACATCATTGTTTGGAAGTCCCGATTAGAGGTATATTTTCAAGCACATCATTAGGATAGAGTGTGGGCACGCAAAATATGGGGAATAAGTTTGGACATACTACAACTTCATACTGTTAGAGTTCATTTTAGCACTACTATTGGGATGTAAGGAAGTACATAGACTAGTTCGCCTCCCGCTACAGGGGAGGATTAGGAGCATCGGGATCAAGTGGATCGCAGGCGGTTACGGGAGGTAGAGAAAATATTGGTGGAGGTTCTAGTTCTAGATCTGGAGGACAAGGCCCACATCTCCAACAACCCCCAAATTAACCTCAACAAATGTATTATGAGATGTCTACCATAATATAGAGGAATTGAAGATGCATTAGAGTATATGCACAAGTGTGAGCTATTATGGTGCACTAAAGGAATTATGGCGTCGAGATAGGAAGGTTATATAGTTTGTTATTACTCTTCAAGGGCGCGCTCATATGACCGCATCAAACTACAACAAAATATGATGTTGCACGCTTTACGTTTCTCGTTGAGTTCCATATTCTAGAGTTTGAGTAGAAGAGTGTCATCGCACTTAAGGACATTAAGCTAGGCTGATTTGAGAGCATAAAGGAATATGACTCTCATTTTAAAATTTTGTTGTCAAAGGTGTCTTATGATATACATCCCAGTTAACATGCACAATGGTTTGTTGGTGGATTGTTGACTCCTTTCAAAAGGGCATTATCTCATAAGATTTTTGTGGATCTCGCACGAGGCCATGGAAGCAACTCTACGTGCAGAGGTAGTTGGTAGTGTGGACACTAGAATAAGTTCATTCTTGGAAGCACAAATTACAGTCATGACAAAGCAACTAGAAAAACTCTCGCTAATTAAGCTCATAAGACACGCAATGGTATATGGTGCACAAATTGTGAGGTTGGACATACTAAAGACAACCGCCCTTGTAAGTCGATGCGTGTCATGTTGTGGGATTGTGAGATTTTTCTTTTGGGCCATGATGTGAGTAGATGTCTTCTCTTATATCACTTGATCTAGAATAATAAGTCTATGTATTGTAAGATTTGCAAACACATACTCATGATACCTCTTACTATAGATATTCATGAGGCCATTGAGACTGGTGTGTGCTAAACTAGTGTGGCAAGTGGATCTAAGGAACAAAGAGAACAACATAATGCTAAAGTGGCACCAATTATCCTCTATCTCATCATTTCCATTATAATTAGTGATTTTTGTAAGCTATGAAAAACTACCTAAGAATGGAAGACAAAAACAACATGCAATGCAAATGTCCTTGTAATCATTTCATGCAAACATTAGTAAGGTTGTAGAGACTTCGTTTGTGAACCCGATAAATGGATGTGGGTGCTCTTGAACATTTTCCAAATGTTAGTGCAAATGTTATGCAACACGTATACTTTGGAAATTTAACACAATTATTGTACTTAGATTCAAGAGTATTTGTAAAAGAGTAAGCCTGCAATTTATAGAGGCATAAGTAATTGGAAATTAGTTACATATAGTTGAATGCACATGCTAAAAATAACATTGGAGGAAGTTACAATAGTGCCATGGAATTTAGGGGCAATAAATAAATTAATTATAGAAGTTACATCCAGAGAAGGTGGTTATACGTGCAATTCAATTGCCCCCACCTTTCTAGGATTCTAGAAGTGCAATTAACTAGGATGAGGATATGGAGTCCAAGTGGAGTCTAAGTGGATGTTGACCAAGTGGCAGTTGACTAGGATGTGCACACACTTAATTAATTAATTATTTAATTAATAAATGGTAATTAACTTAGCTAAAGGGGTACTAAGGATACATGGGATTAATTTAATTAATCCAAAGGGTGCAATGTGTATGAATTAATCAATTTAATCAATTAATCACAAATGGGTGAATAACATGGTGTATTAGGATAAACTTGGGAACAGTGGAAACAAGGTGTGTAATTTTGGGGTGTCTACATTTTCCCCTCTTTAAAGTGCTATTGCGAAGTAATAGTGCTTTTAAAGATAGTAGCATACACATGTAGCGAGAAAATGAAGATGAGTGAAAATTGTGAAGCATTAGGATGCCCCAACAAGTAGGAAAAAATGAAGCATTGGGATGCCCCAACAAGCATAATAGTAGAGGAATGCCCCTCAAGTGGGTGGATGATGCAACAAGGTGGTGGAAAACCGCTTGATAGGAAGGAAAACAAGGGATTGGAACAAGGATGGGAAAGGATGTATGCTTGTAGCATGAGCATTCATTTGGAGAATAATTTTAGAAAACTTTTTTTGTTATTGCACAATAGATTTGTCACCATGATTATAAAAGAATCAAGATGGTTAACCCAAATGCATGTAAACAAAACACACAACAAAGAAAAGATAAAAAGGAAAACAAACCCAATATACAAAGTAGATGTCGACATCAAGGTTATAAGAAACCAAGATGTAATCACACTACTTGTAAGTGGTCCAAAAAAGTAAACATCAACAATGCAACACAAAGTCAAAAAAGAAGACAATCAATTATGCCCCTAATACGTGCCACAATGATGATTAAGTAGATACAAATGCTCCCAAGTGGGAATAGGATCAGAATGGAAGAGTGGAGTTAAAGTGACTCCTTATGACACTCTTGTTGAATCCATTGTGCAAATGATCAAAGTTGAAATTTCCCCAAGTGAAGTTATATCATGAAGGAAAAACAATTTTGTGACTTGCCCCAAGCAGAGTTAGCATATCATGCAAAGGGAAGAAAGTGATAGTTGTAAGATTAACACGATCACTAGGGTAATAGATAAAGGTATGACATTTATCAAGATTGTATTGAGATGTTGAATGATTCACTTTAAGGGTTTTCCAATTGTAGGATTTCTATGATAAGTGAATGTTTGTTCAAATTTTTGTAATTTTTTTTTTTTATTTTTTAGAATTTTTTTTTTTTTTTGAAATATTTGATTTTTTTGGATTTTGAAATATTTTTTTTTTTTTGAATTTTTTGAAATTTTGGAAGGAATTGAAAAGACAAATGCAAAGAAAACACAAGCAAACATGAATACATAACAAAAAGGAAAATGCTCCATGGCTTAAATAAACCAGGAGAAAAACACAACACATGCAAATGACAAAAAGATACAAAACAAGCAATAAAACAAACCCAATATGAACAAGAAGGATCCACACCAAAGTTATATGTGAACTAAGATGTAAATAAATTTCCTACAATTGGTCCATAAGTGCATTCCAGATACACAAAGTACTAGTTATTCTAACTAACAAACATAAGAGACTAAGCTAAGAATATACAAGACAACATTCCATATGTACAAACTTTAAACAAGAAAATACAACAAACAAGCTAGTGAACAAAGCACACCAATGTTAAATACTAACAAGCAATCTATAATATAACACAACTCACAACAATAATGTCCAAAGACTTTTCAGTGTTTTATACAATGAAGAAATGAACAGATGTCAAGTTTCCCCCAAGAGAAATCCAAAGCCAAGTGATGTCCCTAAGAAAAGTTACATTGCAAAGAGTGGCTTGATTGATTGGAAAAGATGATTGGGAACAATCAGATGAAGAAAATGGTGAATGAAATTACATAGTCACGAGTGTTTTTTTTTTTGAAAGCATTTTCAAAACATTTTGTATGTTTTTTTTTTTGTATTTTTTGAACAATTTTATATTATTTTTTTGGGATTTTGAACAATTTTATATTGTTTTTGAAGTTTTGTGAAATTTTTTTGAATGTTTTTGGTCTTTTTGGAATTTTGAACCACACGCCAAAGAAGAGGGAAAGGAAATTCCCAAGTCAAAACCAACATGCTACATACATGAAGGAAGTGAATGAAAGCATAATGGAAGGTGAACAATAGTGGTAGACAATGGGCATGACAACCTAACAAGGAGAACATGTGACACACAACAAGGTGAAAAGTTACAAGTGGGAAACAAGTGAAATGATGAAACAGTGGATGCACTGATATGCCCCCAACACAAGGGTTACTCTTCAGAGACTTAGGAGTAGAACTTCTTCAGATGAATGGCATTCATAGGCTCCTTCAACTCTTTTCCATCCTCGTAGACAATTTGTATGCACCAGATCCAAATTTAGTAGTTATAACATAAGGACCCAACCAATTAGGCTCAAATTTGCCTATTTTTCTCGTGGTTTAGTTGTGTTCTTATGATTTTCCTTTAGGACCAAATCACCGATTTCAAACTATCGAGGTTTGATCTTGTGATTATAATTATGGTGTAGTCTATTCTGATATACCTGCATATGGTCTAAGGCGCAAAGCCATCTCTCGTCCAGTAATTCTAGCTCTGCAAGGTGTGCAACATAGTAATCCTCTTCATGAATGAGATGTTGAGGGAGACACGAAGTGAAGGCAGTTCAACTTGATAGGTAATATGGCTTCAGAGCCATATACTAGGGAGAATGGAGTAGCTCCTGTAGGAGTACAAAAGGAAGTGTGTAGGCCCAGAGGGTGGGATATAACTGCGTATGCCAATTACGTCCATGTTTATTGACTATTTTTTCTAGAATGGATTTGATAGTCTTGTTTGACGCTTTAGATTGGTCATTACATTATGGATAGTAGGGTGTAGCCCATTTTAGGTGGATATTATATTTTTTAGCTAGGGCCTTGAGATCCTTGTTTTTGAAAGAACCACCATTATCAATGACAATAACAGCGGGGATGCCAAAAACAAAATAATATGGTTGAAAATGAATTTAGAAATATTGCACCCAATAACATTGGTAAGAGGCATAGCCTCAACCCACTTGGTGAAATACTCAGTGGCGTAGTTATAATAAATGTGGCCATCAGAAGATGTGGGCTTTATTTTTCCAATTAAATCGAGTCCCCATTTTGAAAAAGGCCAAGGTGAAGTAATGGGTCTGCAAGGCTTGGGATGGTGCATGAATGAGATTACCGTGTTTTTGGAAAGCCTGACATTTCTTCACAAAGTTACATGCATCTTCCTCCATTATGGGCCAATAGTATCCAATGCACAAGATCTTCTTCTTCACAAGGACCATTCCACTGGTATGTATGGGCACCACAAATACCCGAATGTACTTCAACTAACATCTGATTAGCTTCATCCTGATTGAGACATCTTAAGAGAGTCCCATCATAGCCTCTTCGATACAAGGTGTCAAGCAAGAAGGGTGTAGCATGAAGCACGTTGTGCTAAGGCTCTTTTATTAGCTGAATTAAAATTAGGAGGGTAGGATTTAGTTTGAATGAAGTATATATATATATCATGGTACTGGATGATCAAGACCAACAATCTCACAAACCATGGTGGACTCCAGAAATTTGTATGCGGGCACCAAAAGATGTTCAACGAGGAACTCATTGTGAGTTTGATTAGTGTCAAATGAAATAAGGGAGGTGATAGTTGCCATGGCATCTACTTTGTTTTGTACATGAGGAACTTGTTCAAAATTGATAATCTAGAAATACCCTCTAAGGCTATCAACCATTATTTTATAAGGTAAGAGATTTTCATCTTTTACTTGATACTCTCTATTAACTTGATTAATGATGAGAAGAGAATCACCAAGAACTGTCAATTCTTACAAGCACCATGAGATAACAAACCCTAAGCCTGCTATCAATGCTTCATACTCTACTATGTTATTTGTGCAAGGGAAGTTGATACGATAAGATTTAGGTATGAGGTCTCCATCTGGTGTACGCAAGATGATTCCTGCTCCAAAACCATGGATGTTGCAAGATCCATCAAAGAATAACGTCCATAAGGGTGTTGCTTCTATGTATACAAAAGGTCTTCATCTGGAAATTCAAAATTTAATGGTTGTGAACCTAGAAAGTGGTGTTGCGGCTAGTTGATCTCCAATGCTTGACCTTTGATAGCTTTTTGATTGACAATTTCAATGTCAAATTTGTTGAGTAGTGCAATCCAACTAGACATTCATCCTATTATGAATGGTCTCAAAAGTAAGTACTTAAGAGGATCAACCCTTGAAATTAGCTTGGTGGTATGATTTAGAGATAGTGTCGCAACTTTGCCAAAAGTATAAGCAAACCACTAAACAAGCCTTTTCAACCTATGCGAATACTTGGTCTCATGTTCAAGAAGAGTTTTGCTCAAGTAATACACAACTTGTTTCCTAACCCTTATCATTGTGTTGCACCAATAATGCCCCAATGGCATGTTTCTGTTGCAGATGTATACAACAACATAGGCTTATCCTTATATAGGCGACATGAGTACTAATGGAGATGAGGTATTCTTTCAATTTTGCAAAGGCATCTTGATAGTCTTGTGTCCATTTGAATTGGACATCCTTCTTAAGAAATTGGTTGAAGTGATGGCACTTATCTACCAATTGAGAGATGAAGTGATGAATAGATTGTATTTTTCCTTGTAAGCCCCTTAGTTGTCAAAGGTTCTGAGGAGGTGGCATATCTATTATAGATTTGACCTGGTAGGGTCCACTTCAATTCCTCTTCGTGAGACAATGAATCCCAAAAATTTTTTCGAAGTGACACCAAAGACACATTTTTTTGGATTAAGGTGAACCTTGTATTCCCTTAACCACTCAAATATACACCTAAGAACTATTGGATGATCCACTCTAGTCTTTGATTTAGCAAGAATATCATCGACATAATCCTCCATTATGTCATGAAGAAGGTCATGGAAAATAATAATCATGACACGTTGATAAGTTGCACCAACATTTTTAAGGCCAAAAGGCATGACCTTATAATAAAATGTTCCCCATGGGGTTGTAAAATTTGTTTTATGTTGGTCTTCTTCAGCAATTTGAATTTGGTTATACCTAGAAAATCCATCCATAAGGGATAACATCTCATGGCCCGCAATAGAATCGATAATCATGTCAATATTAGGCAAAGGGAAGTCATCCTTGGGACATGCCTTGTTAATGTCATGAAAATCATACAAATATAGATTCCGGGGTCTTCTTCACAACTGGTACCATATTAGATATCCACTCTGAGTAGTCAATGCACCGTATGAAGCCTGCATCCAATAATTTTTGTAGTTCGGCCTTAACAAGCAATGCAACCTTGGGATGCATTTTACGTAGTTTTTGCTTTACAAGTTTAACATCTGGGTGCACCACAAGGTGATGAACCACAAGAGAAGGATCAAGGCTGACATATCTTTGTAAGACCAATTGAATACATCTTGAAACTTGATTAGAAGTGTTGTGAAGGCTTTGATTTTGGTTTATGATAAACTGACACCTAGTTGTAATAATTTTGGTTGGTCTTCAATTCCAATGTTAATGGTTGTCGTCTCTTCTACCAACAACTTAGAAGTGTCATTATCTTGAAATGATGTTGTAGGCTTGTGTAGATTATCTGATATTTCTAGATCCGAATCTCCTCTCTCTAGTGCCTCTGAAAGGTTTTCACTAGGAGATGCATCTTTTCTTTCTTTTTCTTTTTCATTTTTTGCTTCTCGTATAATGCCTCAGAAAGGTTTTCACTATGTGAGATATAATTTTTCTTTTTTATGTGTTTAATTTATTTTTCTTTAGGACTGGAGATTGTAAGTTCTTCACCAAAGTAGGCAGTAGCATCAAGGTTTATATCAAAACCCTTCTTGTGATCCGACAAGGGAAAAGGGTCTCGAGCCCCGAGGAACTCCTGGATGGCCTCATCATTTTGAAAGAGGTCCATGGAAATATGACACTATTGGTCCTGATCAATGAGGGAAGGATAAACAACATCAAGGGTTCAAATGGATAAGTATTCGAGGAAAAGTGTAGTTTCAACTAGGTCTTCGAAGAGGCTATGTGTGGAACCGGTCTCAACTTCGAATCTGAGTCCTCATCACTAGGTAATACATCAAAGACTATAGGCCTCTTCTCATATGTCTCATATCCTAGACCATATGTGTAAAGATTAGACTTGATATTCATAGGTTCAAGAACACCATGTCTTGTGGGCCAAGGCCTCTTCCTTTCTAGTTCATGTTTTTCATCATTCTATGGCCCTTGGTGTAATAAGTGGATTCATAGCATTCTGCCATCCTGTCTTCGTATAGCCAAGAGTCATCAGAGATTGGAATATGTTCATCTTCTAGATATCCATATCATCTCCAAAGAGTGTTTCAAGATAGTAAGCTAGAGGTTCTCGTAGAGATGAGGAGTTAGGACCCATAGATATGAGGTGATAATGGGAGTTTTCCAACAAGAAATGCATTGTCGAGTGTGTACTCACCTAAGCCTTTATGGGAGAATGTAACTTCAGGTGACACCTTAGATGTAGATGCTTCAGAAGAAGGCACAGAGGTGTGAGGAATATCCTCAGGTGACGCTTTAGATGTAGATTCTTCAGAAGAAGATCATAAAAAGCATGAGGGCACAATATTATGTCAGGGTCAATATGGTTGGTAACAATAGGAGTTGCACTAGATTCAGTTGTGTTATCAAGCAGATGGACAATAATTTGCTTTTTTGTACCTTGCTTCAAAAACTTATAGTATTCAAAGGGGTCAATATCACCACGCAAGGTGAACTCTCTGCCATTATGTGGAAACTTTATGCATTGATGGAAGGTGGAAGGTATTGTGTGCATCACATGTATCCAAGGTCTACCCAGAAGAAGGTTATATGATGTTTTTATGTCAACTACATGACATACAATGTCAAGGAGTGGGCCTACTTGTATGGGAAGAGTGATGGTACCACAGAGACTGGCGCTCAGTATTATCATAACCATGAATGGTAATGATATTAACATCTAAGTCATCTATTATATGACCAAGGCAACAAAGCATTTTTATAGAACAAGATGTTAAGAGCCACTCCATTATCGATAAGAACTCTCTTGACCTTATGGTCTATAACATAGGCTTTGATGTACAAGGAGTTATTGTTAATCAGATTTGGGTTCAACATATCTTGAGGGCCAAAAGATAGGATAGAGTTTCAGCGTAAGGTTTGTGATCATAGCCTAAAATTGTTGAACATTGAGAGTATGAGGAACACGTGATTCATTTAGAGCACGAGTGAGAATATCCTAAAAGCTAGGTGACTCTTTTAATAGTTCCATTAGAGAGATATATGCTGGTGTGGTTGCTAATTGTTTGATGAATTCATACTGACCAAGAGTGGGAGATTTGGCATTAGAGTTTGACTTTGATTCGAAGGAGTTGTTGGTTTGGATGTTTGAGGTTTTGCATAGAAGACGTAGAAGGTTGGTTTTCCGTGGGAACCCACATCTTCCTTTGGCATGTGGTCACAACATTACTTAAAGGTTTGAATTTAATGGTCACCATTATAGATGGTACTTCCTCAATAAATGAGATAATTGAACTGAAATCAATGTTATTGGCAGAAGAACCTTTTTCAACATTTTTATTATCACCGCCATGTTTGGGAAATGGGTTTGAGAACACCTTAAGATTTTTGTTGGGTGTTTTATTTGGTGATGGTTCTTCAACAATGATATCTCCACTATCAATGAGGTCTTGGACAAAGTGATAAAGAAAGCATCGATCAGTTGGGTGACCATCAATGCGATGAAAATCACAATAAGTATCAACTTTATACCAAGTAGGCTTGGGTTCTCCCTCAACCCAAGGTCTTGGTGATGGGATAGGTAACCATGTTTGCATTAACGAGTTGTTGGAGGACACTTGATAGAGGTTCTCCCAAAGGAGTGAAATGACGTCACTTAGAATCAGGAGAGGAGGAAACCTCTTTACTAGAAACAACAAGAGGTTGTTTACCTTTGTTTGGTCTAGTCTGAGTGTTTTGGACATTGTGGACATTGTGGTTGTCTGTAACACCATCATTGACCATATTATGATTATGGTTAACATGTTTAGATTTGTCTTGGTGAGAGCTATTAGGATGGTTACTATGTTGCCCATTATCTTTTGAATGAGGTTTAATCAAACCTTTTACGAAAAAGGGATTTTTCAATTGTGATCCTTTCTCAATAACTTCTTCAAAAGTATTAAGGCAATGCATTTTCATGTGAAAGGATAGCTCACTGTTGAGGTTAGGTACAAAGATGCTCACAAGTTGTTTCTCAGGCATGGAGCATGGGAAACGACTAGCAATCCCATGCCATCTTTGTAGGAATTGTGCAAAGGTTTCATTTGTTCATTGTTTGGCATTACACAAATCCATCATTGTAATTTCAGAGTCTAGGTTGAATGAGAAATGTTTAATGAAATTCTCTGAGAGGTCCATGAAATTTTGTATAGAGCCCTTGGGGAGGTGTAGAAACCAGTCCAAGGCTTGTCCACCTAGACTTCATGGAAAGAGACATTAAGAAGACATCACTATAGGCCACCTCTTGGAAAGCCATATAAAACTCCTTGATATGCTCTCTAGGATCATTCTTGCCCTTGTATTTGTCAAATTTGGGCATCTCAAAAGATTTGGGAAAGGGACATGTAAAATGTCCTTATCGAAAGGGGTAAGGACACAATTCTTCAAAGTTGAATTGTTTGCATTGATGTTGCATACCTGAGATGGTGTCCTTCATCATTTTCCATTCTTGGGAAAATGGTGAGTTTTTTTGTAAGAAAGATAAGGAACCATCACTCATAGAGTTGTTATATCTTTGGTGTGTGGTATGAATTTTAAATGAAGCATCACTAGTTTTATTTGGTGCCTCATTACTATGGGATTCATTGGTGACTTTGGAATTTAAGATAGCAAGTTGCTTAGCCATGTCATTAATTTGATTCATGAGGGCTTGAGTGGGATTGGTGGCCGAATCAGTTGATTTTCCTTTGTTCCTTCATCAGATTTGTCTTTGTTTGATTCATCGCCTTTGGTGTTGTTCGAGGTGGACTTGTTTCGATCATCATTGTTCGTGTGACTAGGGCCTGCCTCATCATCATTTTTTGTTGAAATGAAAGGTTCACCCTTGTTAGGTGGTGGTTTTCCAAGTAATGTTTCAGAGACTATCCTCATCAAAATCGAGGGTAATTTTTCTCCCATCTCAAGGAGATGAAGTAAAAATTGGTCTTTATTCATACATAAGATATTTTCGACATGGGATTGTTCTTGAGTGAGATGTCATTCTGATCATCCTCAGAGTTTTGGTCATTATCACTATCAAAATTTCCAAAAGGATTTCAATGTCATTCACCCCTTCCAAAAGGACTATAATCTCTATGTCATGTTCCCACCATTTTTAAAAGAGGGGGAGAAAAGAGAGATGTGAAAGATAACTCAACCCATAACAAAGTGAATGTGACATGATGGAAGAGAGGTGTGCAATTAAGTTTGGTAATAACTTGTCCCTTAACAAAGTGAATGCTAAGATGGGAAAGAAGTTTGGAAGATATGAATGATGCAACCCTTAACAAAGTGAATGTCAAGATGGAAGCGTGTGAAAGTGTTTGATAAACTCAACCCTTGACAAAGTGAATGCCAAGATGGAAGAGTGGTTTGATGTGGTGAAGGTTCTCATCCTCTAACAAAGTGAATGCTAGAATGGAGGAGAGTTATAGTGACAAAAGTCCAAATGTGCTCAACCTCTAACAATGTGAATGCTAGAGTGGAGAAGCGAGGATAGATTGATTGCAAATGCACTCTACCACTTAGCAAAGTGAATGCTAGATGGGAAGAGGGTATGAAAAAGGATTCAAATCGTATGTGATGTGCTCAACCCTTAACAAGAATTAGTTAAGAAGGAAGAGGCTAATGAAAGGATAAGACTCAAATATCGACAACGTAAACATTGGGAAAAGAAGATATGATGAAGTGTCTAAAACACAACAAATATTTTGTTCAAGTTAGAGATGTGAAGAAATCAAACATATATAGTTTAATGATGATGATGTCAAACTAAAGGATGCAAGAAGAGAATGAAAATAAGATGTGATGAAATTGAGTTGTGACAAAGTGGAACACAACACTGTCAAGATGTGAGTCGTAAGATGAAAGTGCTTGAGTGAGGACGTGGATATCCACAACTCAAGACTTGATGTCGAAAAGGAGATGAAAACTTAAACTTTGGGAAATGTAATCCAAATGTTTAAGTGTCGAATGAAATGGGAGATAAACTCAAAATGAGGTGAATACGAAAGATAGAAGAATTTGATGATCATGAAAGGGGAAGAATCAAATAAGTGAAAGAAAACTCCAAATGAATGAAAGAAGGTCAAATGGAGAAGGTAATGAGGATGAAAAAAATGAAATAATGAAAAAGAGACGAAAGTTCCAAAAAGGGGAAATTCGAGAGTAAAATGAAAGTTAGTGAATGACTGATGATGAAGAGGAAAGATGACAAGAAGAGATGAAATGAGAATGAAAGTAGAATCCAAACAAGGAGTTGTTTAGAAAATGATGAAAAGATAAGGAAAGTGAAAGATGGATCCCAAATAAGGAGTGTTTGGGAAAAAGCAAGTGTGGAACACTACTACAAAAAGAAAGAAAACAAAAGAAGAAAATAGAAAAAGAGGTTTTTGTTTAAATGTTTGTTTGTGGCCTCTACCTTAAATTGGCTTGGACAATGTTTGGCTTCCTAGGTGGCTCTCTCAACTAGGTGTCAGTAGTATATCCAAGCAAGTGCAACACTATTGCTAGCTGATGACTTTACTTTACCCCCTTTAAAACCCTGAGAAAATATCTTGCTCAGAATGAATCGCATTGGGGTTGCCACTAAGGATATCCGTGACTCTAACTCACAAGGCTTTACTAGTTAGGTAGGATAAAAAGGTCCCATTTCATCCACCAGTTCCCTCAAGGTGTGGACTACTTTGGGGTTCCTAGAACCACCCCCTTTATTATAGCTTAAGGCTTATGCCAAGGGGGTTATGTTCTAGTTAAGTGGTCGAGTCGTAGCTCTTAATCGAACTTGCAAATATAATGTTTTGAATGTGGTGTATTTTTTTATCTTGTGATCTTAATGTGGTTTAGTCGTACACCATTTGACAACCTGCAGTTAGTAGTTTTTGAGTGTTTTATCCACCTTTTTTAGAGTGGGTCCTGTAAGCAAAGATTAGAAAGTTTTCTGAAAGGAGGTAAAAGACAAAACAACAAAAGCAAGTTCGTGTTTATGATTTCCCATATCACTTAGAAAGTGCAAGGAAAGAGCATACATGCGAACAAACTTTGATTAAGTGAAACGTTAGTTCCCAAAAAAATAAAATAAATAAGCATGTTTCTTATTCCCAAGATTGTTTAGAAATCGTGAGGGAAGAGCAACGTGTGGTCGTGTCGTGATTAGTCTCACAAAAAAAAGAGAAAATGACAAACGAAAAACATGCAAAACACATTATAAAGTGTTAGTCCATATACAAAAATGAGTAAACGTGTGTGTAGAAGGTGAGAAAATCAATAGAAAAGTGGACCAAAACATCCAATAACCATAAATTTACAACTTTCACAATGAATCTATAGTGGCACAATGGAGGAGAAAGTGCAAATAAGAGGGGTTCACAACAAGCAAATCAGAATCAATCTCGTTAAACAACGAAAATAAATGTAAGGGGAATCATCCGAGAGACCTGTAATTTTTTTGACAATTAGTCCGAGTAAGTAATTAAACTAATTAATTTAAAAACTAATGAGTGGACTAAAATAAACTAACTAGTGAACTAAAGTAATTAACAAATTAAATAAAAATAACATGCGAAAGTAAATAACTAAAATAACCTAAGGAAGTATAAAATATAAATAGAAAATATTAATTAAAAAAATATAGATATACATTAAGTTTGACCTAAGTTGTAAAAAAAAAAACAGAAATAAGAGATTTATTACAATGAAACCCTAAAAAAATAAAACTAATGCATGCATATGAAAAAGAGCTCATCGTGGGTTGAAAGAATGGACATGGGGCCTATGTGGGAGGTGACGAGTGGTGAGCTAGGATAAGGTGCTTGATAAGTTTTTGTTTTTCTATGGTGTGTGTTGCATTTGTAGTGTAAATGCGCAAGGTTGTGTTGGATGGCACGGGGCGAACAACTCTGCGGGAGTTGGGGATGGGTGCAGGCAAGGCTAAGCTGGGCTTGTTATTGTTTGTGTGGGTGGTGAGCACAAGGTAAAGAGTAGCAGGCCGGGAGAGAGTCAGTCGAGAATGGGACGGGGTAGGTTTGGGGAATGAGGGAGCTCGAAAGTGAATGGAAGACAAACAACATGCAATGAAAACCTCCCCTGTAATCCTTTAGTGCAAACCTCAGTAAGGTTGTAGAGACTTTGTTTGTGAACCGATAAATGGATGTGGGTGACCTTGAATGTTCTCCAAATGTGAGTGCAAATGCTATAGACACGAATCTTTGTGGCTTGGAAATTTATTAGAATTGTTGTACTTAAGATTTAAGAGGATTTGTAAAAGAGTAATCCTGCAATTTATAGAGGTAGAAGTAGTTGGAAATTAGTTACACACATAGTTGAATGCACATGCTAAAAATAACATTAGAGGAAGTTACAATAGTGCCATGGCATTTAGGGGTAGTAAATAAATTAATTGTAGAAGTTGCATCCGGAAGGTGGTTGTACGTGCAATTCAATTACCCCACCTTTCTAGGATTCTAGAAGTGCAGTTAACTAGGATGAGGATATGGAGTCCAAGTGGATGTTGACCAAGTGGTAGTTGACTAGGATGTGCACACACTTAATTAATTAATTATTTAATTAATAAATGGTAATTAACTTAGCTAAAGGGGTACTAAGGATACATGGGATTCCGGATGCCAATTAACGACACTTCATTAGCTATAATCCTCTTGAATCAATTAATTAACTATTACAAGTTAATTAAGCCTTTTAAACATGAATTTAATCAATAAACCCTTTTATTGGCTAAATCTCACTTTCAAATGCTTCCAATCTTATCAAATTCCTCCTAAATCACCTCCAAATAGCATAAAAAGCTTATTCTAGCCTATTAATTAATCCTAATTGATTAATTAAAACACCCCAATTCCCATGAGTTGTTAACTCAGTAGTTAAATCATCTAATCATAGTTAATTAACCTAGAGTTACTTTATCCTTTATCCCACATTCATTGTGATTCAAGCTTTCCCCAAATAGAAAGCTATAAAAAGGACCAAGCTCCTACCTTCACACCTTACACCATACTTTGAATAATATCTCATATAAAACATATGATTTAAGAGCCTTCTCCATTGATTTTGAATAGCCGAGCACCTCTTTGCATCCATTCTTCATGCTTGGTTAGTAAAGGAAGATCTAACATGGCCTTATAGCCATTGCTTAGAGAGATCCTTTCACCATCTTGAAGCAACAACACAGAGTTGATTGCTTGTGATCTTCATAGGTCCATTTTTAAAGCAATCATATGTACTAAGAAGGAATGTTTGTAATTACATAGGTGATTTCATGTTTAATTCATTTGAGCATTCTAATAAGCTATGATCTTTATGGTTTTATGTTATATTTTAGCTTAGCTATTTAGGCTACTAGGTGTTAGTCTATCTTATTTATCTTTGCAAAGTTTAAGTAGTTCTCAACATGATTAGGCCGCGCATGGTTAGGCACTTAGGAAACAACTGGGTACCCAGGTATAATGGTAAAGGAAACCCTAACGTCTTTGTACGCGCCATGGAATCCCAGTGGAAGAACGAAGGGATAGAAGAAATATGTTGGTCTATACTCCACGCAGGACAATAACACGTTGGTGGGAAACACACATAGGCAACTTACTAGAATGGCGAGAAGTGAGAATCACCTTTTCTACTAGGTTTCTAAGGAGCAATGTACCTTCTTAAATATGTGAATTTCATGGGAAGTCCCCTACCTCGTATGATGTCCAAAATTGTGAGAGACTTTAGACGGAGGGACAGGAGACCTTACCACCATCGCTCTGGGTACATAAGTTCTAGTCCACCTTAAGTGGATACACATGCATATGGTATGTCTATGCAAAGTTACCAAAAGAAACAACTAATTAACAAGAGATGACATCAGGTATGCTTCATACTTTTCATTATGTTTCTACTAAGCATCCAGTCAATGAAGAACTTAAGATTATGAAGCGCCTTACTTTGGGAGATAACACAAAGGTTGAGGAACTTCGATAGAAATATTGGAGAGCTTGATCAGAGGCGCGCCTTGATCTTGATGAAACAAAGGAAGAAGAAATGGTTCACTTACGGGAAGAAAAGGAAAATGGTAAATTGGTGTATATGATCAATGATGATGATGAGGGTAATAACCTGGATGTTAGCCACACTAAAGGTACATGTGAGGTAATTAGCACAAGTAGATGAGCGCACACATATCATGGCCCTATGAAAACAAAGAAGGTTAGCATTGGAACAAAGGCAAAGCTTAAGGATGCAATTATTGGTGACTACTTTGGTTAGTACAAGAAGTATCTAAAATTATTGAATTATTGCGTGACTTCCGGACTTATTTTGAGGGGCTATCATGAGTTAAAAGGAGTACACCCTTCTCTAAAGTGCGATGAAAATCAAGCTAAAAGAAGGCACACACCGATTAGGAAGATGACTTATAGGATGAATCATAATTTGCACTTGAACGTAAAGGAAGAAGTTGATAAAATGCTCAAGTCCTGGTATTATTGAGCTTATTGAAGAATCTAAGTGGGTTAGCCCATAGTATAAGCATTAAGAAGGATGGGAGGATAAGGATTTGTGTAGATTACAAGGAACTCAACACTTCATGAGTAATTGATCCTTTTCCCACCCCACTCGCAGAGGAGATCCTTTGCATATACAATTATGCCCTTTAGATCGAAGAATGTGACAATGGTTTTCTTGCGCGTTGTTGTGCAGGCCTTTCAAGACTTCATTCATAAATTCTTGTAGGTGTATCTTTATGATTTGAAAATGGATGGTTTAGTCAAGGACCATTGTGACAATCTAATGCTCATGTTTGATAGGTGCATAAAGTTAAGCATCTAACTTAACATTAAGAATTGCATCTTTGCTACACCTTTTGGCACTTTACTTGGGCATATTATTTGTAAGGAAGGATTGTTGGTAAACTCAACCAAAGTAGTTTTGATATTGGGTTTGGAAGAACCTAACAATCAGAGTTAAGTGCACAAATTTATGGGACATATAGGATATTACATGAAATTTATTAAGGTGTATGTAAAGATTGTCGTGTCCTTGAAATAATCGTTGAAAACTAAAGGGAAATTCTATTGGGGTGACGTGTAACAATAGGCGTTTGAAAAATTGAAGGAAAGGTTGACTATTGCACCTATTTTGCACTTTCCTTCGTGGGACAAACCCTTCCATGTTCATGTTGATGTTCATTGTAATGGAAATTAGTGCAATGTTGATGTAACTAGGAGAAGGAATTGTAGACAAACCCATTTGCTTTGCAAGTAGGAAGTTGACGCTAGTAGAGTAGAATTATAGAACTACTAAGCATGAGGCTTTGTCCATGATCTACACGATGCACAAATTTAAACAATACTATTTGGCAACACCATTTATATTCTTTATAGATCATATGACACTCAAGTATTTGGTCAAAAATCATGTTTTGCAAGGGCACATTTATGGTGGAAAACTCTATTTTAGGACTTTGAGTTTACAATTGTTACCAAGAAAGAGTAATTCAGGGCCTGACTATTTATCAAAGATCAATTCTAGTGAGGATGCACAAAGCATATAGGACACTATGTTAGATGCATAGCTATTTAGATTGAACTATGTGCCCACCGAAGGCTGGAGGACATTGTAATATTTTTATGCACTGGGAAAACACGAAGGAATGAAGACTTTAGAAAAGAAACAACTTGTAACACGCACAACACCTTATTTGGTGATTGGTGGAGATTTATACAAGCTAGGTTGCGATGAAGTTTTGTGTCGGTGTGTTTTGGATCATGGGCACGAGGCTATTATGGAAGAAGCTCATGGTGGAATAGCGGGAGGTCATTATGCAGGTGATGCTACCATGCGTAAAATTCTGATGGTTGGGATTTGGTGGGAGACTTTGACAAGGATACTAAGGAATATGTCAAGTTATGTGATCATTGTTAATGCCTCGGGAAGCCTAGACACAAAGATGAGATTTCGTTGAGGCCTATGCAAGTGCTAAACATTTTGAGAAGTAGGTTATTGACTTTATAGGCCCTATTTACCCACCCATGTGTAGGACTGGCACGCACTACACCATAACTTGTACTGATTATCTTACAAGGTGGGCAAGGGGCGGTGCCTACAAAGGACTCGCACTACGCCTACAATAACTATATTCTTATGGGAAACCATCATTAGTAGGTATGGCTATCCATTGAGCTTGACAAGTGATAGTGGTGTAGACACCAAAATTGGGTATCGCTACCCTTAACACCGGTGTTCACTTCTTTTTACCATGGTCACCTATCTAGACCCTTTTTGTTTTAATTCATATTTTTATTAATATTCCCATCTTTCCCACCTATTATCCTATCCATTTTAATTTATTGCTAATTCTCATCAATTATCCCCTAATCCTCATCTCATTAGTTAATTATCCTAATCAACCCCAATTTCTCTTCTCTAGGTTGTTTATCATCCCTAAACTCCCTAGTTGCTCATCCCTAGGCTTCCTTAGCTTTTATTTACCCGATTTCATCTCTCACCTACCCATTTCACCTCCCTATGCAAACCTAACCTACCTAATCCCTTCAAAACCCTAATCCTGCTCTCAAAGGGTGTGATGCCTTGAGTTAGGCATCCTCCCACTACCCAAATGGATGGTTCCCCACAGTTGGTGGTGACCCACCCGGGTCTTCATCGACCCTATAAAGCCACATTTCCCCCATCCAAGTGATGCATTATGAGAATTCCCTCTGTTTTATGACCTTGTCTTCGATCTTGAGCTTCTTTGTAGTTGTTTTAGTCTTCTTGGAGTCCCTTTGAGCTTATTTGCATCACTTGTGGAGACTTTGGGGAGTTTATCTTGGCCTTGTGTTGGTTTATGCTATTGTTGCTTTATCATTATCATTATCGTTATTATCAGTCTTGACATTTTGCAAGTTCAAATTTGCCATCATAGTTTGAGACCTAACTTCTTCTTTTAGTCATTATGTCTGTAGATTGTCCATTTAGCCCATCCACCTTCAACATTGTTTAGGATTGCCTGTCGTCATCACTTTACCTTTGTTGCCATCGACCCAACCTCTATTTTGTCACATATTTTTCCCTCTATGCCCTCATCGATTCGATCATCTGCTTTTGACACCATTTGTAGTCCCCATATCGATTATTTTGTCACTTTGTCGATTCAAACCCATCCTATCGGTCTCGGTCACCACTAACTCAACCCAATTGTTGTCAACCCTGAGCCATATCTCCATCTTACCCATAAAAATCCTTATCTTCTTACATCATTTTTGTTTCCCTGTCTCGAGACATTCTTTTATAGTTTTTTTGTCGGTGTTTGCGAGTGTTTCCATCGATTTCATATCTACACTTAGATCTCTTTAGATCTACATTTTTGGTTGTTATTTTGATCCATCCGTCCCGATCACCATCAATTTGCCTTAGTAACCTAGGTCACCATCAACCCACCAAGGTAAAATTTGTTTTGTGTTGATTTAGATCATATCTGCACTTTCCATCCATTTCTACAATTTCCGATTCTATTTAGTTTCAATTTCTACATGTTATTCAATCCTTTATCATTGATTTTATCCTCTTTTATCAAATACGAGGGTTGACATCCGCATAAGGAAGTTAACACTTCTTGGAACCAACTTCACTTCAGGAAACCCCCTCATCTACCATCTAATCCATTTTCTCTTTTTTATCTTTTTGTGCGGAGTTCATCAAATTTACGGTGAAGAAATATACTTTACTTTATCCTTTCACCATCATCTCACTCCAAGGTACCTTAAACCCTTGCATAGTTTGAGTTGATTTATTTTCTTTAGTATTTACTTCACTAATCTGAATATGAAAGATAAAATTTAGTCTAATAAGAGGAACTAATTTCCTTAATGAGACAATCATAATCCTTTTAGCAGAGTTTATGGTGGCACACCATAAGACTATTCCTTACCACCCTCAAGCTAATGGTATCGATGATGAAACTTTCAAAAAAAATTGGGACAGAGACATTGACAAAAATATGTGATGTTAGCAGAAAATATTGGTATGATAAAGCATCAATTGTTCTTTGGGCATATAGGACCACTTATAAGAGGTTGAATAATGCTACACCCTTTCATTCGATGTTTGCCGCAGAGGTTGTTTTGATTTTTGAATTCATGTTACCCTCCCTGCATATTACACATACATGCGGACTTGCTGATGAACAAGCTATTGAAGAGCACATTGAAAAATTGATGCAATTAGATGAGTGGCGCGTCATTGCAAGGCGTTGGAATCGAAGGAGAAGGAACGATAGAAGGTGTGGCATGATAGACATATTAGGAATAAGACATTTGAGGTTGGAAAGATGGTCCTTCTTTATGAATCCAAGTTTACGCGCCATCCAGGAAATTAAAGGTGCATTGGTTGGGACCTTTTGTATTAACCCAAATACTTGAATCACGTGCTTATCAATTACGAATCTTGGATGCCACCATGTTTCCAGTTACTTAATGGGAGTAGGCTAAAGCCCTACTATAAATAAAATCTTCTTGGTGTTTGTAATAAGGTAGTATTGCCACTTAGTTTAGATTTCCCTTTCATGTGTTTCCTTTCATCGTTGTTATGCTCTTTCATTTCAGTTATTTGTTTTGTTGTAATAAGCGCGCTTGCATGCAGGAAGCTAATTACTATCTTTTGAGTTCATGCCCAGAGGACCACGTATATTTTAAGTGTGGGATGGATTACAATTGTGCATCAAGAGAAAATATATTGGTGTTGAAGGTATACAAAGAATGGAATGCGTGTGCATGTTAAGGATGATGTTGGTTCTTTGGACTAAACTATAAGTAAGAAAGAAAGGTGTTATAAATAATGAGAAGGATGGTGATCATAAGGATGATGCGAGTGTAATGTGAGGTAGGAAGAAACATGGTGAACTACTTAAGTGAGAGGTGTAGTGGGTTATGTACTTTGGCATTGGAAAGCGCGTGTAAGGAGATCTATGGCCTCGGGAGTAGTGATTGCACCGAAGGTTACAATCGAAGCACGTGGTGGAAAACAATGGAAAAGGCGTAAGAAAAGCAAATTTACTGATTGTCGTATGATGGTAGGTGGCAAGCATTCAATGTGGTAAAAATTGAAAATCTATAAAAATGTGTTAAGGTAATTTCATTTTTACCTTACTTTGTAAAGAACTTGTGTGTTTTCAAGCAAGATTGTTGTGCAAAATCGAGTGCAAAGCTAGAGAATTTGTGAACCAGATTAAATTGCAGATGTGACCGAGTGAAAAAATGAGTTTAGAAGACGGATTAGAGCTTGGGGCAGCTTGAAAACTTATTTTCAGAGGCATTGAAGGTGTTAGTAAGGGTTTACAGCGTGGATTAGAGTACGGTTTGAAGGAGAGAGAAAAAGGTGTGAAGAGCGTGGTGTGTGAACAATTTGAAGCGGGAAGTTTGAGATGTTTGAACACAACAAGAAGGTAAGGTATAAGTTTAAAAAGTTGCATGACTTAGGATGACACCGAGGAAAACATAAACCACATCTTTGAAGGGTAAAGGAAAGAACAAGGGCAAGGACAAACCCGTAGTGGAAGACTTGCAACAGAATGGTACTCAAATATGTAGTACCACTGATGGAATAATGATGGGGAAGGGATGGGTGTCTCATATATGTAAACCGATTATAAGTGATTACAACCATTGCTCAAATGCCAATGCGATCCAAATTGAATGAGAGATGGTCTAAAAGATCAAGAAAGGACCCCGAAAGGCAAGCCTGTATTTGATGATGAAGGAGAGAAAATTTTATAGAAGGCGGTGGTTGCTTTAGTTATATGAGCTCCCGATTTCTTTGACAAGCTTGAGCAACTGTACAATGGTTAATGTTGCGCGTTCACCGATCGAGAGGATCCTCACAGAGAAACAACGATCTAAGATCTTCTCGAATAAAGTACAATCATTTTTAAAGAGTGGAGAAAAATTATACGATTCCGTCGATATCTTGTTTGTAGGAAACGAAGCTCGTTTGCAAAAGTTATAGCCCACTGAAATTTTCGGGCAACGGCGAAAATTGGAGTTTTTGCGGAGTTGGACGTGTGCACACTCGCCAAGTGTTTTGATTATATTGCAACATGTGGACAATTTGTGTGACGTACTAAAAGTGGTTTTTGGGAGCGCCGGTCTTGGACACTCGTTTTCAGACAAATGGACCCCGTTATTTACTGGCTGGGGGCCCTCAGCCAGGTTCAACACACTCGATTATGGAGGGGTGTCTTGGCCGCCTCCTCATTTTATCACTAAACCAACTTGTGTATATATATTCCTATAATTGCATTTGTGCTATGCATGAGGGACTATTAGACATGCATTTTTAAACTATGCAATTACCATTCCCACGCATTTTTATTCATTTCCATATTCCACGTATTGCATTCAAATCCTTATTTCCATATTCCACGCATTGCATTCAAATCCTTTATTACCTGGTCCACGCATTATCCTTGGCATTATTTAAGCACCTAAAAATATACATCCATGCACCATGTTTATCTAACCAAGAAATGCGCCCACTCCTAAGTAACTACGGTGGCTCTTAAGCCAATGCAAACAACCCTCTCTTGACATTATTAAATGCCTACCTTCTTTCACGCACCCACAATGTGGGATAAACCACTACAAACCCGCCTAAGGAGAAGGAGAGAGAAGTGGAGGGGATTTGAATAGCTAACCTCCCATGCAAAAGTTTAGGCGCCTAACCATTGTGCCACTGTTTGGAAACATTATAAAAGGAGAGATATTTTATTTGAATGGCATTCGGGTCTGTGTTAAAATATTGAAATGCTCATAACTTGAGCTAGGAGTGGAATTTTGAGGAGATGTAAAAAGCAACCCCTATTATTTTTGTGAGAAGACTGTGAGAAGGTCATACTTTTGTAGAATTCTTTGTAAAGAATTATTTTCAAGATTTTAATAGATCGGTCCCATTCAACCAGACCGGAGACGTAGGCCTCAAGCGCCGAACTCCGTTATCAACTCTTGTGTCAAATTGCTGGTGAAATATCTTCTTTTCTTTAAATATTTACACAGTACTTGTAGTTTTTATTCTTTTATTAAAAATACAAAAAGGATATAATGCTCAATTTTTTACATCAAAAATCAATACGAAGCAAAGAAATGTGTGTGCACCATTGCTAGTTAAATTTGATTTTCAGATCATTGGTATCAGAGCTGGTTTTGACTGATTTTTGGTTCAGATTAACATGTTTTGGATTGCAAGTTGTGTGTTGGATGTTAACAAGGTCTCGATCTAAGAAGGGTGAAGGAGAGTTAGTTGAAGGAGATCCCAAAATTGGTACCAGACGATCTCGAAGTCCTATAATGGTGGATCGAGAGGAAGTGGAAGAAAACTTTCGTCAATCATTCCAACAGATGAAGGAAATGGTGGAAGAAATGTACCAAGATAGGCAAAGGGAAAAGGGAACTAGAGGAGGTAAGAAAGAAGAAAGCTCTAGTTCTGATATTCCAAAAAGAGACTCTTTAAAATCTGATTTTCCTTCATTAAAGTTAGATATCAAGTTTGAATTGCCTATGTATATTGGAGAGCTAAATGCAGAGAAGTTGGATAACTGGGTCAAGTAGATAGAAGTATATTGCAGGGTTCAGAGAATTGTTGATGATGAAGCAAAGATTCATCTGACAACTCTTCGGATGGGTGGCACAACACTCATTTGGTGGGAGAGTAAGCTTTAGAAAGTGGAAGAAAACAAAGGTATAGAAATCACTTCTTGTCCGAATTTGTTTCAAATCTTAGGCAAGAATTTTATCCTCTCAAGTTATAAGAAACAAGCTATGATGGATTGGCAAACATTAAGAAAAACTAAGGGACAAAGTGTTCAAGAATACACATAAGAATTTAGGAAAAGAGCTCTAATTCGGGAATTTCCCTAAACACGAAGAAACACCGCTCAAATATATTGGTGGATCGCATAGTTATCTAAGGCATATGATACTTGTTTTAGGTCCTACTAATCTTGATGCAAAGTATGTGTTCAAGCAACCGATTTGGAAGCAGGAGGGAAAATGACAAAGGAGTCCTCTTTTCTTCTCATTAATCAAGAACAAGCAATCGAAGGAAAAGGTTCGAAAGAACAAGGAAAAAGAAAGGGTAAGCATAAAACAAACTCTCTTTGTTAAGAAGTAAGATGAAAAACCATTTGTAATCATTGTAAAAAAACCACGATGAGTCTAAATGTTGGAAATTACATCCGAAAAGAAGCCTAAATGGATGGTTAAGAAAGGAAAAGAAAAGAAAACAAACACCGTAGTGCATGATCTTGGTTACGATTCGGTGATGAAAGCAAAATCACAGCCTATGAGTTTTCAAGGTAAATCAACTCTTTCAATTTCCAACAATAGCACTACAGATGTTGCATCTTCTTCTAGTAAACAAACTATACCTGACGATAAGAAAAGAAATGAGCTTTTCCACATTAGAGTAATTTCAAAGCATATAAAAATTGATACTCTTTTTGATGGTGGATCTCAAGCTAATCTAATTTCGAGGAGGTTGTTAAGAAACTAGGACTCAAAACTACACCACATACTAAGCCTTATCCTTTGGGTGGGTATGTGATGATGCAATCTGCTTGAGTAACTAAAACTTGTACTTTTAGATTTGCCATTACAGACAATTTTATTGATGAGGTTGAATTGGATGTAGTTCCTTTGATATTTGTGGGGTGGTTTTGGGAAGTCCTTATTTGTATGATCGTAAAGCAATATTCTATAGGGAAGAAAATAAATATTTGCTTGTAAAGGATGGAATTGAGTTTATTATTTGAGCTCACCGTGAAAAGAATAATCTATCCTTAGTAAGCTATGAGTCAAATGAAAAGGCTTGTCAACTCAAGCAAAATTTTTGTGCTCATGGTGGTCAAAGCCAAAGAAAAAGAAAATGAGATGGATTTTGAGACTTGCGATCGAAACATAAGGATGAATTGGTAAAAATTGTTTCTCGTTTTGATGATGTTTTTCAGATCCACAGGTTTACCTCCCAAGAGAAGGGTTCAACATGAGATACAGTTGCTTCAGGATGCACCTCTTCCCAATATCGGAATGTACAGGTTGTCAGTAGTAGAGAATGAGGAAATCAAGATACAGGTAATGGAACTTTTGGCTCAAGGTATAATTCATCCAAGTACATCCCCATGTGGTTCACCAATTATATTGGTTCCTAAGAAGGATGGAACTTGGCGAATGTGTGTTGATTTCCGTGCTTTAAACAAGATTACTATAAAGAATCGTTACCCTCTTCCTATAATAGATGATTTACTGGATCAATTAAAGAATGCAATTTATTTCACTAAGTTAGACTTAAGAAGTGGTTATCACAAAGTAAGAATTGCTGAAGGTGATGTGTGGAAAACTCGCTTTTAAAACGAAACAGGATTGTTTTAATGGTTAGTGATGCCTTTTGGTTTGTGCAATGCACTGCAACATTCATGAGAGTTATGAATGAAATCTTTAGACCATTCATTGATAATTTCGTTATTGTCTACTTAGATGATATTCTTATTTTCGAGAAGTCATGGGATGAACATGTTAAACACATCCGAGAAAGTCTTAGATGCACTAGGGAAAGAGAAATTGTATTTGAAGATGTCAAAATGTGAATTTGGAAAAACATATTTAATTTACTTGGGTTATATTGTAGGAAATGGAGAATTGAGAATTGATCCTGCAAAAATAGAGGTTATTGTGAAATGGCCTAGACCCACTAATGTGACGGAAGTTAGAAGTTTTCTAGGTGCAGTTCAATACTAGAGAAAATTTATTGCTAACTTCTCATATATTGCATCTCCTTTGCATGCTTTGACAAGTATTAAACAAGTCTTTCAGTGGGGAGGAAAACAACAAAAAGCCTTTGATACACTGAAAGAGAAGATAAGTACCACTCCGATCTTGGCACTTCTAGATTTACAACATTCATTTGAGATTGAGACAGATGCTAGTGACTACGCAATGGGGGCAGTTTTGATGCAGAACAAATGACCAGTGTGTTACCATTCAGAAACCTTTACAAGTGCGGTAAGAAACTATCCAACTTA
Source organism: Taxus wallichiana var. yunnanensis (assembly GCA_018340775.1). NCBI lineage: Eukaryota > Viridiplantae > Streptophyta > Pinopsida > Cupressales > Taxaceae > Taxus > Taxus wallichiana. Next base: position 96,985,906 of record CM031236.1, read on the forward strand.
TGATAAAGAGTTGTATGCTTTGGTTCAAAGTGTTAAAAAGTGGAAGCATTATTTAATGGGAAAAGAAACAATTATACATACTGACCATCAACCGCTTCAATATTTACAAACACAAACCAAATTGCAGCAGTCTAGACATTTCGGTGGATGGGATTTTTCTAACAATTTCATCTTGTAATCAGGTATAAAAAGGTATTCAAAACAAGGTTGTCGACATGTTATCTAGACCACCAGTGGTAGTAGCATCTATTCTTTTGCAGCATAGTTCTTTGGCTCATGTTAGTTATAAGGAACAATATGTAAATGATGTTGACTTTGGAGAAGTGTATGAGGATCTAGTAAGTGGTAAACAAGTAGGAGAAAAAGATTATCATTTGCATGAAGGATTGTTATATCATTCTGGAAAACTTTGTATTCCAGAAAATGAGCGTGTGCATATGATTAGGGAAGCACATACTTCTCTTATTTCAGGGCATTTTGGTGTTAGTAAGACAATTGCACATTTACAAAAATATTGTTATTGGCCTAGAATGCATGAACATGTAAACCAATATATTAAGGGATGTGTTCTTTGTGCCACAAGCAAGCCAAGTAACAGGAAATTAGGACTTTACACTCCTCTTCCTGTTCCAACAAGGCCTTGGGAAAGTGTTTCCATGGACTTTGTAGGAGGCTTGCCCATGACACAGAAGAAACATGATTACTTATATGTGGTAGTGGATAGATTTAGCAAAATGTGTGTGTTGGTTCCATGTACTAAACAAATAAGCTGGTGAGGAACCGCACATTTGTTTTTTCAGTTTTTTTGGGTTCATTTTGGTTTACCTACTTCAATTATATCTGATCGGGATTCTAGATTTCTTGGGGAATTTTGGTCAACATTGTGGGGTTAATGGACACAAAACTGAAAAAGAGCACTGCTTTTCATCCACATACTGATGGTCAAACAGAGGTTGTAAACCGCACAGTGGTACAATTACTTAGGGGCTATAGTAATAAACATCCTAAATTGTGGGATGAACATCTTTATTATGTGCAACATGCTTATAATCATGCCTTACATTCTTCTACTTTGAAGTCTCCATTTGAGACTTGTTATGGATATCTGCCTAATTCTCCATTAGATATATATTATGGACATGAAACTGTTGTTAATGGTGCAAGTGATTCTGACAAGGCTAAAAGATTTGTGTAGAGAATACAACAGGTTCATCAGTATGTCCGTGAACAATTGGAGAAAAGTCAGGCCACATACAAAGCTAGGCATGATAAACATAGAACTGATCACAAGTTCAAAGTTGGTAATTCAGTTTGGCTTCACATCGCAAGGAAAGACCGACAGTGAAGGTAAAAATTGAAACCTATACGGTATGATCTATTCCAAATATTGGAAAAAATTGGTAACAACACTTTCCGGTTGGATTTACCTCCATATATGTAAATCTACTCAGTTGTAAATGTTGAGAATTTAAGATTGTATGAACCGCCTATGATTGTTGATCATGATGATTCTAACATAATGCCTTCCATTGATGATTTTGCTCCTGAGTATCTTGATGAGTTGCAGGAAGACATCATTTTGGACAGGAAAGTAAGAACTTCGCGAAGGGGTGATATTGAGTATCTTCGTGTTGGGTTCAAAGGCATGCATCCGAACAAGGCTAAATGGATGGAAACTAGGAAAGGTGAGGGAGAAATACCCTCACCTATTCACCAATTAAGTTGACTTTTGGGGTCCAAAAGTTTCTCAGTGGGGAGGAATGATCCAGAGGATCCTCACAAAGAAACACCGATCTAAGATCTTCTCAAAATAAGTTGCAGTCATTTTTAAAGCGTGGAGAAAAATTATATGATTCCGTCAATATCTTGTTTGCAGGAAACGGAGCTCGTTTGCAAAAGTTATAGCCCGCTGAAATTTTTGGGCAACTGGCAAAATTTGGAGTTTTGTGTAGGTTGGACGTGTGCACGCTTGCCAAGTGTTTCGATTATATTGCGACATGTGGACAATTTTTGTGACGTACTAAAAGTGGTTTTGGGAACGCCTGATCTTGGACACTCGTTTTGGACAAATGGACCCCGTTATTTACTGGCTGGGGGCCCTCAGCTAGGTTCGACACACTCGATTATGGAGGGGTGTCTTGGCCTCCTTCTCATTTAATCACTAAACCAACTTGTGTATATATATTCCTGTAATTACATTTGCGCTATGCATGTGGGACTATTAGACATGCCTTTTTAAACTATGCAATTACCATTCCCACGCATTTTTATTCATTTCCATATTCCACGCATTGCATTCAAATCCTTATTTCCATATTCCACGCATTGCATTCAAATCCTTTATTACCTGGTCCACGCATTATCCTTGGCATTATTTAAGCACCTAAAAATATACATCCATGTGCCATGTTTATCTAACCAAGAAATGCGCCCACTCCTAAGTAACTACGGTGGCTCTTAAGCCAATGCTGGCTTGAGCCCTCTCTTGACATTAATAAATGCCTACCTTCTTTCATGCACCCACAATGTGGGATAAACCACTACAAACCCGCCTAAGGAGAAGGAGAGAGAAGTGGAGGGGATTTAAATAGCTAACCTCCCATGTAAAAGTTTAGGCACCTAACCATTGTGCCAACTGTTTGGAAACATTATAAAAGGAGAGATATTTTATTTGAATGGCATTTCGGTCGTGTCTTAAAAATATTGAAATGCTCATAACTTGAGCTAGGAGTGGAATTTTGAGGAGATGTAAAAAGCAACCCCTGTTATTTTTGATAGAGGAAGACTGTGAGAAGGTCATAATTTTGTAGAATTCTTTGTAAAGAATTATTTTCAAGATTTTAATAGATCGGTCCCATTCAATTGGACCCAGAGACATAGGCCTCAAGTGCCGAACTCTGTTATCAACTCTTGTGTCAAATTGCTGGTGAAATCTCTTCTTTTCTTTAAATATTTGCACAGTACTTGCAGTTTTTATTCTTTTATTAAAAATACAAAAAGGATATAATGCTCAATTTTTACATCGAAAATCAATACGAAGCAAAGAAATGTGTGTGCACCATTGCTAGTTAAATTTGATTTTCAAATCATTCACGAGGACTTCTATTTTGCTAGCAGGAGGATGCATAATTTACAAGTATCTTGGATTTGAGCATAGGTGTAAAACTTCCTTTGTACTTGGACGATGTAGATGAGGTAAAAAGGCCACCAAGGAGTTCCATTATCAACAATGGAGTCGTGCAATGGACATTAGAAGCTTGATGACCTTGGTATGAGAATAGCAGCCCACCCTGTTGACTAATTTGAATGGACAAGAATGATGGGGGCAAGTGAATAAACATTGGTTGTACATTGCTAAGAAAAATACGTAGGGAATAATTTATAACCTCGCAGGATTTGTGGCGAGAAGAGATCATTGAAGAGGCTCGTGTAGGTGATAAAATCACTTTTGGGAGTATCTTGTTGTTGATAGTATTTTCTAAAATTGGGGTGCAGAGATAGAACCAATGATAAGATATGGCATTATCCCGAGGATTCTAAGTCCCATGTAGAAATATTTGTGAGGTACACATGTGAAAATATAACACCTACATATAAGGTTCATGGAGAGAGGTGGTACAAGGGGACGCATGATGCATTTAGATCGAGTGACACATTCCAAATGAATTACGCTTGCAATTTGGAGGGAAAGGTAGAATTTTGTCGTACATCAACACTTCTACATTGGCTTCTTTTAGTTGAAAGATGGAACGAAGATCCTTGGTGTAAAATACCCTTTTCTTTCACAACCAAATATTTCCAAACTGGTATGAATAGGTTTAAAAAAGTGCAAAAAAATAATGATTGATGCAGATAAGGTGGATTATGAGTGTCATACTTTGTGCAAACACTTGTCTACGAAGGGTAGTGCATATGAAGAGAAGATGATATCGGATGATATCAACATGACAAGGTCGGCTACATTTCCACTTACACAGGAGTGGTAGCTGGGAAGATTTATATCTATCTAAAGTCGAGCGTGGTCAATGGAAAATACATTGGTGTCCCCGAGATTTCACCCTAAAATTCAAGACTACCCCTTTAAAAAAATTCGTTCTTTTCAAGTAGCGAGGTTGTGTTTTGCATTTTGGTTTTCTATGATTGTCATTGCGGTGCTCTAAGGTATCTCAGAGAGTCATAAGAGCCACATTCGTCAAATACCCACATGTTGAAGCTCACTCGATTCCTTCGCCATGATTTGTCTAAATTTTTTTAATTTATTTTTATATTAAATAAATAAAGTTATTTTAAAAATAGATTGAGCTAAATCGGAGGATTTGGATTATATATAGCACTTCACCCCATCATTATTATCACTAAACATTCACCTCATCATTATCATCACAAAACATTCACCGAGGAAGAATTTTTACAGATCAGCTAATTGGAGAAATTTTTTGAGCAATTGCCCACAACTGATTTTATTTTTTTAAATTTATTTTTGTCTGTGTTTTGGTTTGTTTTCTTTAGCAATCCCTATAGCCCATTCCTTCTTCATGCAGGACCTTTTCCCGGTCCTAGGGTTTTGAAAAAGCTATCCAGGTTTTTAATTGCTAATTAATTTGTCTAAAAGTGACCAAGGTTCAGGATTCCTTCAAGAGATTGCAATAGGTTACTTGGTCCACAAAGGTGCGATAATAGATTTTATGAAGATAAGAAAAATATTGCCACTAATGCGTAGAGCTCGAGAAAGTATGCACTTTTAGAAAAAAAAAACAACACCTAAAACAAAGTCATGCGGAGTGAAAGCTATGGCACTTACAAGTTTTTCTTTGCTACATCTTCCTAAACCCTTTCCAAAAATGGAAAAAAATACAGTCTAGAGCCAAAACATGGTTTTACAAGTTGTCCTCGTCATTAAACTTCCACACAATTATCCAAAGATGAAGTTTTTATGCAAGTCATGGTTTTTAGAGTTGCCCTTCACGTCTAAATTCAACGCTGCCATGACTTATTGTTTTCCACGTTGCCTTTAGTGATGAATTTCCATGCCAAACATAAGTGAAATCGTGAATTTTGCAAGTTTCTTGCTACTTTTAAATTTTTCGTTGTCGTAACTTCATGTTTTTCTCGCAAAAGTAAGTGGAAAAAGCTAATACAATTTGCCCATATAAACTCCTACCTTCCTTCAACTTTTTCAATGTCGTAACTTCATGTTTTTCTCACAAAAGTAAGTGGAAAAAGCTAATACAAGTCGCCCATCTAAACCGTTTCCTTCCTTCTACTTTTACGTGCCATGACTTATGGAGTTTCACACAATTTTTAAAAGAAAGACAAAAGCAAAGTTACTTAAATTTGTTGTGAATATTAGCTGCCCTCCTCTTCTAATTTCCATGCATTTTCTGAAGTGAAAGTTGGGATTTTTACAAGCTGCCTGTTGCTTCTTATTTTCACGCTGCCCTTCCGCTCCAACTTCCTCGCAAGTTTAAGTGCAAATCATGTTATCTCCAAGATGCTTGTTGCTTCTAATTTTCACGTTGCCCTTCCACTCTATTTTCCACGCAGCCCTTTTGCTATAAGTGAAAATTCACTTAAATTTTGTCGAGAGATTTTAAAAGCTTGCCTCCTATATTCCAAATGCAACCCATGTGAAAATTATTCATAAATTGCATGCAAAGTCTCCCAAAAAGCACATGCATGCGCTCCCAATCTTCCAGTTGAAGCCCACATTGAATCTATTTATATTTGCCTTCACCCGGAGTGTTTTCCAGTATTCAAAATTTCTCATATGCAATTAAAAATAAAAGGTGACGAGTTTTGTTTGAATTTTTTACTGTAAACATTTCACCCATGCATATACTCAAGGAGAATTGCAAAAGTTTCAAGGATAAGAGGGAAATTCCAGATCTAGTTTGGTGAGAATCAAAGGAAAAGAGTCAACAACATATGGGAGAAAGAGATTCTCAGGTTCTGGACAGAGATATCATTCATTGTCAAAGCAAATGAGGCAAAGGTGCAATATAACTTAGAGCAACATGCATAATATGGAAGAAGAACAAGACTAGGAGCATTGCGAGCCTTTCTTCTAATTTATTTTCCTCTTTCTTCTTCTTTCTCTTATTTTCTCCAACAAAGCAATTGAGTAATCAATTAAAATTTTAAAGCTGCAGTAATTGGTTTTAAAGCCGTTACTTTGAGTTAATAGAAAAATTCAATTACTTGAGAATAGGTGGCAAACATGCGCAGAGCATTGATTTAGTCTTTAGATGCGTATTAAGCGAAGAGAAAGTCTAGGAGAAAATACTATCGAGTTGTTTCCCTTTTTCATAGCTTCCACGTGTGGCAATTCATTCAAAGGTTTTTATTTGTATATTGCCCTCTATGTATTATAAATAGAGGAAGAGCCTACAAGTTAAATGATCACAAATTGTTTATCAAAACTTTTAGCAATACCTTTTGCAATTAGAGCATTCTTTAGTTTTCAAACTTTGTCTTTGGAACCCTTGGTATGATTCTTTGCACTGAAGGCTTGGTATTGAATAAAAGGCGGATTTATGGAGAACTTTGTGTCTACAAAGTGTTTTTCTTTGAGTTATTCTTTTTAGAGGTTTTTGATAAACTTTTTGTTAACTTAGATCTAGGTTAGAAGTCATTTCTTTCCCATTCGATGAATGTTGTTATAACATCTCCATTTTAGAACAATAGAACAAGATTTTTTTTTTTTTTTGATAAATGCTTCCTAGTTTTAAATACATAATTTAGAACTCATAAATCAAAAAAACCATTCTTATAATAGATAACCATATCTTCTTGTAATGACTCAGTACCTCCGATCTATTCATTCCATGACTCGGTAATCTACCGATCTATTCATGAGTATCAAGAGTTGGCATTTTTATTTTAACACATCACTCTTGCGGTTCTCCTCCCTAATATGGGATTCGGAATGCTCTGTCCGAGGAACCTATCTGAATAATTGTTACCATTATTCACTCCGGCATCTCGTCCCTTAGACTAGGTGACACGGGACAACGCAATCGCCAGCGGCGTGCGATACTTTGGCCAAAGATTTGAAACATATTGCTTATGTCTCGTATCCCTTGACGACATACTCGTCAATCTGGAATACATCCTTCACCCCATTCCTATGTTATGTAGAATGTCTTATACTGACTTCTGTCAGTCTCTCCTGCCCCAAGTTATTCACTCAGGAATGGATTAGTAATATGACAACGTTATAGGGATGCTCCCGAGGACTAGGGATACGCTGACATCTTTGGGTCAACCCTTGTTAACCCAAAGTGTGTCAAGATACCCGAGTCTCTAGGCAGCCTTATAACATGACCACGTTCCTAATCAGTCCCAGAGTAAAACTTGTTCGAGTTTAAGGTGTAAATCTTAACGATCAATGCAAAGGGTGTCGCCATAAGTCACCTGCATTGTTGTATCTTCGAGAAGATCCTAATCTTCTTGAAGGTACAACCCTGCAATTGACTTGTGCCATCAACCTTCAAATCCGCCTCGAAAAGATCTACTTATTTATAAGGTGTTACATACGTTGAGTTAAAGTTATACTTTAAGACGCTCCTTTTAGGGTAGTCTTTTCCCAACCCCTGGGTTCCTCACCTTAGAATTACCTTTCTTAATAAAACCCATTTCACAAAGAGAAGTTATTAAGACTTGAGGTCCCATCAAGGAGTTCATTGAAAAACAGAAATCTAAATCAACGAAACTGGGCAATAGCCCTTAATCTTCACATAAGGTTGCTAACCATACCCTTTTTGGTTTATATCAGTTCTCATAACTGAAATATATCTTACTTATTAGTATTTAGATATAGTGATTAAAAATCCAATTAAACGTTGTCTTGACTTAGATCAAGACTAGGAAGTAATAATTTATTCAGCCCGTTTAGCTTCCTGTTGAGGTTTATTTTAACCTTAGCTTCTCGAAAGACAGTGATCTAAATTCCAATTTAGCTTTAGATAGAACATAACAGAACTACTAAACATACACAAGTATTCAGTCACATAATCTTTGCAAAGCTTACTTAGAGAATCCCAAATGTCTCCAAGGTATACAATAATAACAATGCTCTTAAAATCATTCGAACCGAAGAAGTTCAATCCATCAAGATACGAATGCAAACACATACGTAACAAATACCTCATTTCATTCATTTCTAAGCTAATCAAATACATTTTATGCATTCAACATATTTGATACAATACTCAATAGCAAAAGAACATCTTTCTTCAAGTAGTACATTTAGAGAATCAAATTGGAATTCATCATAAAACCAAATTAAACAATCTGAACATCACATCAGATCTGCGTGTCTTTACCACTTACGGCAACCATCTGCAAAAATTGTCAACACGGGTCAGTTCGGTGAACTGAGCATGATAAGCACTAATTCTTAAAACAATTGCAATCCACCAATTGTTCTCATTAAACAACCTGTTTATATGAAATCATTTCTTCACATACCAAACTTAAATCAGGCTAATCATCCTATATGTTAGAGACTAAGAACATATGAATACAACCATTCTAAAGACAACAAAACTCCTACAAGATTGTTTCTAACAATTTCTCAAAGGCAGTTAAAACATTCAACAAGCTCACTGTCTTAATTCTTTTATCATCATAACACATTTCAATGGTATTGACAAGTATACCCATTTATACAGCAACACACATTTTATACCAGTCTCTCCATACAATACCACAGTTTATTCTTGTTATGCCCTTACCGTAGAGATCGCAAAAAGATGCAAGAAGAAAGCACACAAGGTTTCCTGTCTAGAGAGAGAGAATTTTCCTATTCAACTTATTATATACATCAACATATAAATTACAGTCCAGAAGAAAGAAACAGAGTCAATCAGATTCCTAAATCATAATGTTCTGGACTGTACCGATTCCTTTAGATTAATGCATATACATTTACGCATGCGACTAAATAGTCGAGATTACAAGAAGAACTACAGTTCCATCTAAATCCAAATATAAAAGTCACCTGTAGCTACTAAGCGATTCAAGAGCTCTCGCGCCAAGCAACAGAAAATAATCCAACCATGAAAGACTCAACAAATCTTTTCCCTATCATTTATCAACATGAAAATACCCAACGCCATCGCCTGACATGGTACAGCTAAGAGCTCTTTGTTTCAGTCAAACTTGAGACAAGATAACATTAAAACAAATAACGTTTCCATATGCAAATACAGTGACATTCACACTGAGTCGAAACACAACATGCACAACTTCATTCAACTAATCAAATCCCTACGATTATACAGCAAGGATGTAAATTAGAAGCCGATTTCAAGAAGAATATTCACAACAAGGTCTTCACAGAAGCTGAATTCCATATCAATAAATTTCCTCAAAGTTTCATCTGAAGTCGAGCTACTACGAAATATAACAGGGTCTCAAACAAAGTCGAGTTGATAAAGAAACCCCATCCCTTAATTCCTCAGAATCGAACTGAACATAACACAACAATATTAAGAAAGAGTCAAAACGATATGCATGCTCAGCGAGGACTCAAATCGAGAAACGAGCCAACACGCAGCATATCATGGACTCCAACAGTGTCAAATCCAACCAGTACTTATAACCAAGGTTTCGATTGAAGTTGAATTCATACGACAATAATTCAAGAATCCTAAAAGTACTCACAGCAAAACTTCTACAGAAGTTAAAACATAAATTACATTTCAAGGACTCCATCGAAGTCAATAACATTTAGTATTCTTAACAAAACAACAACATTCATAACCAAGCTTAGACAGAAGTTTGAAATACAAGATACATTTCAAGGACTCTCACTGAGTCAATACCAACCGTATTCACAACTGAGCTTACACAGAAGTAGAAACACTAGTTACATTTCAAGGACTTCAACAGACTCAAAACCAATGAGTATCCACAACAAGCTTCCGCAGAAGTCAATAACATACCACCCATTTCAAGGATTCCAACAGTATGCACAAGGAAACTACTACAGAAGTTAAAAACATAAGTTACGTTTCAAGGATTCAAAAGGAGTCGAAACCATATAGCATTCTCGACTAAACTTCTACAGAAGTCGTAACATACTATCAATTTCAAGAGTTCCAACCATATCATGCTAAAAGTATCCTCTACAAAACTTCAACAGAAGTCGAAACATACGAAACATTACAAAGACTCTCACTGAGTCATTTTCGTATTTAATCCTTGCTACTTTTAACAGATTCTAACCCAAAATCACAAACTCAGTAAGGACTTCTACAATCGTCACAATCAAGTAGAATAATCACAGCAAGCATTCCCAACAGAAGAACTTCAAGTATTCTAGCAAGATTCAACAGGGTTCCACATCAACAATAAAAGCACAAGCCGGTCCAGTAATCGAAATGAAACCAAAAAGAAGAATAATACAGTAACCATTCCAACAAGGTCTTCTAAAACCCCGAGATTCCTAATTCCACAGGAAAAGAAGAACCAATACATTGCTTCAAACCAACTGAACTGAAATCACCTGAACAGAGTTGTTTTAATGAAAGCATTTAGAGTAAAGCAAGATTTTTAAAAGTTAGGGCCTATCATGCCTGGTAATGTCGCTTTAAAAATCCGAAGAAGACCTCTGAATGAGCTCGAGCCTTCTCCTCTTCTTCCACGATAGATTCAGCAACAATAATTTGTTACCCTCATGCCTTATAAACTTTCCTCGACAGAGAAAAGAGCTAGTTATTCTCATAGTTGCCATGCAACACCAAGTAGACTAGTTCGAAGAACCAGTGATCAAACAGAGAGAAAACCGAGAGCGCATGGAAAACCAAACAACCAACTAGTTTTCCATTTTACATGCCTTCCCGAGCAATCCGTGCTCGGGAACCGAGTTCATTAATGACATTAACTCCAAAATTCCCGCCCAAACTCCATTGCCACCAACCGCCATAGTTGGCAATTGACAAATGCAAACAAAAGACCATTTCCAGATTTGGCGACTCTGCCACGTCGGTCCCAACAGATATTTACAACCTCTGCCAAATCCCAAGTCCTTCATACTTATCCATCTCATAAATGCCATAGAAACTACCGCCCATGGCTCGCACCCCTTCATAGGTCCCCCTTCATCCACTATCATTAGTTAGGTTAGAAACATAGGTTAGATCTTAAGGTGATACTTTAGTCTAACTTCCTTAGTGCTAGGTCGCTAACCTTAGGAACATTTAGCTTATAGTTTAGGGCTAGGTTAGATTAGCACTAATCCAACCCATAGGTTATAGTTTAGGTTTAGGTTAATAACCTTAATAAATCCAGTCTAGGTCTAACAAATAGAATCGTTCAGTATAAGAACCAACAGATATACATTCCCGAAATGGATTCTATCCAGCATTGATAATAAGCTAGCAGTATATACCAGAATTTATTACCTGGCTCAAGGTCTAGGCCTTCCTGATATTACGATATCGGGAACCAATTCATTTAACACGATCAACCTGAGTTAGACTCCGGAATTGCTTATTCAACACATTCAGACCTTGCACCCTTCGTAAGGTCTATAATTTTTGTTCATCCAGAATAAACTTAAAACATCTCTTGGATCAATGCCACTGATCCAAGGCTGAGTCATAAAGATGGGTAAATCCACAATTCATCCCGAAATCAGATTGAACTCAAAGTCTCTAAAAATGAAAGAAATAAAAGATTCCAAGCATATCCTGACTCAGTCAAAGATCTTCAAGAGCAAAGAAGATACAATCAATATCAAGCATGACTTCACAATCAAAGGAACACATCCTTATATAGAAGAAATCATATATCAACACTTGAATGCTTAGGAGGAAGTAACAATAGTTCAGAGTGTTACGGTTGTGATTATCTATTTATTTAATTTGTGTGGATGCGACCAACTCGATAACTATTAGTTGATTCAACACATCTTCCTTTCTTCTTTCCCTAATTCTATTATTTCCCCTTCGCAAATATTCCAATCACACCGCCATCGGCTGCAAAATTGCCCGATTGTGGTTCACGAGTCGTGGGAATTAAAGAAAAACCCCTAAAAATAGTTATTAGGATTCAACCTTACCAAATTGATAAACATCTTGCATGGGAGCCTCACTGTTAAATGAGGGAGATTTATCTCATGACTGCCTAGGTTTTTAGCTATGCATAAAATATAGTCAACATACATGGAGGATGATTTAACGATTCCAGAGAGGAGCCAATGGGGAAAAAGATGGCTACGTAGAAGAGAACGTGTCGCTATCCCTCATATTAGCGAGGATGAAGAAGGAAGAGATGATGAGCCCCGATAAAGAGCGCAAATGTGAAGAAAACCGGTGTGCACAAGGAACTATAGTTGCACACAATTTTGAGGAGACTATCTCGAAAAGAAGAAGTCCCTAGCCATGAAGAAGCAAAAGGTATTGTCTAGTGAGGACACAAAATACCGAGGAGGAATAAAGAGATGAAGAAGAAGTTTCACAACGAAACCCTCCGATATATGATGTTGATGAATTTGATGCAGAGGAGTAAAACACAAACTAGGAAGAAATCCCATTGATGGAGGTGGAGTCAAGGGGTAGATGCTTCTGTCACCCACATTTTAGAGCAACGACAGGGGCTTACTAAAGACATAGGGTGGGGCACGTTGATAAAGTTGAAGTGTAGCACTAGCTCGCTCATGGTAGAGTACCTGAGACAAATAGGAAGTCAAATGTATTGGAGAGAGGAGTGAATAAAAGAGTGAGACAGAATCAGATATTGCTCTTGCTTTGAACTTTCTGAAGGCTGTCCATGAGAAAAATAGAAGGCCAAGGGAATTACCACATGGACAGATGATGCAAAGATGATGATGATCCAAATTAGTTGTTGAGAGAAAGGTACTAAAGTACGGTGGCCACCGAGGACTTGTTCTCATTGGCCATTTTTAGAAAAGAACAATCCTATCTCGTGCTCAAGGAAAATGCTCTCCTGGGCATTTCAATCACATATGGTGGAGACATAGTTTGATGTTAGCATGATGTCGTTAACAGAGACTGACTAAAGTCCACCCCATGAGGGGTATATCGATAGTATATTCGTAGTTGTTGACATATGAGAAAGTGTGTAATGTGTTCAACAAAGTTTCAACGTGACATCGGGGTGTGAATTTTTTACAAGGACTACATAATTAGAAATATATGTAAAGAGCTAAGAGAGAAGAATAAATAGATAGATATGAAGAACAAGGAGATAAGGGAGAGTGAAAATGAGATAAAGGAAAATGAAACAATCATGCGCAAGATTGAAACAAGAGGTGAGAGAGGAGAAGAGGCAGATATGCGTGACATACAAAAATGAAGAATGCATCACATATGTAATTAAACTCGTGTGCCTGAACCTGGTACCTCAGGGTCAGACTACTTATGAGTAAGCCCTCAATTGCCTAAAATATCTAACAAACAATATTACACGTGAAAGACCAACTCTCTCCTTGAAATCTGCGAGAAAATGTGTTGGCACAACAAAAGTAACATGATAAGGAATAGGTAGAAGCATTCTTACGTAGTGTGGTGAGTTGGTTAGAGCAAGAAAAGTAGCTTTGCATGGGGCGGAAGTCATATATGACAACTACGAGGACATTGATCATGTTGTGGGTTTTCTAGTGACCAAGGATGAAGCAAAATTTAAGGAGTTCCGAGCCAAAAACAAAAGTAGCGAGGGTAGAATGATAAAGAATTTTGGCCGAGGTCTAGTAGAAGAGGAGGAAATCAACTTGTTGAGAGCTTCAATCAAAAGCAAGCGAAGGAGCTCTTTCCCTAGATAACGCGCGCAGGATAGACACGATGAATGATACGGGTAAACAACTAGAGACTTTGATTGAACAATCGAAAGGAAGGGGTGAAGATTTAACTCCATCGAGGTTACAGAGATAGTTGGTGACGCACTTTGTATGCATGCAGTAAGGAGTTATAAGGGTCAAGGAGTTAGAGAAAATGGTGATTCAAGAATTTCCACTTCTTCTCACTCATTAAAAATCTTGATTCTTTTATTCTTAGGCACAAGCCATACATTCAAATTCTTTATCTTTGATTTTTCGTGGGGTACTATACTATTGTTCGCGCAATAGAATATGGTGTTGCCGAGGACGAAAAACATACCTAGTGTGGGGTAATGTTGGTTGAAAAAGATGACTAAGTGTTGGAACAGAAAATACGTGCATGCTTGTGACGGTGACAAAGGTGGCATGTGAGAAGGTGAACAAGAAAGACAGATAAATCATGACTTAGCCAATTTTCTATGCACAAGGCTAAGAATAAACTTAGAGTATGTGGCATGCAAGGAGACTTTGACAGCTAAGAAGAGGCTATTTTTAGACATACACGAGTTAGGCTAATAATAAGATTAAAGTAGATTTTATCTTGAGATTAATCTATTATTAGGCTTGTAGGAAAGCATGCATTGCTTTCTTGATGTATTCGTGGCTATTTTTGAGGATGTAGGTTATTTTTGAGATGCATGGGTAGTGAAGGGAAGGTCCCCACCCCTATATATATTAATTGACCGACATATTTTTGACACCATATATTAGAGGATGGTTGATGTAATAGAGTTATGTTGCTATGATGTTCTAGTGTGCATGACTCTCTAGTGACTATTGTGATGTATTCAACTTCTATATGTAATATTTTGGATATTAATGGATAATTATGGATGGATTCTGGTGATTGATGTCATTGATCATGGTACTTGTATGGTGCATTTGATCTTAGTAATGGTTTGATATGTCATGTTTCCTTATTATATGTGTTTCCTTATGATTTTGGTAATGATTTATGATTGAATGAATAGTTGGTAATGATAATCATGATCATGAATGCTAACATCTTGACAAGCCAACACGAAAGAGGGACCTGGTAGGCTTCGTGCACTTCTGGTGAGCATTCAAATATGTCTCGAATTAAGTGCCAACGCATCTAGGTATTTAAGTGGAAATAAAAGACTACATTTTGGTTTCGTTGCCAAGACCTCTTTTCAAACTATGTCTGTTAGGATGTTGCATACAAATGGTGTATCGATTGACTCTTGAAAGCTTTGAAAGTTGGGCGAGAAGACAAACAAGATCAATTTCAGCACCTTGTGATATGGTTATGGACCTGATTTCAATGCGCGTAAGTGGGTGGAAGATCATCTCTATCATGAGCTATATGAGACATTTTTAGCCTTTTTCCAATAGAATTATACGAGTGGTTGTTAGCATATGCATCAAAGAAAATCTAGGGATACATGCCAAGGGTTTGTACACAGGAAGATTACCAGACTTTGTTTGATGTAGATGAAGCTTGGACTTGTGTTATAGATTGTTGGTTGGTTGATGTATTTGCAGTTACACTTTGGAGTACATTATCTTTACGTATTCATGTCCAGAGGTTGTTGAGTTTGAATTCTTGCACGCGCCTAGAGGGTGTTATCTGTGCACTATTCATTTGGCAATGGTTAAGGTACAACATGTACTAGAAGATCAGTGGATGCCAAAGGTAGCACCTAGTCATGAGTTTTAAACAATTTTTAGTTATCGCACGCATCGATAACAAAGCAATAAGTGATAAATGTAAAGTATCCAGATGTTACACATCAGAAAAATGTTTACCAAGAGACTATGGATGTCATCAGGGATCTACAAGGAGATATTCGGTGTTTGAAGGAGAAAGCACATGTTATGAAATAAGCAAAGAAGGTTGAACTTGTATAAAAGGGCATAGATGACATGAAGGAGGTATGTCGAATATTGCCTTAGTATAACATCATCCATTTGTTAGGAGAATGGTTCCATGAAAAGGTACCACACGCAGGTTTTGAGTGTGAGAGGCAGATAGTCCACCCAAATGTGCCCCCACACAATCATGAATTTGACAAGGAGATCACACTTAACATAGTTGTAGATGGATGGTTTCTGAGCAACATTCGATAGATACATGTGCGGAGGTTAATGTACTCATGTTGGATGCATGGAATCAGATGGGAAGACCACCATTATAGCCTTCTTCGAATGTGTTGTATATGACAAACATAATTAGGGCTATGCTTATTTGAGTACTAAAGGATGCGACCACTACAATTTAGGGTGCCAAGTTTACTGGGAAATTTGAAGTGTTGGATCTTGTTGAAGAAGATAACTTCCCAACACTACTTGGGTGACCTTGGTGTTATGCCAATAATGTTGATTTGTGCTTCAACAAGGGGTACATTAGCTTTGAGAACAAGGAAGAGTGTGTCATTATAATTTTGAATGATGGAAAGGTTTCCACATATATTGAGCCTTTGAGAGAAGAGGACTTGAACATGATATATGCGCGTACAATCAGAGACCTTGAGGTAACTGAACCATCAAAGGAAGGAGTCATACAATGGGATAGTGCTCAATTAGTTAGTGATACCACAAGCATTTCTTGTGATAAATGGGTGTATGGAATGTATGAAGTGGTTGGGTGAGAAATAAAGAACACAATTACTCGTATGATCAAGCCACCCATGGTTATGTGCTTAGGAAGCAATCAGTACCAGTACACTTTGGTGAAGGAAACCCGACGTATTTTTGGGCGGGGAAGCCTTGGGGAAGAACGATGGGGGTATAAGAAATATGTTGGTCCATACTATGCATGGGACAACATTGCGCTGATGGGTAACACATAGAGGAAATTTACTAGAAATGCGAGAAGTGAGAATCACCTTTTCTACTAGGTTTCTAAGGAGCAATGTACCTTCTCAAATATGTGAATTTCATGGGAAGTCCCCTACCTCGCATCACGTCCAAAATTGTGAGTTACTTTGGACGGAGGGACAAGAGGCCTTAACACCATTGCTCTGGGTACATAAGTTCTACTCCACCGTAAGTGGTTGCACATGCACATGGTATGTCCATGTAGAGTTAACAAGAGAAACAAATAATTGGCAAGAGATGACCTCAGGTATGATTCATACTTTTGATTATTTTTCTACTAAGCCTCCGGTCAATGAAGCACTGATTATGAAGTGCCTTACTTTGGGAGATAACATGAAGGTGAGGAACTTTTGATAGAAATGTTTGGAGAGCTTGATCTAGAGGCGCACCTTGATCTTGAAGAAATAGAGGAAGAAGAAATGGTTCGCGCCTGGGAAGAAAAGGAAAAGGGTAAACTGGTGTATATGATAGATGATGATGATGAGGGTAATAAACGGATGTTAGCCACATTGAAAGTATGGTGAGGTAATGGACATAGTGTTGAGTTGTGGAGCTTAATTGTTTCACATTAGCATGCTTTACAAACTTGTTGGAATACACAATAACCAAGCGTCGATTGGTGATTAGCGTTGGTCACCTAGAGACCGGTATCGGTCAAGGCAAGGAGGAGCCGACATCGGTTAGGGTAACTGACATCGGTTACCTGTGTGTGAATGTTTATATTTAAGTCATGGGAATTAGATCTAATCTTTGTTGTAAAGTTGATCTAATGGTTGTAAATGCATAGCTAAGGTGCCCTAAGTTTGTATATGTATAAAGGCATGATAATTAGGGTTATAAGGTGTGAATTACATTTGTTGAATGTAAGTTTCCTTGGAGAGCAAGAAAGAGTAGTTGGTGAGGAGAAAACATTGTACATCCTGTGAGGTGTGGAAGATCATAGATCTTCATTGTATTTCCTCTGTAAAACATTGAATAATAAGATTGGTCATTTCTTGGTGGACGTAGCCTACATCTTTGGGTGAACCGAGATCATATCCGTGTTATATTTATGTTGATTATTTTATCTTCGGTTAAATTCCATGTTTACTCCTAGTATGCTTTGATTGATTATAAATCATGCATAACATCTTTGGTTTATGGTTTAACCTCAACAACTGGTATCAGAGCTTTGTTTGGAGGTTTTGTGTGTTGACAAGATTTACTCTCAAAGGGTTTTTTGATTGAGTGGGAGCACAACAATGATATAAGATAACAAATATAGAGTAGAAAAATTTGACGTCCGTAATAATCTATTATGGAAGATGTAGGTGGAGGATTATCTGGATCGGAGAAATTTATATTTATTGTTGGTTGAGAAGGCAAGGCCCGCAAAGATGACTGATGAAGAATCTAATATTTTTGACAGAAAGGCTCTAGGATCTATAAGATTGAGCCTGACAACATCTGTAGCTTTGAATATAATAAAAGAAACAACCACGGTAGATTTAATGAAATCTTTAGCAAAGTTATATGAAAAACCAACTGCATCAAATAAAGTTTATTTGATGAAGAAAATATTTAATTATAAAATACAAGAAGGTGGATCTGTGTCAAATCATTTGAATGATTTCCGTTCTATTATTAATCAATTAAAATCAGTTAATATTTTGTTTGATGATGAAGTGAAATCACTTTTATTATTATGCTCTTTGCCAGATAGTTGGGATAATTTGGTAATGGTTGTTAGTAATACAACATCTGCTTCTAATATTTTAAAGTTTGATGATGTGGTTAGTATAATCTTGAATGAAGAAATACGCAAGAAAAGTACAGGAGAATCATCATCTAGGAATGCTTTGAATGTGGAAAGCAAGGGAAGATCTAAAGAGAGATCCAAGAGTAAGAAGAATGGTAGAACAAATAATGAAAGATCTAGATCCAAAGTCAGAGATATAATCTGTTGGAATTGTGGAAAGAGAGGACATGCAAAGAATGAGTGTTGGTTCAAGGAAAATAAAGAGAATATACCAAGTAAAGAGGAAAACATTGCAAGTGAGGTAATGTAAGATGGTCTTATTCTCTTATTGGATAATAAAGTAGAATCATGGGTTTTAGATTCTAAAGCTTCTTTCCATGCTACCTCGTTAGTGCGTAATCACAACATTCCTAAATGTCTACAATCAGATGGGTTGAGACTCTCAGTGTGATTGCACAACATGGAGCATCTCTCAAAGTGTGGGACCTTGCGAGTTGAGAGAGCTCTCTAGATTGAGGTTGGTTCCTATCCCTCTATTCAGGTGTACACAAACAAATTGCAGAGGATCTATTCTAATTCTATTCTATCTACCAAGGAGACAAGGTTAGAGAGATGCAAGAAAATAAACCTAAGCTAACGAGGTGATACACCAAAGGAATGTTAGACACTCATTTTTTATTTAACACAGACCATAGGAATGTAATACAAACAACATGCACAGATGACCAAATCGTAATAAGAGATCAAAGAGACAATAACGAATACATGAGAGGGTCAAGAAACATCCACAGACATATATATTATTGCTCAGAGTCAATACAATATATCTGCAGTAGCCAAGAGGTAAAAATTGCATTACAACCCGAAGGAGAGGTTAGAAAAGCTCCATAAATCTTTGTGATAAAAGAAGAATAAGAGAGGGCGCAAAATAGAAATGTCCAAGCTTTTACAATGAGCCCTGACCTTGCTTTTATAGACTCAGTGCAGAGGGAAGAAAAAGAGAGAAGCGAGAAAAATAGTTCAAAGCTCAACCACTGCCATCAATGCCTCCTTCAAAATCTACCCCAAATCTGTCGTGCCTGCATCAATTAATTGTTTAGCGCCTTGAAGGAGGAAACAATGGATTAGATTGAATCCGATCTGGTTGTTGGGGCAAATAGATCCTGTATTAATGGCCTGAAGATGTTTCTTCATTTTTCCCCACCTAACCTCTCCAAACTTAAATTTTCAGATCTCCATGGTATAGACGAGGCCAAGATCTTTCCAACGGTGCCGTTTGCTGAATTTTGAGCCCCGAGTCGAAAGATATGCCCATTTGAAATTTGAATCGGGTCCATACAAAATAGCGGGAACTAGCTACCAAAATGGGCCCCTTTTTGAAACCAAACATGTGGAGGGTTGGCGCATGTCTGAGGGCAACCTTTATATTTTGCTTTTGGAGTTGTCTTTGGCCGACACGTGGCTTCTTCCGCACTTGCTTAGTCTCTTCATATTTTTGGTGTAGACACCCATAATTATGCCCAAGGAATTTAAATACTTAAATTGCGTTAATTATCCTCTTTCTCGCAAATTGACGACATATCATCAAAAGCACTCATTTTCCTCATATCATCATTAATTAATTATACTAAGCTAATTAATTAAGTCACCTATCTAACAAATACCCTAATTAATGACCTTCATTAATAAATCACCCCTTCTATCTGGACTAATTAATTATTATTAATTAATTAGCTATCCCCTTCATTTAGCCAATAAATCAATATTTAATTGATTTAATCCCCTTAATAGCCTAAATCGTACTAATATTCCTCTAATTAGCTTCTATAAGCTTACATCTACCTATTAACTAATTACCTTTGATTAATTAAAACACCCCCAACTCCCATGACTTGCTAAACATAAATTAAACCATTCTAAAGTAAGGTTACCTTTTATAAAGCAACCTTATCCATTTCTAATCATGTTTTACCTTTATCCCACATGCAAAGGGATGAAGTATTTCCTTTATCCATTGGGCTATATAAGAGCCCTCCTACTTTATACCTACACCTAAACTTCTTAAGAGAGCAAATGCAAAGCATATAGCAAAGAGACTAAGAGCTTGCCTTTTGTTTTCTTGAGAGGTCACCATTGTTAAGAGCTAAAGCTTCCTATTCTTGCATTCTTTAAGGATCAAACAAAGCAATTGTTGATTGCCATTGGAGCTAAATAGGTCCATGCATTTTTTGTTGGTAATCTAGGAGAGTAGAGATGTTAAAATAGCATGCATAGTTTTGATCTCATGTTTTCAAAGTTATAATGTTAGTTTAGATCTTGCTTAGTTCTCTATCTTGATGGTGTTTATGCTTTGTTTTAGCTAAATTGTAGAACTATTTTAGGTGGTAGTTCTTGCTTCATTTGATTTAGCATTAAGAAAAGTATACATGCACACATTTGGCACGCTCGATGGGACTTACTCCATTGTCCTTTGAACTTAATTTCAAGTTTTTGTAGTTAAGTTTCATTTTTGGTTACTAACCCTCTTTTACACATGTTGATCTAACTTATTTTGCTAAACTTGTTTTGTTGAGTTTACATGTGTTGAGTCTTCCTTGTAGGTATAAAGGAGGTGAAGTCTTTGTCAAAATTGGAATTGATGGAAAAATTTCAAGATTTCTCCATGTTTTCATTTTTAGAGCTTACTTTTTCAACATTCTACATGCTAGTTTTGTCAATTTCTTGAAAATTTTAAATTCTTGAGCATGTAGGTTAGTGTTTGATAGTGTTGAGTTTTCTATTTACATATTAATGTGGTGGGTTGCTATCAAAATTTAATCTTGGTGAGAAAATTTCAAGATTTCATCATGTTTTCATTTTTAGAGCTTATTTTTTCATCATTCTACATGCTAGTTTTGTCAATTTCTTGAAAATTTTAAAATCTTGAGCATGTATGTTAATGTTTGATAGCGTTGAGTCTTCTATTCATATATTAATGTGATGGGTTGTTGTCAAAATTGAATTTTGGCTTGGAAAATTTGCCTATTTTGCAGATTAAGGGACATTTTTTAACATTTTTTGAGTGCATGTCAAGTGCATACCCGTGAGCATAAGAGCATATGCATAACCCATTTTCGAAGGCCATAACTTTTGCTCCCGAACTCGAAATGACTCCATTTTTTTGTGTTGGAAAGGTATTGAAGTTAAATATGCAATGAAAACATAAATTTAGGATTTATACTTACAGAAATTATAGATTTTTTGTTAGTTTAAAACTGGTCATTTTCTAACATGTCTAATGTTTTGATGAATGTTGTATTTCCATGCTTACTCGATTTAGACCAAAGCGTGTGTATGCTCTTCTCTTGCACCTTTTGGTGATCTTGAGAATCAAAAACAACTTTGATCTCTATCTTTTTAACATTGGGATTAAACTTAGAAATTTGATTATTCATTTTACTTAAGGGAATGAACCTTTTACAAAGCATTTTTCAATGGTCTTTTGATTTGAAATTTTCCATTTCTATATAGTTGGGATAAAGTTTGTGTATGCTCTTCTCTTACACCTTAGGGTGATCTTGAGAATCAAAAGCAACTTTAGTCTTCATTTTATAACATTTGGTAAATTAGAAACTTCATCTTTCACTTTTGGTTTAGGGAATGAACATTTATCAAGAATTTTTTATAGTTAATTGATTGAAAAGATTTTCTTTACTTTTTAGTTGGATTATTTGTTGTATATGCTCTTCTCTTGCATCCTTGGATGATCTTGAGAATCAAAAGCAACTCTTAATCCTCTTTTAAATAATGTGATTTTCTTGGAGAACTACTAACACTTGAGTGCAGGACCTAAAAATGCTTGTCAAAGAAAGGAGGAATCAAAACGAAAGCAAAAACTACTAATACAAATTTGTTATATAGGTTTCAAAAGGTGTTCAAGCAAACCACACCTAATTAAACAAGATAAAAAAATAACATATTCAAAACATTGTATTGTAGGTTTCGGAAAAGGGTACGTCCCTCTCCACTCAACTGGAACATAACCCCTTTGGCATAACGCCTTAAGCTACAATAATGGGGGTGGTTCCAGAACCCCAAAGTAGTCCACGCAAGAGGGAACCTTATGGATGAAATGGGAAGTGCTCCACACTACCTATCTGACTAGTAAATCCTTTGTGAGATAGAGTTACAAGTTGTCCCTACACGACCCTTTTAAGTACACATTTGGATGCATTTATTGCCCACTGTGCTTGAAGGGGGCAAAGTCGAGATACTCCCAAACTAGTCATTGTGACTTTTTGGGTAAATCGTCCCACTCGTGGATAATCTTTGTAGCACCTAGGATGAGAGAACCACCTAGGAAGATATACTTTGGCCAGGAGCCCACTTTGACCATTCTAAAATAGTGTTGAGTTGTGAACCATATTTTCATTGAGAAACGTGTGACATGTTACTTTCACCTAGTTTTTACTTGCCTTAGGGTGAGGCGAAACTCTGCTGAAGTGAAGCCAACATTTTTCATCCTTTTTTGATTTACTTCCTTCACATTCTTTTGACACTTTGTTGATCAAAAGAAGGGTGACTACCTTTGTGTTACCAATCGATTGTTTCTCTCACTTTTATGTCCATTTACGCCCATCCATGTTTGCGGCTGGGTTAGTTAAATGTCTAAAGTGTGCGGAGGTATTTTTACGTCATTGGTAGCCATTGTGATCTTGATACCCATGTCAAGGTCGTCATTGTAGTTAGGCGTGGTTCATCACTGTGGACTTCCTTAGAAGAGTTAGCTTGTTTGTATTGTATCACTACAATTTTGATATTTACGTCTTGTTTCTTGTAAACTTGACATAAATACCTATATTGTACGGTTACGTTGCACATTTTTAACTATTCCTAGCTATACTTTGAGATTTTTAGTTCGGTTCTATTATTACCTCGATTTCAAAGAGTGCTAGGCATTACCATTTGTGCGTGTTATATCAATAACACCTCGATATCAATACTTCACTTTCCCACAAAGTGGGTTAACATATCTTGGTGATATTGTTGTGTCATTACGAATTGTAATTAACACTTTTTGAGATATAGGTCTTAATCGAGTTTGAGCTCGCTCATCGTATATCTTGATTGGGAGATCGCATTGACTTCTTGTATTTACTTACATTTTGTTCATTTCCTTGAACTTGGCATAAGTGAAAACATCTTGTTGATCATCTTGTGACGCAAACTACTTTTTGAAACGTAGTCTAGGAGGTACTTCATTTAAACAGGTTTCAATACCAAATGCTTGTATCACGGGTGATTTATCACTCTATCACATTGGTATTCTCACATTGTTGACTTATTCATACTCTTAACAAGTACATCTTACATTTCACTTGGGGGTGATCATTAAGTTTTACGCACATTTACAACTTACCCTAGTGAAACTATCACAAAAACATGGCTCCTAAAACACGTCTAGGGTTAAAGAAACAAACATATGAGGAACAACAAGCGCAAGCTTGGGAAACCTCTAACAGACAAGGGTCAAACCCCTTCATTGGACATGACCTAGGACCACTGTTTTCTGCAGAAAAGGAAACCGAAGAGATGGTCGATCATAGTGGAAATGAATTAGAATCACCACACGCAGACTTTGATTTTGACCCCACTCTACTAGATGAGTTTCTCCTTAGAAACAAAGATAGAGTGTTGGCACGGGTCATGGAATTAGGGGCCAAATTTCCCACCGAGAATGAACCAATATTACCTACAAATGACACTACTGAGGAAGAACGCCCCCTTATCAATATGGAAGATATTTTAATAGGCGGGCATGCTTCCACTTCTTACGTAGAAAATGATAAAGTGGTAGGGCATAGAATACCCCTCATCAAAGTGCCACAAAGAAACAAGATAGAACATGAGACAGGGGAAGAACCTCCACTAGTACAAAGAGGAGGAACCTTTAGAAGAAGAGGCTATAAACCAAGCCACAATCAACAACAAATCAGTAACCTAAGCTAGCGGAAACTAGCTTTGCTTGCTTCCCATGTACAGAAAGATGCAAACAAGAACATTCAAAAGTTGAGGCCTAAGGTTAAGATCAACGAACTCCATCGGGAAAAACAAGGAGAAGAAGACATAGGGTATCATCGCATTTACATCCCCGCTTCTCCCACTAAAGAACAATTGCTCGCATAGGAAGTGCAATCTATGAAAGTGATGCTTGCGAGCTTACAAGAGAGCAATATAGGGAGCATCAGGAAATATCAATACGAAGAATTATGCCCATATCCTTTTGACAAGACAATGACCCTTTAACCCTTTCCAAAGAAATTTGATATGCCAAAGTTCGACAAATACAAAGGAAAGGGAGACCCAAGGGATCATGTTAAATATTTTTACATGGCATGTCAAGAGGTGTCTTATAGTGATAATTACCTCATCATAATTTTTCCCAAGAGTCTCGGAGGTCAAGCATTGGAATGGTTTACGCGCTTACCACGAGGATCAATTTTCACCTAGCCAGAATTGGTAGAAAGATTCATGCATCACTTCTCATATAACATAGAGAGTGACATCACCATGGCAGACTTGTGTGGAGCCAAGCAACGCCCAAATGAGACCTTCGCCAACTTCCTCCAATGGTGGAGGGGGATAGCTAGTCACTTCCCTTGTGCTTTCCCTGAAAAGCAGCTGGTCAATATTTTCGTTCCCAATCTCAACCCGGATATAGCCTTCCATCTCCAAATGCATTGTGTCCATACTTTTGAGGAGGTTATAGAGAAAGGGATTCAGATAGAAAAGGATCTCATTGCCAAAGGCACCCTCAAAACCCAATCTAAAGACAACCAAAGTGTCAAACCCACGGAAAAGCCAAAGATCTTTAACAAAAACAAAAACGTGGTGGGAGATGGAATCACTGATTCCAAATGTGTTCAAATGGTCCAAACTGGTCAACCTTTTAAACTGACCAAGGGCCCAATTCAACCACCACCAAAGCGAAGAACATTCACCTCTCTCAATGAACCATTGTCAGTCATACTAAAATAGTTGGATGCGGCCCACATGATGACTTATCCTACGATGCAACCATTTGACAACAATGCTCTGAAACCTTCATGGTATAAGGAGCATGAATATTGTGAAATGCATCGCATTAAAGGTCATAAGACAAACAAATGTCTGCGGCTTCACCACTATATTTAGGACCTCATTGACAATGGGGAGATAGAGGTGGATAACCCTGGAAAAATGCAAACACCTAACGAGAAAATGGGGATTTATAAGGAACCATTCCCCAAGCATGATAAGTCGGAAAAGACAAAGCTGGATCGGGGAGAGTCATCCCAAACCTATAAAGCCATGAATTACTTGTATACCAAAAGAGATAACAATCATTATGATTTGCTTATTGGATGTATTCACTCCCCTTGCTGACCGTGTCAATACCATCCAGATCGAGGGAAAGGGGCTGCCTTTCATGAGTAACAAGGCATGCCCGCCTCGTGATTCCGAACCCTCTTCGTTGACCCCACAAACCGGTAAATATAACCTTTTAGAACAACTTGAAAAGATGTCTGCTAAGATTTCGATCTTAGATCTTCTCAAGATATCCAATGTGCATAAGGACATTCTGTATCAAACTCTTCAAGGGTCGGGAGTGCCTTTAGAAGTCGATCATGCGCACCTTCAAGCCGCGGTGGCAAACATTACACCAAGTGAGCATCTCACTTTCAACCATAGGGAGGTCCCTATCGAGAATCCTACACATAATCTTCCCTTATACATTGAGGTAGTTGTCACCCGTAGGAAAATCAAATGGGTGCTTGTGGATAACGGTTATGGGTTGAACATCTACACGCTTAAGTTGGTCAAACAATTGGGACATACGGAGGAAGATCTTGAGTCCCATATTATCACTATCACCGCATACGACAACGTAGAAAGAGAGTTTTAGGCACCATCATGCTGCCCATGGAGGTGGGCCCCACTTGTCACTAGATAAAGTTTCACATCCTAGACTTGGAAATTCCATATAATATGCTTCTAGGCCGACCATGGATTCATGCCATGTAGGCCGTGCCATCAACATTTCATCAATGCATCAAGTTAAAGCATGAGGGACATACGGTTATAATACCAGAGATTCAGAGCCCTTTGCTCATTATAGAGCTCTCAATAGCTTTGCATGAAAGGGTACATACGCATGTCCCTCCGTAGATATAGTTGTCCCTCTTAGTTTGAGGCCATGGAATCCGAGTAGATTCAGATTCTCTTAGTTCTTGCGCTCATGGGGCGTCTACTTCAACATCTCCATTTGATTCATGGGAGATGAAAATCCTGGAATATGGCTGCGGGGAGTATAATGTACAACAAGCGCTCTTGGTGTTAGATCTCTCTTTGTCGCCCAAGACTAGAGGTCGACCCAACTACCGCTTCAGGAGACCTAGAGAGGAACACACTATTGGGTCATTCCTACTTGGGGGCTTGTTAGCTGAGGAGAAATTACTTGATCCACTTACTACTTGGGTCCCTGAGGATACTCAACCATCCTATTATCAAACCCCGAATATGAAAAATCTAGTAGAATGATGTACTCCATGGGCTACAAAGGCCTAGGATGTGGGAGGAATGAACAAGGACAAAGAGAACTAGTCCCTCTTCCACATTTCAAAATAGAAAGATACAAAATTGGGATTCATCCTTATGGAGCGCACCCCAATGATCAAGATGTGACTTGTTCTGAGCATGAGGATAGTTTTGATTATCTAGACAACGATATGGATTCCCATTATAGCCAATATGAGGATCTGGCCTCCATGAACCTTTTCATGAACAACACTGTCCTAACCTTAACCCCCACAGAACCAATCCTTGACCTTGTCTACCCTTCCCTTGTTGAATGGGACCAACAATGTCACATGCCACTAGATTTATTCGAGAATGATGAGGCTATTGCAGAGTTCATGGGCATAAGGGATACAATCCCCATTAGAGATCACAAGAAAGGTTTCTTTATTGACTTAGACACTGCACCTACTTCGGCAAGGAGGTTGAACTTTGTGGTCAGCAAAATTTAAAGCAAAGCGAGGGAAAAAGTTCTAAAGAAAAGCCTGGCAAAAATCAAAGTCCAAGTCACACAGTGAAAACCTCTTTGAGGCATTGGCTGACAAATAAATAAGAAAATCAAAGGACAAACAAAGTGACCACGCCAAGGATGAAAATCTCGTAGAGACATCCTTGGATGAAGATCTCAACCTACCTCCCAATCCTACACATATGGAGGATTTATCAAAATTGTTAGTTGAAGAAACCATTGATGTCAATATTGGTACCGAAGAAGATCCCAAGATAGTAAAATTGGGAGCATCACTCTCGGCTAGAGAACAAAAGACGTTCACTATGCTATTGTGAGAGTTTATTGATGTGTTTGCATGGTCTTACAAAGACATGCCCGGCTTAGATCCAACTTTGGTCGTGCACAACCTGGTTGTGCATGCAGACACTAAGCCTATCAAATAGAAGCTCGAAAGATGCACCCGAGAGTGGCCTTGTTGGTTAAAGAAGAGTGGAAAGGTTGCTTTGCAGCAGGAT
Organism: Taxus wallichiana var. yunnanensis; assembly: GCA_018340775.1. Lineage (NCBI taxonomy): Eukaryota > Viridiplantae > Streptophyta > Pinopsida > Cupressales > Taxaceae > Taxus > Taxus wallichiana. The sequence goes on from CM031236.1 coordinate 97,013,889, forward strand.
TCATTAGACCAATTGATTATTCTGAATGGATATCGAACATTGTTCTGTCTAGAAGAAACCTATCGGTATTCGAATCTGCACGGATTTTAGGGACATCAATAAAGCTTGCCCTAAAGATGATTTTCCATTGCCCAACATTGACATGATTGTTGACTCAACCGCAAGGTACGAAATGCTATCACTCATGGATGTCTTTTTTCGGTTATAATCAAATTAAGATCGCTGAGGAGGACCAACACAAAACAACTTTCATAACTCCTTGGGGCACCTTCTGCTATCAGGTGATGCCATTTGGCCTTAAGAATGTGGGAGCAACTTATCAATGGGCCATGACAGTAATCTTTCATGATATGATTCATGACATCATGGAAGACTACGTAGATGACATCTTGGGAAAGTCCAAAACAAGAGAGGATCATCCTATCATTTTACGGCGTATCTTTGAACGCCTGCGTGAATATAAAGTCAAGATGAATCCAAAGAAGTGTGTCTTCGGTGTGCTATCCAGGAAACTATTGGGATTCATTGTGTTAAGATGAGGTATTGAGGTAGACCCTGCTAAAGTGTCTGCCATCACTGAAATGCCTCCACCTGAGAATATCAAGCAACTGCGTAGCTTGCATAGGGGAAAATTCAAGCCATTCACCACTTTATCTCCCAACTTATAGATAAATGTCACTCATTAACTCATTTGCTTAAGAAGGACATCGCTTTCATCTGGGGACCCGAGCAACAACAAGCCTTTGCTTTGCTTAAATAGTACCTGGCTAATCCACCTGTCCTCATGCCTCCCACTCGAGAGAACCACTTTTGCTCTATATTTCCACTATGCAATACGCTATTGGTGCGTTGCTCACCCAATACGACCTTAGCCATAAAGAGAAAGTGGTGTACTATCTGAGTCGCACCCTCATCGCCTATGAACTTAATTATCCTCAGATTGAAAAGGCTTGTTTGGCCGTTGTTTTTACCTTTCAGAAACTTCACCATTACCTGCTAAATACTAAGACCAAGCTCATATCCAAGGTCGACCCACTCAAGTATTTGTTGTCCAAACCCACCCTCATAGGTAGAATGGCTAATTGGATCATTCTACTCAGTGAGTTTGATATAGAATTTGTCCATCAAAAATTAGTTAAAGGACAAGTACTTATCGACCAGCTAGCAAAAGCACCTTTGCAAAGCACAGAACCTTTGAGTCTAGATCTGCCAGATGCATCTTTGCTCTACATTGAAGAATTTATCATATGGCAGATACATTTTGATGGATCTTTTACGTTTCATGGTTCAAGTGTAGGAGTGGTCCTTATTACTCCTTCGGGTGATCCTATACCGCAAGCTTTCCACTGGCCTTCCCTTGCACGAACAACATTGCAGAATATGAAGCACTTATTGTAGGGATGAAGTTGGCCATCAAGTGGAATGTTCATCATGTTAAGGTCATAGGTGATTCGTAGCTAATCATCAAACAAGTTAATGATGAGTATAAAGTTAAGGATGACAAGCTCATACCTTACAAAAAGTTAGTGGAAACTCTAAAGGAGTATTTTGTGTGCATCACCTTTGAGCAGATCCCAAGAGCGCAAAAGATTGGTGGATGCCATGGCAATGGTGGGATCTATGCTTTGTATTCCACCAAGGAACAATGATATGCCATTCTTCATAGAAAATCTACACTAGCCCCGCATATGACATGCCAGAATCTTGCCTGGCTTGTGAGGTTGTTGGTCCCCATTCCCCATGGTATGAACCCATCTTCACCTATCTTAAGGACAATGCATTCCCTCCCATATAACTCCCATTCTCAAAAGCGATCCTGATTCACTAGATATCCTATTACACCCTTTTAGTAGGTACACTTTATCGTCATGGCTATGATGGGAATCTATTACATTGTCTGGATGTGACAAAGTCAATCTAGGCAATCAAAGAAGTGCATGAAGGGGTATATGGAGCACATACAAACGGAATGGTCTTGGCTAAGAAACTGTGAGAGTAGGTTACTATTGGCCTACCATGGAAATTGATTGTTGCAATTATGTTAGAAAATGTGTGCTTTTCCAAAAGTATGGAAATTTCATCCATGCTTCGTCGCAACCATTGCAACCAATCACTACCCCATGGCCATTCTCCAAGTGGGGACTCGATTTAATAGGGAAACTTACTCCTACCTCATTTGATGGTCATACACATATCATCACAGCCACAAAATATTTTACAAAATGGGTGGAGGCTGTCCCTTTAACCTATGTCACAGGAGCACAAATTTCTAAATTCATCATGAATCACATTATTTACCGATATGGTATTCCGGTAGCCATTGTTATAGATAATGGGAAGTCATTTAAGAACAAAATTGTGAAAAGTCTTTCCAACTTTTCCAAATCAGATTGAAATGGTCCACACCATATTACCCTCAGGGTAATGGAAAAGCTAAGGCAACAAACAAGACTTTGGTCAGGATAATGGAGAAGATGGTCGAAACAGTTCGAAACTGGCACCTACAAATCCATCCAGCCCTTTGGGCTTACCAAACATCCATTCACACCCCTACAAGTGCGACACCATATTCCTTAGTGTTCGGGACATAATCTATCATCCCCTTAGAGATTGAACTTCCATCCCTAAGGATCTCTCTTCGAGACTATCTGGATAAGGATGAAGATTATCGAGTGGCAAGACTAGCTGAGTTGGAGCTACTGGATGAGAGGCGCATTCATGCCCTTAATCACCTGAAGGTGTATCAACATAGAGTCTCTAGAAATTACAACAAGAGAATCATCCCTCATCAGTTTGAGGTTGGTGATTTGGTTATGAAGGAGAACCAGTTCAACACCAGAGCGGAGCGAGAAAAGAAAGGGAAGTTCAAACCACATTGGTTAGGACCCTATGTCATAGTTTCCAAGTACAACACTGGGCATACAAACTGGCTCACCCCAATGGTGATGAGCTCCGAGAGCCCATGAACGCCATGCATCTTAAGAAGTTCTATGCTTGAACATGGCACAAAAAAAAAAAAATACAAAAACATCAAAAAAATTAGAAAAAGAAAAAGAGAAAACAGGTCGTCCACTAGTGAAAACCACGCAATTGTGGCACTTTGGACAAGTCCTTGGGTGAAAACTAGTTTCCGGCGCCTCGGGAGGATTCATTGTTCACAAGCATTTTGTATTAGAAGGGTAGTTGTCTTTGGCCTAGACCTAGTTCTACCTTCGAGTTTCCTTGTGCACACCATCCTGTCAGCCTTGATCCGGCTTTGCCTTCTTCTATTCATCTGTGAGGGATGTGGTCTTTCGTTATTTCCCATCTTACGCTGGGGGCAACTCAATGAGTTCACCTTCTTGTTCATAAGCGCATGGCTTCTGCCCTTGTATATTCCCCACCTAACGCTGGGGGCATCCATGCTTTCTTGGTTACCTGCACATAGCTTTGGAAAACTGTTAAAACACAAAAATAATATAGAAAATTGTTTCGAGAAAAACACAAAAACAATAGAAAATTGTTTCGAGAAAAACACAAAAACAATATAAAATTGTTTCGAGAACAACACAAAAACAATAGAACATTGTTTTGAGAAAAACACAAAAACAATAGAAAATTGTTTCACAAAACACAAAAACAATAGAAAATTGTTTCACAAAAACCTAAACAATAGAAAATCGGTGCATGAAAACATATCTTACAAAAACATTTACTTGCATTGTCTTGTTTCCTTGCTTTGCTTATTGCTTGTATAGTGTTTTGCGTGCTTGCTTTTGAGTTGTTTATTGCTTGGGTGTACTTTGTCATAGTTCATCTTTTCTTGCTTAGATTAGATTCATTCTTGCTTGTGCATATTGCGGTGTGTCTCGACATGCTAGTGAACCTTGGGAAATCATGATGTAATGTGTTAATTCATTATGTTCTTTCTTGAGCATTTGGTTGTGTTTGTTACTTGTTAATAAGACATGGTGAATCATGGTGTATTACATTAATTCCTGGTGTTCTTTGTTAGCATTTGGTTGTGTTTCTTGCATGTGCTCTATTTTGTTATCATTCACATCGCATTCACATCACCATCATCACATCTAGCATCATCTATACATCATATATAAACAAAAATGCTAAGTTTTACATCATGCATGTATGCTAAGTTTTACATCATGCATGTATGCTAAGCTAATCATCACATATCGTATCATTAATGGGGGCAAGAGGGGTTGCGCATAATCAAAAATCTATCCCGCCCGCACCAATATCATCATATCATCCCGTCCATATACATCAACATAACACATGAGAAAAACATTTGATATCATCTATGGTCACTGTCATCTCCCTGTGCAGGCGCATTTGAAACATTGACTCTCGCTATGCCATCGCTCGCTAGCTAGCAGTAATCGGGAGGCCATGATCTAATAAAATCGATGGCATCGAGCCACGGGGCCCACCCCACTTGCCTCCGTAGTATCGCCATCACTCAACGGTCGCACGGTGTATACGCCCTCTAACTCGATAATCCGGGAGTGATGCTCCCGCGTTTGTAATACTGGTAGTTGTCTCTGCAAAATAACACGCCACTCATTAGTTTCTAACATTTCCTCTAAAAATCTATCTTTTTTTTAGGTTAACTCAAAAATCCTAAAAATTCTTCTAAGTGTCATGTTTTGGACACTTTCCTATATTTTTCTACTGCCTAGGGCACGTGCGTACCGTTCTTTTGGGCATGTGCGCCATTTTCGCGCCTGCGCTTGCGTGCGTGTGTTTTCTGGCGTATGCGCCCTCTTTCGGGTGCTTGCGCGCCCTTTTTGGCACGAGCACCACCATTTTGGTGCCTGCGCTTGAGCATGTGCACTCCCCAATATGTGCACTTCAATTTCCATGCCTGCGCCACGCTTTTTACATGTGTGCCCCTTTCACGGCGTGTGTGCATGCGCGCATATGTGCTCGTGTGTGCGTGTGCATGTGTGTGTGTGTGTGTGATTTGTGTCCGTGCGTGTGCACGCATCGACTTGGTGCCTGCACCCTCAAAGGATACTGTGCCCTCAAAAGGATGCCTACACCCCCAAAATGGCACCTACGCGCCCTATCCCATGCTTGCGCTGCACGCAGGTGCGCCTACGCATTTTTCTACTCCTAAAGACCTATTTTAGGGCATTAATGACACAATTAAAGAGCAAGTTTTTGATACTCACAATAAGGCCAACGTCTCGCATGCCGTTGGTACCCGGACGACATCCGCACGCCTCAAATGGTCCCGTGCAATCACCATAGTTCTCTTGAGTATCAGAACCTCATAGTAAATTTTTTTAAACTGGTCAGTTAAAATGATTTGCTCGCTATGTTTTTGCCCCCCCGGGGGATATATTAACCTTTTTTTCACCGTTTGGAAGGCTGGGAGACCCGTTTCGATCATCGTTTTCTCCTTTGTTCACTGTGGAATAATTATTTTTATTAAATGATTATTTTTCACCATATTGGGGCATTTTTGTTGTCCGATACCCCTTTCTTCTCCCTAGGGAAATTTTATTGCTCCCTGGCGATTTTTATTCTTCTTCACACTCGTAAATAATTATTTTTTCTTAATTTTTCCATTTAACAAGGACATTATTTGTCCTTTGTTTCTCCTTTCTTCCTCCTAGGGTACTTTCTATCACCCCTAGGCCCTTCACTTTCTTCTACTATTCACCACGATTTGGAAAGCAAAAAAAAAACAACAATATATATATATATCAAAAAAATCCAAAACAGGCAAATTTTTTCCAAAAATTCCTAAAAAGTAAAAAACCCTACAAAAATGGTAACTTTCTTATTATGGCTGAAACTTGTCACTTGCGCATGGTATTTTCTCCATATCCTATTGGTTTGTCTCACATCTTTCCTGATTAATACGACTCGCGGATCACCGGATTCACAACCATTCACAAAGCTAGTTGCTTGCTTCATCGTACTACTGGGGCACTTTTGTTTGCACTGGTGTTGTTTTCGTTGCGTCACAAACTCTTTTCATGGACCCATGTCCATTGTGATTTCCCCTTGCATGTATCCTTGCTTGGGGCATCATTTTTAACCCTTGTCGTTGATCACAAACTTGTAGATCTCTTCAAGACCGATAACAAAACATTTGTACAACTATCTTGACCATTATTGGGTTGGATATGTGCATTCGTACTTGTTTTCCATGTTATATGAGTTTGTTTCCTTCTCGTATTGCATTGCATTATTATATGTTGCGTGGAGTTGGTATTTTCAAGTAATGGACAATTGTTCGTAGCATGGCTTTTCATGTCATTCTACCTTTGTCGTATGCTTATATTTTCATAAGGACCGATGACGTAGTTCTTATGGAAATATGATGACATCAAAATTGTTCCAATACATAGCGGCTAGAGGCTAACCTCTTCTCTCCCCTCCTCCATATTCCTTCTGCATCACTTTTATCTCACCCCTATTCTTCCATCTTGGGGCATCTTTCCTCTTCCCATTCTTCTATCTATCTCTCACCTTTTCGATCGTCAATCGTCTTCTTTTATCACCCCATCGACACTCGAGGGGCATCTCTCACTTCTACTAATTTTTCTTCTACCTCTTCAAAATTCCACTTCCATCTACTATCTTTGAAGTGGCGTCACTTACGCCACCCCAAAGAGGGGCAAATGTAGACACCCATAATTACGCCCAAGGAATGTAAATACTTAAATTGCGTTAATTATCCTCTTTCTCACAAATTGACGACATATCATCAAAAGCACTTATTTTCCCTCATATCATCATTAATTAATTACACTAAGCTAATTAATTAAGTCACATATCCAAAAAATACCCTAATTAATGACCTTCTGTTATTAAATCACCCCTTCTTTATGGACTAATTAATTATTATTAAGTAATTAACTATCCGCTTCATTTAGGCAATAAATCAATATTTAATTGATTTAATCCCCTTCTAATAGCCTAAATCATACTAATATTCCTCTAATTAGCTTCTATAAGCTTACATCTACCTATTAACTAATTACTTTTGATTAATTAAAACACCCCCAACTCCCATGACTTGCTAAGCATAAATTAAACCCTTCTAAAGTAAGGTTACCTTTTATAAAACAACCTTATCCATTCCTAATCATGTTTTACCTTTATCCCACATGCAAAGGGATGAAGTATTTCCTTTATCCATTGGGCTATATAAGAGCCCTCCTTCTATTTTATACCTACACCTAAACTTCTTAAGAGAGCAAATGCAAAGCATATAGCAAAGAGACTAAGAGCTTGCCTTTTGTTTTCTTGAGAGGTCACCATTGTTAAGAGTTAAAGCTTCCTATTCTTGCATTCTTTAAGGATCAAACAAAGCAATTGTTGATTGCCATTGGAGCTAAATAGGTCCATGCATTTTGTTGGTAATCTAGGAGAGTAGAGATGTTAAAATAACATGCATAGTTTTGATCTCATGTTTTCAAAGTTATAATGTTAGTTTAGATCTTGCTTAGTTCTCTATCTTGATGGTGTTTATGCTTTGTTTTAGCTAAATTGTAGAACTATTTTAGGTGGTAGTTCTTGCTTCATTTGATTTAGCATTAAGCAAAGTATACATGCACACATTGGCTAAGTCCTTTTGCTCGATGGGGTCATTTATTTGGCAGGGACACGCGGAGGCCTTACGTTGTTTGGAAACCTTCCCTTAATTCTCCCGCGCTCTTGAATTAGCGTCGTGCCGACACTTGGAACCCTCTACCGGTCTGTCTCAATGCTTTGACTATTCAACCCGACCCTGTCCCTTTACGAAACTAGACGCGTGGAGGCTCTGTGCTCACTTAAAAACCCGCTCAAGATTTTACCTTTGAAGGAGCGTCGGGTTGACACGTGGAATCCTCCACAGGCTCTTGGACTTTTCAATGACCTCTCTTACCTTTTTGGACCCTGGACAATGTGGCGAGCCCGTGCTCATTTGGGTCTCTGCTTTTGGATTAACTTTTGGGGATGCGCACCAAGCTAACACGTGGCGGCTTCCGCTAACACTTTTATACTTAGTCTTTTTGAGGTCCGCCCTGTCCGCCTTTTGAGTTTTAGCTGTTGACTCTACCTTGCTTTGGGCACGGGACACATGGGGTCCCGACACTTGTTCAAGTATCCCTTTTGGATTCAACTTTGGAGATGCATCGTTTGGACACTTGGCGCGTCGTTATCTCTTCTATACTTAGTCGGTTTTTGGGCTCATTCGAATCAAGCTTTTGAGCCGAAGTCTTCGAACCTTCATTGTTCCTTCTATTTTGAGCTTCTAGCTTCTTTGACATTTCCTTCTCCTTCCCCAACCCTCGCTTTATTCCATTTCGAGCCCACCCGTATGTCTGTTTGCAAGATTTGGAGCACAAATTCACTGACGGAGCCATTTCTTGAATTTCTTCTTGCATGGGGTCGTTTGATCTTTGTAGGCCCCACCACTCCATTGTAGAGTCCCTCTACAACCTATTTACAGGATTTGAACGTGATTTCTCTAGTTTCTTCTATGTGGGGTTGTGGCTGATTTAATTTTTGCCGGAGGGGCAAAATATGGATAACAATTTGGTGACTCACATGGGTATTTGCCTACTAGATAAAAGGACTAGTTGCCGGGGCATGGAGTCAAAAATGATGACCTAATACTGATCCTACCTCTGATCCATGAGCCTAACCATTTGCACTCTCAATTTTCATAAGAAATCCTGAAACAAGGCTTCTGAGAGTAGAAAATTGTCTTGACTCAGGGCTTTCATCTATCCCTGAATGGACTGTTTCGAAGACGGATTTTTAGTTGCTCTGCATTTGTTTTATTTTGAAGATAACAACTATTATAGGCAACTATGTGTTTCCCTATCATGAATACTGAAAGGGATAACATGTCCACTTGGAGGCACGTTGGGCTGTGTAATGACGTAACCTGGAGCAACAAGGAACTGTGCCACAACACTTAGGGAAACAAAACTACACTACAACAAAAAAACGTGCATATGCACTTAGGGAAATTAAAATACTATGCTAATATTTATAGGGGTGTAAACTTCCCATCCAATAACAATATTTGAGATGGATCCCATTCACTTTGGGATCCGTAAGTCTTCGCTATCTATTTTAGGCAATTTGGAAGGAATTGCTACTCTTGCACTCTATGATCATGTAAGGGCCACTCCAGATAGCATCAAATTTGGAGTGTTTTCCTGGCTTTTCCCGATCTGCATCCCACTTTAGGACTAAGTCTCCTTCCTGAAAGGTCCTCATCCTTACCTTCTTATCAAAACTCTTTTTATCAATGTCTGATCCTTTTCGATGACCTACATTGCATGCTCTCTTATCTCTCCTACCTCCATAAACTCGCATACCCTGATTGCCATGGGTTCAAACTTAGCTAGCTCTAACTATTTCATGAGTTCCAAAGCGGGCAACTCCAATGAGATGGGAAATACTACCTCCTTTCCATATACAAGTTTGTAAGGTGAGCTACCTGTGGACCTCTTTGATGTGATCCTATCAACCCATAGAGTTGATTTGAGTCTTGTATGCCAAGTCCTCTGATTTTCATCAAGAGTCCTTCTGATAATCCTTAATAGGTTATTATTTGTGGACTCTACTTGGCCATTACCCTAAGGGTAATAATTTGATGAGGTGTTGAGATACACACCATTCTTGAATGCCCACTCAGTGATCTTTGTACTAAGGAATGCCAATGCATTATCTGATATAATAGTGGCAGGGACTCCAAACCTGGTGACTATTCCTTCATAAAAATCCAAGATGTTGGATTCATTTGCTTCTTTTAGTGCCACTACTTCGGTCCACTTGGTGAAATAATTTATGGCTGTAAGTATCCACTTGTGGCCTTGGCTTGAATTTGGGTTAATCACCCCAATGAAGTCTAGTCCCCATTACATGAATGGCTGATTCACTGAAATGGGATGAAGGGGTAGGGCTGCTAGCTTCTCCTTTCCTATGAAGAATGCACATTTTTTACACTTCTTGACCCATGAGTAGCAGTCCCTGAACACTGTAGGCCAATAATAACCAGCCTTCATGATCTTGAGAGTTGTTTCTCGAGGGGCAAAGTGACCTCCTGCTTCTCCATCATGGAATTCATGCAACACTCTCTCAATTTGGCCTGTCTTAATGCACCTCAATAGAATACCATTAATATCCTTCTTAAACAAGACAACACCAACAAGCACATATGGGATAGCTTGTAGTCCAAGTATCTTATATTTGCCTTATTCCATTCTAGAGGGCACATACCTGTTTGAAGGTAATGCACCAAAGCTTGGGTCCAACATGGAGTAGGTGCATCATTAGTTGATTGTTCTTGATCATTTTGTAGAAATAGGACAACCTCCTTTTCACCCATTGACTCATCATGTTGCTTAGAGGTGAGATGTTCACAGTCCCTTGCCTCTAACTAGTTTTTTCACCTTGATCTCAATGTCATATTCCATTACTCGGGTGATCCAACCTGCCCTCTTCTCATTCAAATCCTTATTAAAAAGGAAGTCCTTAACACCAGCACAAGATACTAGCACTTGAATCTTGTTATTTGAGACCAAGTGTTTGTATTTATTTAAGCTCCTAATAACAACAAGGACGTGTTTTTCAATGAAAGAGTATTTTACCTCATAGTCCTTGTGCTCGGGCTGAAGAAAGCTATGGGTTGCTCTCGAACCTTCGTTCTAGGTTGAACCAAGATGGCTAAGATGGTATCGACCCTCCAAAAGCATATAGCACGAAGCATTTGGAAAATTCTGGGTTAATGAGAGTTGGAGCCTGTGATATTACGAGCTTGATGGCCTCAAAACTCTCTTTGCCTTCTGTTGTCCATTTAAATGTAAGACTCTTCTTTAACATCATTGTTAAAGGCTTCACAAGAGTAGCAAAGTTACGTATAAACCTATGAGCAAATTTTATCCTCCCTAAGAAGCTTTGGAGAGACCTTTTATGTTGTGGCAATGGAAGGGTCTGCATGGCTTCAACCCTTTAGGATCAATTGTCAACCCCTTCCTTGAGAAAATGTGGCCCAACAATTTCCCTTCATGAGCCAGAACACACACTTTTTTGGGTTTAATGACACCTTGAACCTCCTACATCTCTGGAATACATGTCTAAGGTGAAAGAGATGATCTACAACATTCTTGGAGAAAACAATGATATCATCAAGATATATCAGGACTATATTGTTAATTAAGCCTTTGAATGCCATGTCCATAGCTCTCTAAAATGTTGCTCCAGCATTTGATAGTCCAAATGGCATCTTCTTATAAGCATATGTTCCCCATTTGGTGGTGAAGGCTATCTTGAATTGATCTTCCTCTTTCACCATTATCTGGTTATAACCTGAGTATCCATCTAATAATGAAAACCTCTCAGAACTAGCTATAACTTGTAGGATCTATTCCATTGATGGGAGTGGGTAGTGATCCTTAAGTGATGCTCTGTTTAGATCATGAAAGTCCACACACAGCTTGATTTCTCCATTTTTCTTTCTCACAGGCACCAAGTTAGAAACCCAACTTGAATGCTTGATGGGAAAGATGATACTAGCCTCAATTAATTTGTTCAATTCTTTCCTCATGAGAGGCTCAATGTGGGGATTTATTGGCCTTTGCTTCGTCTAAAAGGCTTGGCTCCTAGATCCAACTCGATGGTATGTTGTGTCAATTTTGGGTTGAAACCTATTAAATCTTTATAAGTCTAGGCAAAGACATCTGGGAATTCTTGACAAAGTTGAACAAATTCAGATTTTTCTTGTTGAGTGCTTACTCTGCCAATCTGCAATGTTTTGTTTTCTTCTACAAAAATAGGTTTTGAATCTTCACCCTTTACTTGAATATTTTCCTTTTCTTTTCGGAATTAGTCATTTGGGTTGAAGATTGATTCCAAAGTGACAAGACCCTTTGGTAGTTTTTGGTCCTCAGCTGTACCACTTGATCGCCATACTGCTGCTCCAATATGTCTTGATTCCTGGAAGAGAACTCAGCTTCCTCTTGTAGAAAGTTGACAATTTGTTGGTCATTTTCAAAGACTTGCCAACTTGTGTTGTTGTACGGGAAAAGCTGGCCTTACAACCAACTTGATATGGGGCTGATGCTTATCATTCTTGATACTCTCCACAATGTCAAATGTTGCCCCAACTGCTGTCAGTCTATCTGCTGCTTCATTTCTCTTCTGGGGATGGAGTTGATGCTAAATGCCTCAAAATCCTCAATGAGGTCCCATACTTTGTTCTTCTAACTCTTTAATAGGTTTTTCTTGACATCATTTTGTCCTCTCGACTTAATTAACAACTAGTTCATTATTGCAAACACTTACAAGTTCTTGATTCCTTGTTTCCTTGCCCAATGCAATCCATGAACCAAAGCCTCATATTTTGTTGTGTTGTTTGAATAGGAAAATTGGAAACAGAAAGCTGAGTAGTATTTCATACCTTGGGGTGACACAATCATAGCTCCTCCTCCGGCTCCTTGCCTACTTCTTGAGCCATCAAAGAACAATTTCCATACTTCATTGTCATCTTTGTGTTCTAGCTTAATGATGTTAGGAAGAGGATGATTCTCCTCATGCAGACAAGTAGACTCCTAGCTCAGATTCTTCCATCTCCTTATAGGGGTCAAAATCATGTCTTTTGTTCACCCATTCATTGAGAGTCAAGTCGGGATACACCCCACCTTGGTATCTCGCTTCACAAGTGCTTAGGAGGTCCTCCTGATCAAAAGCTAAACAATTGGCATTGATTAGGTTGGGTACATAAGACTCAATATGGTAATCTATTATGGGCTTGGATCTAATTATGGCATTAGCTCCATACCATTTTCTAAAAAACATATGTGACCAATTAATGAAAAATAACCTCCAATTTTGGAAGTGAAGTCCCAGACAAGCACAATGTAAAATGTGGTTACAAGTCTATGAGTGATACGTTCTACAATACCATCACATTAGGGCAAACATGCAGTGTGAGGCTTAGATCTTTGATGACTCCAACATTTGTCACTGTTGTCCCATCCAATTGCACTACCCCTTTGGAGATGACTTCGTATTGAAGACCCAATTGATTGGCTATTTGTTTGGGCATTACAGAACTACTTGCCCCCAAATCAATCATGTAATTATGTACCAATTTGTCCCCAATGATCAATGAAACATAGAATGGAGGAGGCTTCATATTTTTACCTTGTTGTCCTCCATGGTTTCCCTTAGGTTGAGCTGCATTGGTGAACACTTTCTCTTGTTGGTTAGGGGATTATTTGAGCTTGACCAATTGGCCATGACAGATCTGCAATGATTCCTCGTCCTGGAATGGCCATTGACTCCCACCTTGAAATGTTCACATTTTTCTTCTTCATTTGCTCAATGATATTAAATGAGCTATCCTTCTACTGCCCCTTCCTTGACACATTTTTCTCTTGCACATGGGTTGTTACAACTGGTGCCTGAGTAGATTTGGAAGGTGGTTTGGATTGACTCTGCATATTGGGAGTTACATTTTGAGTGCCAATACCTTGTGGAGTAATGGAGGATTGAGGATTACTTGAGTTTGGTGATTTTCCTTCTCCAATATTTCTCTTCTTGGACCATGTATTGGTAGCTACACTTTGAGAAGGGGTTTGATTCATTCCATAGAAGTCTTCAACTTTCCAATTAACAAGCATAGTTTCACTTGGAGATGCCTCTTGCTGAGCTCCTTATTGCTGATTTTCTTCTTGGCTAGATTCTTGTGACACACCAGTGGTCTGTACCATCAAGGCTGGTTTAGTGCACCATTGAAGCACATTGATTGATTATGTGGCTGATTACATGGGAAACACCAATCATATTCTTGTGTTATGTTGTTTTGTGCTGGAACCAATGCCCTTGATGTTGAACCTGTATTTGGATCATATGACCTGAAAGGTATACCAGCTTGAGGTTGTCCTTGGTTTTGACTCTGATTTACAGTTTGAGCTGGTGGTCTATTTTGTTGATACGGGGTCTAGCTTGATACTGAGCTTGAGGCTGATATGGCCTAGAGCTCTGAGCCTACTATCTCTTGATAGTTACTAACTCATTCCCTAGGTTCTGAAGTTGTTTCATAACTTCCTGAAGCTCTTTGGAGGTGCTATAGGATGAGGTGGAGGCTTCAAAGTGTACTTTGATTCTTAGGAGTAGGTATAGGAGCTAATGTGGGTGTCAGCTAGTGCTTGGGCCTCCTAATTCTGGGTATAGAGGCATGGGTGGCCTAGGAGCAAGTTTGCCAGCCTGAATTAAACAATTCTCAGCTCCTATGGAAATGCTATAAGCTGCAGGTAAGGTTGTGCCTCCCATTGACTGAATCATTAAAGCAATATCAAAATTTAGAGCTCTAAGAAAGTATAAGAAAACACTTTCTTCGTGGGCCTTACAGCCAATGGAACTCTATCCCAAGTCCTTTGAAATATGAGGTTGAAATCTATCAACTGCTCGTTAGGATCTCTTTTGATTGTTGTCAGTTTCTCCAACAAGGACATGTTATCTCCCTTTTCTCCAAACTGGTCATAAAGAGCTCTGCACAGATGGTCGAAATTTTGAATAGAGCCTGCTGCTAGGCTCCTTAACCATTATGAAGCTTTTCCCTTGAGTGAAGAGGCAAGTAACTTAACTACAATTTCCATCTCAGTGATATCATGGATTACATAGACATTTGCAATATCTTGAATGTGGTCACTAGGAGAAGTTTGGTTCTCACCAAAGTGAAATATGGGATGCTCTTTAATGATGCCACTTTGGGACTGGATTTTGTGCATTAAGAGTGAGTGGGTGCACACACTGGTGAAATTAACATAAGTATTTGGTGGTTGTGCCATTTTAATTGGCATGAGAACCCTTTTTGATTAAAAGAACGACCTACTAGGAGGAGGTATTGACAGGGCTCTGTTTGGTGGAGATGGAGACCTCTGGGCTCTTCTCCCCCTTCTCCTTTTGTCTGGAGACAAGTGCAAGTGGACAAACTATCCCTCTTCTTTGGTTCTTGACCTTGTTTGTATTCTTCTCATGAACTTGGAAAGCTTGGATTGCTGAAACCAGTGGATTTTGTCCCTTTTGGAGTCACCAGATGTGTAGTTTTAAAGCTTCTTAAAAGATAGAATCACAACAAGTGCACATCAATCTTACTGTAATAAAGATGGAGACTTCTTTGGTCCCACCAGTGCACCAAAAGCTGTTAGTTTAGAATCACATCACCCCGAATGTCTACAACTAGATGGGTTGAGACTCTCAGTGTGATTGCACAACATGGAGCGTCTCTCGGGGTGTGGGACCTTGCGAGTTGAGAGGGCTCTCCGGATTAAGGTCGGTTCCTATCCCTCTGTTCAGGTGTACACAAACAAATTATAGAAGATCTATTCTAAGTCTATTCTATCTACTAAGGAGACAGGGTTAGAGAGATGCAAAAAAATAAACCTAAGCTAACGAGGTGATACACTAAAGGAATGTTAGACACTCATTTTGTTGTTTAACACAGACCACAAGAATGTAATACAAACGACATGCATAGATGACTAAATCACAATAAGAGATCAAAGAGATAATAACGAATACATGAGAGGGTCAAGAAACATCCATAGACATATATATTATTACTTAGGAGTTGATACAGTATAGATATCGCAAAGAATAAGAGGCAAAACTTGTAGTACAACCTGAAGGAAAGGTTAGAAAAGCTCCACAAATCCTTTTGTGAAAAAAAGAAGAAGGGAGGGCACAAAATAGAAACGTCCAACCTTTTACAATGAGCCCTGACCTTGCTTTTATAGACTCGGTGCATAGGAAGGAAGAGAGAGAGAGAGGGAAAAAGCAGTTCAAGCTCAACCACTCGCCATCAATGCCTCCTTTAAAATCTGCCCCAAATCTATCATTCTTGCATCAATTACTTGTTGGTGCCTTGAAGGAGGAGGAAATGGTGGATCGATCGAATCCGATCTAGTTGTTGGTGCAAATATATCCCGTATTAATGGCTCGAAGATGTTTCTTCATTTTTCCCCACCTAACCTCTCCAAACTTAAAGTTTCAAATCTCCATGGCGTAGACGAGGCCAAGATATTTCTAACGGTGCCAAATTTTTCGAATTTTGAGCCCCGAGTCAAAAGATATGCCCATTTGAAATGGGTCCATACAAAATACTGGGAACCAGCTACGAAAACGGGCCCCATTTTGAAATCAGACACGTGGAGGGCTGGCACATGTCTGAGGGTAGCCTTTGTATTTTGCTTTTGGAGTTACACCAGGTTGACATGTGGCTTACTTAGACTCTTCATATTTTTGGCTAAGTCCTTTTGCTCGACGGGGTCATATATCTGACCGGGGACACGCGGAGGCCTGGCGCTTGTTTGGAAACCTTCCCTTAATTTTGCTATTGAATTAGCGCCATGCTGACACTTAGCACCCTCCGCTGGTCTGTCTCAATGCTTTTACTATTCAACATGACCCTATCCCTTTACGAAACCGGACGCGTGGAGGCTCTGCGCTCACTTAAAAAGCTGCTCAAGATTTTACCTTGAAGGAGTGTCGGGTTAACATGTGGAATCCTCTGCAGGCTCTTGGAATTTTCAATGGCCTCTCTTACCTTTTTGGATCCCTGGACAATGTGACAAGCCCGCACTCATTTGGGTCTCCGCTTTTGGATTAACTTTTTGGGATGCACCAAGCTGACGCGTGGTGGCTTCTCGCTAGCACTTCTATACTTAAGTCTTTTTGAGGCCCGCCTTGTCTGCCTTTTGACTTTTAGTGTTAAATCTACCCTTGCTTTGGTCCTGGGACACGTGGGGGCCTGGTGTTTGTTCAAGTCTCCCTTTTTAGATTCAACTTTGGAGATGCACCATTTGGACACTTGGTAGTGTCTGCTATCTCCTCCATACTTAAGTCAATTTTTGGGCTCATTCTGAACTATTTTAGAGCCCGAAGACTTCAAACCTTCGTCATTCCTTCTCTTTTGAGATTCTAGCTTCTTTGACATTGTCTTCTCCTTCCACAACCCTGCTATTCCATTTCCGAGCCCGCCTGTAATTTGTTTACTAGATTTGGAGTACGGATTCACTCGACGGAGCCATTTCTTGAATTTCTTCTTGCACGAGGTCGTTTGATCTTTCACAAGGCCCCGCCACTCCATTGTAAAGTCCCTCTACAACTTGTTTGCAAGATTTGAACGTGATTTCTCTGGTTCCTTTTATGCGGGGTCGTGGCCGATCTAATTTTTTTTCGGAGGGGCAAAATATGGATAACAACCCCTAATAAGGGTTATTTCAGAAATTATGTTCAGGGTAATTTTGGACATGTTTAGTTAGGAGATGATGAACCATGCATGATTACTAGTAAAGGTGATGTTCATATTAAATTGTAGAATGGAAATACATGGGTATTGAAAGATGTGAGGCATGTGCCAAGCCTCAAGAGAAATCTAATTTGTCAAGCGAGCAATTAGGATAACTGGATGCATGGTTAGATTCACAACTAATTATTAAAAAGTTTCCAAGGGAGCCCTTGTTGTAGCAAGAGGAAAGAAGGTAGGAACATTGTATTTTTCTACCGTGTTACTGATTCCTTTTTTGTGTTAATTACTTTAGATTCAGATGTAAGCACGTGGCATTATTGGCTAGGCCATATGAGTGAAAAAAGAATGCACATCTTAAAGGTAAAGGGTAAGTTATCATATTTGAAACATGTAGATCTTGATTTCGTGAGCATTGTATATTTAGAAAGCTAGAAGAAAGTGAGATTTCTTAAGGTTGGGGCAAAAAGGAGAAAAGTTGGAGCTTGTTCATTCGGATGTCCAAGGACCAGCTTAGGTTGCTTCTCTTGGAGGATCCCAATATTATGTGACTTTCATTGATGATGCCACAAGAAAGGTATGAGTTTATTGTATTAATTAGAAATATGATGTTTTTGAGACTTTTAAAAGATGGAAAGCTCTTGTGGAAAATGAAACAAATTTAAAGTTAAAGTGTCTTAGATCGACAAGGGTATTGAGTACTACTGAAATACTTTTAATGATTATTTTGTTCAATGAATGGAATATGCAGAGAAAGAATGGTTCCTAGAACTCCACAGGAGAATGGAGTTGTTGAAAGAATGAACAGAACAATCATGGAACATGCTAGAAGCATGAGACTACATGTTGGTTTGCCTTTAAAGTTTTGGCAGAAGTAGTAGATACGATAAGTATATTTAATTAACTGTGGGCCTTCAAGTGCACTAGATGGTGGAATACCAGAAGAAGCGTGGACTAGAAAAGAGGTAGATTCTTATTTTCTTAGAGTATTTAGTTCAAAATCTTTTGTGCATGTTGATAAGGAAAATAGGAAAAAATTGGATGCTAAATCCAAAAGATGCACTTTCATTGGTTATGGTTCTGGTGATTTTGGATTATTTAGAAGATACTAAGATTGTTAGGAGTCGTAACATTTATTGGAATGAAAAGAGAATGTATAGGGATCATGTTTTGGTACCCAAGAATGAATTGGGAGAAGAGTTTGTTGAGAAAGATGCATTCTCGTATTTAAAAACAAAATCCATGATTACTTTCGTCGTCGATTAGGGTGACCAAAGTGTTGGTAAGAGCAGATCAACATTGGTTGGGTGAACCAAGGGTAGCTACACAAGAGCGACGTTGGTTGGGTGAACGGATGTAGACTACAGAGGAACTAACGTCTCGCATAGGTTACAGGTGATTGACGTTAGTCACTGTCAAAGATTGACACAAATGTGCAACATGCACATAATGAGCCCTAGGCACCCTAAATCTCAGTGAGAAGGTCACAAAGGGTAAGTAGACCTCCAAAAAGATTTACTTCTTCATTATCTTATTTATTATTGATTGATAATGGTGAACTTGAGTGTTTTGAAGAAGTAATGTAGTAGGATACCCACGTGCAATGGGAACATGGCATGGATGAGGAGATGGACTCGTTGGAAAAGAATCAAACATGGGATTTAGTCAAGTTGTTAGTAGGTAAGAGGACATTGCAGAACAAGTGGGTTTACAGGATCAAGGAGGAAGAGGGTGGAAAGAAAAGATACAAAACAAGGCTTGTGGTAAAAGGATTTACACAAAAAGTAGGTATTAACTTTGGTGAAATATTTTCTCTTGTTAAAATGACTTCCATCTGTATTGTTCTTAGTTTGGTTGCAGCAAGAAGATTTTCATTTAGAATAGCTTGATGTTAAGACAATTTTCCTTTATGGTGATTTAGAGGAAGAGATCTATATGAATCAGCCGTTTGGTTATGAAGTCAAGGGTAAGGAGAAACTTGTGTGTAGATTGAAAAAGAGCTTGTACGAGCTCAAGTAAGCTCTAAGGAAATGGTATATGAGGTTTGATAGTTTCATGCATGAGTATAGTTATATGAGATGTGGATTTGACCATTTTGTTTATTTCAAGAAGTTTGAAAATGAGAGCTATATTATTTTGTTATTATATGTGGATGATATACTTATTACAGGATATAGTATGCAAGACATTGGTGAGCTTAAAGAAAAGTTAGCCTACACATTTGTAATGAAGGATTTGGGAGCTGCAAAGAAAATCCTTGGCATGCAAATTCATAGAGACGTGAAGAACATGAAGTTGTACTTGTCTCAAGAGGATTATATCAATAAGATGTTGAAAATATTTAAAATGCAGGAAGCAAAACCTGTAAGTACACCTATGGCTGGACACTTCAAATTAAGCAAAGATCAGTGTCCTACATC
This sequence comes from Taxus wallichiana var. yunnanensis, assembly GCA_018340775.1. Classification (NCBI taxonomy): domain Eukaryota; kingdom Viridiplantae; phylum Streptophyta; class Pinopsida; order Cupressales; family Taxaceae; genus Taxus; species Taxus wallichiana. Next base: position 97,033,578 of record CM031236.1, read on the forward strand.
ACATGAGGAGATTGAGTACATGGAAAAAGTTTCATATGCTTTAGTAGTTGGAAGTCTCATATATGTCATGGTTTATACCAGACTAGACATCGCAGCAAGCAAAGTGGGAGTTGTGACTAGATTTTTGACCAATCCAGGTAAAGAGCATTGGAGCACATTCCAATGGATTCTCAGGTATTTTAGAGGGACATCCAACAATCAATCATGCTATAGAGGGTCAAATACTTCTTTATGTGGCTATGTTGATTCAGATATGGTTGGAGATTTGGATAGCAGGAGAAACACCACTAGATATGTATTCAAAGTAGGTGGGAGGAAATTTAGCTGGATTTTTAGTTTGTAGAAGGTTGTGGCCTTATCTACTACATAGGATGAGTATCTTGCACCTACAGAGGCTATTAAAGAGATGGCCTGGATGAGAAGGTTCATGGGAGAGTTGGGAAAGGAGCAAGAGGATTGCAGGTTGTACAATGATAGTCAAAGTGTGATTCATCTGGAAAATAACTTAGCGTTTCATTCAAGAACGAAACACATTCAGTTGAGATATCACTTCATATGACAGGTGTTGGAGGATGGGCAACTAAAATTAGAGAAAATTCATACAAATGAGAACCATGCGGATATGCTAACGAAGTCGTTGCAAAGGAGAAGTTGGAGATTCACTCCACTTCTGTTGGTCTTCAAGTTTGAGACTTGAAGAGGGAGAAATGAGCTAAGGAAAAGGATTCAAGGATGGAGTTGTACATGCAGTGAAATAATTTATCTCCAAGTGGGAGATTATTGAGTTGTGGAGCTTAATTGCTTCACATTATCATGCTTTACAACCTTGTTGGAATACACGAATCGACGTCGGTCACCTGGGGATCGGTATCGATCAAGGCAAGGAAGAGCCGACATCGGTTAGGGTAACTGACATCGGTTACCTGTGCGTGAATGTTTATATTTAACTCACGAGAATTAGATCTAATCTTTGTTGTAAATTTTATCTAATGGTTGTAAACACATAGCTAAGGTGCCCTAAGTTTTTATATGTATAAAGACATGAGAATTAGGGTTAGAAGGTGTGAATTGCATTTTTGAATGTAAGTTTCCTTAGAGAGCAAGAAAGAGTAATTGGTGAGGAGAAAACATTGTCCATTCTATGAGGTGTGGAAGATCATATATCTTCATTGTATTTCCTTTGTAAAGCATTGAATAATAAGATTGGATGTTTCTTGGTGGACGTAGCCCACACTGGGTGAACCACGTTATATCTGGTGTTATCTTTCTCTTGTTTATTTTATCTTTTGGTTAAATTATGTGTTATTGTTAGTATGCTTTGATTGATTATAGATTTGTTGGTCCGAAAATCACAATGCAAGGAGATCTATGGATAAACGAGCCAGCACGGTGTGCGGGGCATAGCCCTCTTTGAGTCAAAGAAAGTGAAACGGTTTATTGCTATTCTACCAGCAGGAATTTGTGCAAGTCTCACAATATTCTGCCTTCGGGGGTTTGGGATCTCATCCCAGTAGGATGTTTCTGACTGCGAAAAGAAAGGAATGAAAGAGAGGATGAAGAAAGAGTAGGTCCGAAGGGAGAAAAGAAATGAATTCCAAAGCAGAAAGGTCAGAGGGTTTATGTTTTGGGATTGGTAGTAAACAGAGCCAAACCTACTTGCATAAATGAGCAAAGCAATACTGATGAATAAATGACAATAAAACAGAAGTAAATTCAACAGAGCAAACACACAGATCTAACGTAAGAAAGATCCAATGCAAATAACACATGTATTCAGCACAAAGTCTAAATATTGTATTAATAATTCTTTCTGTTACAAAAAGCTCAAAGTCTTTTCTCCTTACTTCTATTTTTCATCTGAAAGATATTCACTCATGCACACCACAACAAGTATTGGGGTATTTATAGAAGAAGGAGAGAAAGGAAGGCAAAAAGGAGCCAACCACCTATTTACAAAGATATTTACAAAATATCTACAAGGAGATACAAAATATCTTAAAGTCATGTTGACTTTTGACAACTTGATGGATGACATCATCTCATGGTGCAACATGGATGATGTCATCATTTGTGCCAACATACTTCAGATATTTACAAAAAGAAAGTCGAAGAAGAGAGAGAAGAAGAAGAAGCCACTATTCATCATCGTCATCCTGCGGCCGAAAGGGAGTAGCCTGCTTTTGCTGCTCAGGTGACGAGATGTGGAATTGAGCGCGGTATTCCATGAACTTGCTGATCATGGGCCCTAGTTGATCCTGGGAAGGATCCTTGTGTCGCTCACTGATCGCCTCGCAAGTCTCCCGCTTCGCCATGAGCTTCTCGGGAGTTTGGAATACTCTTTCTCTCGCCTTCTATGAGGAACCCGATGAAGTCCCGACAGCGACAGTGAGTTATTGATGGACTCTGCGTCAAAAGAGACCTCGGCTGACCCTTGTGACACGATCTCTTTAAAGATCTGGATGGTTTCATCGACTTTTCTTAAGGCGAAGGAAGGAGTAAGCAGCCCTGGAGACATGTTGAGAACGATTTGTTCCATTTGGTGCATCGTGTCCAGGGCTTCTTCCTTTACCTTATCGATTTTTTCAAGGACAAACTCCAGTTGATCCATCCGGTAGTCCAGAGTGGAAATGACTTTATTGAGGGCCCTGGGATGGCCGAAGATGCCGAACTTGACCAGATCTTCGACTGAACAGTCGAACATTTGTTGAAAGGTCTCATGCTGTAGCCTAGCATGGTCCAACTCTTCTGATATGGGTCCTGCTAACGCTTGGAGCTCTTTATTCACCTTTTTGATGTTTAGATATAAATCAGAGAACTTGGCGATCACTCTTTCACTGTCTTTGAGGATCTGGCTCCTCCAAGCGGAAACTGCCATACCCTGCTCGCCGATCTTTGCATATTCATTAATTTTATCTTGGCTCAGAGGCTCAGGAGTCTCGGCGGCAGTTGTGGGAGGTGCACTGCCCATCTTCTGTAAGGCTTGGAGCAGATGTTTGTTTTGCTCTTTCAGTAGCCTTTTCTCTTCTTTTGTTTCTTGAAGCTTCTTGCAGAGGGCGTCAACTGCAGATAGGGCCTCTCCCTGAAGGCTTTCAGAAGACGTACCCATTGTGACCTGAGTCACTGTGTAATCTGTAGGAGACAGATCCTTTTTATCCTTGAGGGGATTGGGGTATGCGATCTCCATCACCCTCTCTCCCGAAGCACTCTGAGAGAAGCATGTGACAGGCTTCTGTTTCTTTGCCCCTTTGGACGGGATTACGGAAAAGTCCATCGGAGCGATGGGAACTTTCCTTTTCTGCTGACTTAAGTGCTGGGAGATCCAGGCTGGACTTATGGGAGAAGGGCCAGAAACAGAGAAGGGGACAGCTGCAGTAGTAGAAGGGAAAAAAGTGGAGACACTTGGAGGCGGCATCGAGAGGGAGGCCGAAGAAGTGCTCACGGGAGGAAGAGATACTGCAGGAGAGGAAGACATAGGAAGGGAAGGGAGCTCAGAGATGAGGGAAGAAATGGAGGGGGACAGATCCGCAAGAGAAGAGAAGATGGACGAAGAAGCGGGAGGAACAGTAGAAGAAGGGGGAGAGGACACGACCAAAGGGATGGTCGCTTGAGTCACTTGAGGAGGGGAAGGAGGAGAAGAAGAAGGGACAGAAGGGACCTCGGTTGTTGTAGCAGTGGCGACATCCTGAGTGGATGGGCCTATTGGAACATCTTCTTCCGCTTCTTTCTCTGGGGAAGCCAGAGTTACAACTTGTTCTGGTGCAGCGGAAGGAGGACTTTCAGGAGCTTCCTCTTGAGTGGTGCTGGATTCACCCTCTTTGCCTTTTCCTTTGCCTTTAGGCTGCTGTTTTGATCTAGGAGGTGCGTTACCCAATGGAGAGGTTGTGAAATCAACCCCGAGGTAGATGAGTCCGTTCATTCGGCACCAATGCTCTATTCTGCGCAGAGTTTCCTTGACCCTTTCCTCAATTGTCTGAGGTGCTTTGTTTCTATCAATCGCCGCAAAAGGCCAATCGTCCCCACCTGTATCAAGATATACTTGATCCACTTCCTCCTCAGTAGTTTGGTAGCCTTTGGGGACGATGGCTACCCCGTATTGGATGATTTCTGCCAATGCCAAACGAGAATGGTCCTTCCTCCTGAGTTCCACCTCATGATATAGGTCGATGTAGATATCCTCGATCTGAGGGACATGGATTGGATCGAGTTTAGCCCTCGGCAGACAATTCGTCAGGTCGAAGGTAGGTCTAGCTGGGAAGTCATGTTTCAAATTGAGCAGCTCCAGCTCTGCAAACATGTCTTTTGCCTTGTGATGAGAAAGACATGTATATCTACCCACTGTGAGGGGGAAAGGAGTTCCACCCTTCTTTCTTTTGAGGCACTTCTCATGGTAGGTGATTAGTTTGTCTTGATGACTCTAGTAGAATCAACTTGGGTCCAGCATACCTTGGCAGTCTAGTTGGCTCTCCCAAGAAGTTAGCTGCCCTCATATAGGTGAATGTGGGGAATTGGGTGAACAGGGCCCCCATTTCTCGTGGTCATCCACTATGCTCTTGGTCGTATGACCGTAAGTAAGTCATGTTGGCCTCAATAGGTAGATGATGAAGTAGAAAAATGCATCGTTGATCTTGGTAAATTGAGGGATGCTATTTTCCAGCCTCAATTCTGGATAGTATTCATATATTTTGACCTGGGGCCAAACCCCACTCCGCATCAGAGCTGGATAGTCCCTTTCAGAAGCTGCAGCATAAACAACATAGGAATTCATGTAGAATCTTCCCGTTGTGGGGAATTGTTGCAGTTGTTCTGATATCGTGCTGCTTATAATTTCTGCCCATTCGAAGCGTTGATCAGGCACATTTTTGTTCATGGTTTCTAAATACCGCAGCATCCATTTGTGGAAAAAGTGGGCGTCAGGAAGCCCAAACACCCTACTCAGGAACGTGATGGTGTCACTGAGCTCCTCTGAAAAATCACTGCGGTGAATGATTTGTGGCCAACGGGTCACTACCTTTTTATTCTTCAGATAGACTTCGTTCATCAGCTGCATGCACTGATCTTCATTGTCATCCCATGCCTTGATGCAATCTCCTTGGCTGACGGCCACAAAGTGCCGGTGATGAGGAATGCCAAGTATTATCTCAAAGTGGCGGGCAGTGAGGTTGATTACGACCTCGCCCTTCTCATTTACGACACACCTTGTGTCTTTATTATAGCACCGGGCAACCACCATCATGAATTCATTGTTAACGGCGCTGACTGGGATTCCCCCAGCAAAGTGCAGGGCACTGCCTATTAGCTTTTCCATCCACGAACTTCTTGTGACTTTATGAGTCCTGACCCAGAATTCCTCCAAATCAATATGACCCAACTCTGAGTCTCTGATGTCCAGGTCACACTCGGCCTGGGAGTCGGGCATTCTGACCCTCTGATATTTATACTTCATTTCTTCTTCTGTGAGCTTGGCCTTGCCTTTGGATTTGGTAGGCCTCTTGCTTGATGTTGACATATGTTCTTCTGAGTTTAATTGCTGATCTGCAAGAATAAGACGTGAAACCCAATCGAAGAAAGTCATGTCAGCTGCTTGATTTTCCATTGAAATGTTGACAGAAGAAAGAGTTAGCAATTTTGAGGCCTCGGGGCGCATGGCGCACAGATATTGCAGATTGCAGAGCTAAATAGGTAAGGCGCACAGGAAAAGGGTGTTGCAAGGGAACAGGATGCGCCCGTGGCGCATGTATCTTTCATGTTGCATAGAACTTTGGTGCGCCAAAGGTGCATATAGAGTTTGTGTAATATATGCTTTTGGCGCGCTTAAGGGAACTTGGTGCGGCGCATGGAGGGTCTGCACAACATGATGTTGCTGCGATAAGGAACGCGCCTGCGCCTTTATAGCTTAGTACTTGGCACATATGAAAGGGCTGTTACATGAATGTTGGATGCGCCAAAGGGCGCAGGAATCTTTATGTTGCATCCAAGTTTGATGCGCCAAGGGGCACATGGGAAGCATTTGCAGCATGCGAGGGAAGTGCGCCATTGGCGCGGCTGCTCTTTGTGAAACAGGGGCGACAGATGCGCCAAGGGCGCAACTGTCTTTGATGTTGCATGGCGAGCTCATGCGCCAAAGGAGAAAATAGTTTCTTTTTAGGTTTGATTCCCCTGAAAAATCACTGAGGGGTTGGCATATGGCTAAGCTCTCTTTCTGCAAGGTTCATTGTGGGATGAAATGGCTTTAAACCAAGGGGTTCCAAGCTATATATATATATATATATTTTAGGAAAGAGCTTCCTCTACCAGCAGATCTGGAAAGAGGAGGAAGAAATGTGGAAGGACAGCAAGGGGGGAAAGCAAAATCATGAATTTTATTCTTTTTCCAATTCAATCCTACCCACAAACAGCCAAAAACCACAAACATGAAGCAGAAAGGAAAGAGGACCTCTTACCCGGCTTTTATAACGAAGAAATGCACGAAAGGGGTCCACAAAGCGATTCGAAAGCGACGGGGCTGGTGCGCTGACAAGCTCAGAGAAAAATCACGTGTTTTGCATCGGTGACAATGACAGCGCAGACGCGCCTATATATAGGCGAGGTAGCAATAAATGCGCCACCAAATTTTTAAAGGGGCGCACCAAATGAGCTGTCGACATGAGAAAACATGCGCCCTTTGGCGCACCGAAAGACTTGTCAACATGAAGATATGTGTGCCTATGGCGCACCGGAAGTGGTGTTGACAGAGGAAAATGTGTGCCTTTGGCGCACCAAAAAGAGGCGCAACAAATGATGATCGTCGACGACAGAAGGTGCATGCGCCTCAAGACGCAGGAAGCCTTAACAGGCAGAGGTGCACCAAAACGCCTGCTGACACAAGAAAACATGTGCCAAAGGTTTTAAAGGGGGCGCATCAAAAGTTGATGTTGCATAGTCATTCTATGCGCCCGGCCAAAAAGACCAAAAAATGACTAAGTTCGAAAAACCAGATTTCCCGGGAAGGGATTTTGCAACGTTCAGAATGCAAGGAGTCCCTAACGAGGATCGAAACAAAATTTCGGTATGGTTATCTCAGTAAAATTTCCTTGCAATTTTACGGGATAACAAGATTTATACAACATTAGTTTATGGTTTAACCCTAACACATAGTAGATGAGAAGTCACACGCGTATCATGTCCCTATGAAAACAAAGAAGGTTAACATTGGAATAGAGGCGAAAGAGCTAAGGAAGTAATTATTGGTGATTTGGTCATAACAAGAAGTATATAAAATTATTAAATTAATATACAACTTCCAAGACTTATTTCCAGGGGCTATCATGAGTTAAAAGGAGTACACCCTTCTCTAGGTGAGATGATAATCAAGCTGAAATAAGGTGTGCACCCGGTTAGGAAGAGGCTTTACAGGATGAATCCTAGATTGTGCATGAAAGTAAAGGAAGAAATTGATAAAATGATCTCGAGTGGGTTAGTCCCATGGTTATAAGCATTAATAAGGATGGGAGGATAAGGATTTGTGTAGATTATAGGGAACTCAACGCTTTATGTGTAATTGATCCTTTTCCCACCCCACTCATAGAGGAGATCCTTGAGGAGTTATTGGGTGCAAGATTTACTCTTTTATAGATGGATTTTATAGTTATCACCAAGTGCGCATCGCGAAGGAAGATCAAGAGAAGAATAATTTCACCATTAAGTGGGGTAGCTTTGCATATACAGTTATGCCCTTTGGGTGAAGAATGTGCCAATGATGTTCTCGTGCATTATTGCACAAGCCTTTTTGAGTCTTCACTCATAAATTCTTACGAGGTGTATTTGGATGATTGAATGTGTATGGTTTAGTCAAGGACCATTATGACAATATAAGGCTCATGTTTGAGAGGTGGAGACAGTTAAGCATCTCCCATAATGTTAAGAAGTCCATCTTTGCAACACCTTTTGGCACTTTACTTAGGCATATTATTTGGAAGGAAGGATTATTGGTAGACCTAGCCGGGTAAGTTGTGATCTTGGGTTTGGAGGAACCTAACAATCAAAGAGAAGTGCATGGATTTATGGGACATACAAGATATTACAGAAATTTATTAAGGGGTATGCTAAGATTTTCGCCCTTGGAAGAATTCTTGAACACTAAAGGGAAATTCTATTAGGGTGATGCGCAACATCGGACGTTTGAAACATTGAAGAAAAGGTTGACTATTACACCTATTTTACACTTTCCTTCATGGAAAAACCCTTTCATGTTCATGTTGATGCTTCTAGAATGGAAATTGGTGTAGTGTTGGCTCAATAAGGAGAAGGAATTATAGACCACCCAATTTACTTTGTAAGCGAGGAAGTTGACGCCCTTGTGAGTAAAATCATATAACTACGAGAGCATGATGAGGCTTTGTCCATGATCTACGCACTACACAAATTCAGACAATACTTGTTGGCAACACCATTCATCTTCTTTATAGATCATATGACACTCAAGTATTTGGTCACAAGCTTGTTTTGCAAGGGTGCATTTGTAGGTGGATAGATCTATTTGAGTTTGAGTTTACTGATTGTTGTGAAACCAAGAAAGGGTAATTGAAGGCATGATTATTTATCGAGAGTCGATTCTGGTGAGGACACGCAGAGCATAGATGACACTATGCCATATACAAAACTATTTAGATTGAACCACATGCCCACCAAACTAGAGGACATTACGAGCTCCGGACTTTGTGTCGAGACACTTTTCTACCCAAAGGGAGTGCATATGAAGAGAAGATGATATCAAATGATATTAACATGACAAGGTCAATTACATTACCAATTACAGGAGTGGCGGTTGCGAAGATTTATATCTATCTTAAGTCAAGTGCGAGTTAATAGAAAATACATGTAGGATGACTTGTCTATTCCGGAGGAGCCGACGGGGAAAAATATAGTTGGGTATAAGAGAACGTGTCGGCTACCCCTCTTGTTAGTGATGAGGAAGAAGGAAGTGATGATGAACCCACGACAAAGAGTGCAACTATGAAGAAAACCCATGTAATGCAAGAAGGAACTGAGCTACGCACGAGTTCAAGGAGGTAGTCTCAAAACAAGAAGTCCCCAGTCATGAAGAAGAATAAGGTATTGTCTAGTGAGGACACAAAAAAGATGGGGGAGGAACAAAGAGACGAAGAAGAAGTTGCCAATGAATACCTCGGACACATGATGTTGAGGAATCGACGCAGAGGAGAAAAGCATGAACCAGAATAAATCCCAGTGATGGAGGTGGAGATAGAGGGGGTAGATGCTTCCATCACCCACAATTTGGAGGAAGCGACAAGGGCTTACCGAGGAGCCTAGGGTGGGTGCGTTGATGAAGTTGAAGTTGAGCGCCAACTCGTGTATGGTAGAGCACCTAGTCGAGCAAGAAGTCAAGCGTATTGGAGAGAGGAGTGAGTAAAAGGCAGACATAACCAAATAGTGCTCTTGCTCAGAGCTTTCCGACGGTGTCCATGGGAAAAATAGAATCTTGAGGAAGTTACCATAGGGATAGATGATTTAGGATGATGATGATCTGAATAAGGTTCTAAAATAAAGGTACCAAAGTACGATGGCCATCAACGACTTGTTCTGTTGGTCATTTTTCAAAAAGGAAGAAGGCTTGTCGCTCACTGAGGAAAATGCTCTCCTAGGCATTTCAATCACATATGGAGGAGTTGGAGTTTGAGGTTAGCACGATCGTTAACAGAGACCCCTTTGAAGTCCACCCCAAGACATGTATATCTTATAGTAGATTTGCAGCTATTGATAGATGATCAAGTGTGTAATGTGCTAAAAAAACTATCGACAAATATCGGGGCAAATTTTTGACAAGGACTACAGAATTAGAAATATGCGCAAAGAGCTAAGACGAGAAGAATAAAGAGATAGATATAAAGAACAAGGAGATAAGGGAGAGAGATAAGGATATAAGGAGAGAGACAAGGATATAAAAGAAAAAGAAATAATCATTGCATAATCTAAATAGGAGCCGAGAGAGAAGAAGGGGAAGACGCGCATAGAGTACAAAATGGAAGAATGTATCGCAGATGCAATTACACTCGTGTGCCCGAACATGGTACCTCAAGGTCATACTACCTATGAGTCAACACTCCATTTCCTAGAAGATATAACATAGAAGATTTCAAGTGAAAGGCCAACTATTGCCTTGGAATCTGCAGAAGATGTTCTAGCATGACAAAAATAACACGATAAGGAACGTGTAGAAGCATTCCTCGTGCAATATGGTGAATTGGTTGAAGCAGGTGTGCATGGGGCGAAGTTGTATATGACAATTGTGAGGACTTGATTATGTTGTGGGTTTGTTGGCGATTAAGGATAAGTGAAATTGAAGGAGTTCCAAGCCAAAAACAAAAGTAATAGGGTGGAATGAGAAAGAAATTTGGCCGAGGTCAAGCGAAGAGGAGGCAATATACTTGTTGAGAGCCTCGATCAAAAGTAAATGAAAGATCTCTTTCCCCAATAACTCATAGGATGGATAGACCGAATGATAGAGGTAAACAACTGGAGGCTCGATTAAACAACTAAAAGGAAGGGGCGAAGATTTAACTCAATAGAGGTTGCAAAGATTGTTAGTGATGCACTGTTCATGTGGGTAGGGAGTTAGAAAGGTGGAAGGAGTTATAGAAAATGACGATTTAGGAATTTCCACTTCTTCTCACTCAATAAAAACTTAATTATTTTATTCTTAGGTGCAAAGCCATGCATTCAAATTCTTTATTCCTTGATTTTCGGTGGGGTATTATACTATTGTTATCGTATCAAAATATGGTATTACAAGGATGGATAACATACCTAGTGTGGGGTAATGTTGGTTGTACAAATATGACTAAGTGTTGGGCTAGGAAAAGATCGTGCGTGCATGGTGAGAGGTAGCAGATGGCAAGGTGAATAGGAATGACATATAGTCAAGATTTAGCCAATTTTCCATGAACAAGCTAAGAATAGACTTGGAGTGTGGGACATGCGAGGAGACTTTGGTGGCTAAGAAGAGACCATTTTTGGACATACACGAGTTAGGCTAATAATAAGATTAAAGTAGAGTTTATCTTTAGATTAATCTATTATTAGGCTTGTAGGAAAGCATGCATTATTTTTTTATGTATGCATGGCTATTTTTAAGGATGTAGGCTATTTTTGAGATGTACGAGTGGTGAAGGGAAAGTACCCACCCCTATATATATATTAGTTGATCAACATAGTTTTGGACACCATGTATAAGAGGACGATTGATGTAATAAAGTTATCTTTACTCGATGTTCTACCACGTATAAATCTCTAATGACTATTGTGATGTATTCTACTTTTGTATGTAATCTTTTGGATATTAATGGATAATTATGGATGGATTTTGGTGATTAATGTCTTTGATCATGGTATTTGTATGGTGCATTTGATCTAATTAATGGTTTAATTTGTCATGTTTCCTTATTACATGTGTTTTTTTGTGATTTCGGTAATGATTTGTGATTGAATGAATGGTTGGTAATGATAATCCCGATCACACATGCTATTATCTATATAAGCCATCATGAAGGAGGGATATGTTAGGCTTGGTGTGCTTTGTGTGAGCTTTCAGATCTATCTAAATGAAGTGTTAGCGTGCCTAGGCATTTAAGTGGAAATAAAATACTACATTTTGGTTCCATTTTTGGGACCTCTTTTCAAACTATTTTCCAGGATGTTGTATACAAATGGCGTATCGATTGACTCTTGAGAGCATTGAAAGTTGGGTAGAAGACAAACAAGATCAATTTACATGGAGATATGGTTCTGGACTTGATTTCAATGCGCGCAAGTGGGTGGAAGATCATATCTATCATGAGCTCTATGAGATGTTTTTAACCTTTTTCCAATAGAATTATATGAGTGGTTGTCAGCATATGCATCAAAGAAAAGCTAGGGATATAGGCCAAGGGTTTAGACATAAGAAGATTACCAGACTTTGTTTGATGCAAATGAAGCTTGGACTCGTGTTGTAGATTATTGGTGTATTTGGTGCATTGCATAGTTACACTTTAGAGTATGCTATCTCTACGTATTTGTGTCCGGAAGTTCCGAATTTGAATTATTACGTGATCCCGGAGAGGGTCTTATTTGCGTGTTATTCCTTTGGAAATTAAGATCTTGATGGTGGTACTGAGTTTGGAGTAACTAATTATGGCTAGCTAAACTCCCACAACACGCGAGGCAGGAGTAGGTGTTGTAAAGATTACAGGACATGGCGGTAACAATAGAAAGAGAGGAAAGAAAACTCAAATATAATGAAGTGCATGAGAGGGAAATTGCAAAACAGAGGGAGATTGAGGAATCCCTAGAGTTGAGGAGAGATATGGCTCGCCACGGATTCGAGAGATCTCATATAAGACGAGGAGCCACAACATATGGTTCTCCGAGATTTGGTAAGAGTAACAAAGAATCCCTCCAAATTTAGATGAGAGTGAGTCAAAGGAGAGAAAAAGGACCACAGGCATACATTTGATGCCTCTTAGCCACCAAACCCTTGTGCTTGGTGTTTTGAGATCCAGTAGTCATTGAGAATCAGACTAGTATGAGTAAGCAAGAAAAGACAATTAGATATTATTTTTGTTGAATTTAATGAGATAAATTTAATAGCACACACATGTCGACATAGTTAGCATCATTGTTTGGAGGCCCATTGGAGGTATATTTTTAGGTGCGTTATCGGGATAGAGTGTGGGAACACAAAATATTTGGAATACATCTAGAAGTAATACAACTTCATAGACTGTTGGAGTTCAATTTAGCACTATTGTTGGGAGACAGGAAGTACATCCACTAGTCCGCCACCCGCTGCAAGAGGACCAGGTGGATCGAGATCAAGTGGATCGGGCATTTCTAGAGGTAGAGAAAATGCGGCAGAGGTTCGGTTTTGGATCTTGAGGACAAGGCCCACGTCATCTCAAGGACAAGGCCCATGTCGAGAAACCTCCACATCAACCTCAACAAGTGTATTATGAGAGCATGTGCACAAGTGTGAGATACTATGGCACACTAAAGGAATTATAGCCTCAGATAGGAAGGCTAGTTAGTTTTCTACTACTCTTCAAGGGCACGCACATAGCTGGTACAAAAGTATGACCCACATTAGATTGCGGTGGAATATGATGTTTGACGCTCTACATTTCTCACCGAGTTACACATTCCAAAGTTTGAGTAGAAGAGTATCAACATGCTTAAATACATTAAGAATGGATTATATGAGAGCTTAAGGGAATATGACGTGCATTTTAAAACTTTATTGTCAAAATTATCATATGATACACACCTAATTACCTATGATCTCACTAAGTGAGATGACTCATAATCTAAGGTGGACAAGACGATGAGTGATGTCAAGACAATTCACATACAACAATACCCCCTTCATCGAAGTTAAGGTAGAGGTTATGGCGAGTCAAAAAAAAGAGGACTCCCTAAAAAACTAAGAAAGATGTGTCAATGGAACCCAAGGACTAAAGGCCTAATAAGGTACCCATGTACAAACAACATCTTTTTGGAAAATAAGAAGAGGAGAAAATGGGTCCCAACAACTAGGCTTGATGAGGTACCCATGTACAATAAATATCTCAAGTAATGGAGGAGATCCACAAGGGAAAAACATCCACTTACAAGAGATAAAAGACTCACCTAAACAACCTAAGTAAAATGCGTTAAATGGGTGTAGGAAATTAAGCCGTGATAAGCTACCCATGTACAAACAACAATATTTCTACAAAAATAAGATGAGGAGAAGAAGAGAGCTATCCAACTTCTCTAGAAGATGCAACTGCCCGAAGCCATCATGTATCCTACAAAGAATCCTCTCGGAGTGATTGTGAACCAAAAGTAGAAGCAAAGGAGAGAGAACCACCATGGTAGGGTGAGTGAAACCACATGGTATGGTTCTTATCCAAGGAACTAATGTCCACAAGTAAGGAGGAAGTATCAATATCTCCAAGAGGGAATGGTGAATATGAAGCAAAAGATTCGAAGAAGGAAAGCGGTGTGTCATGTAACTTTGAAGATGAGTACGTATTATCGATGGGTCTGAATCATAGTGCTGCTTCCTAAAAAGTTTTTAGAGGACGAGAAGTAAGTGGATCAAGAAATAAATCCTCGAGATGTGGAAGATTAGAATTAGACGATGGAGGTGGGTCCTCATCACTATGGAAAATAACCAAGGTAGAAGAGAAGTCATCATTATCAAAAGTAAGCTCAGAAGTATCATCAAGTACAAGTGTGTTAGATGAAGAATATGAAGGAGGAAAAAAGTAAGAAAAGGAGTAAAGCCAAGTGTGATGATCAACCGTACTCAACGGCAATGATAGTGTCTTTGTGTAGTTGTCGACATAAATAGAATCCGGAGTGAAATCAACATGCAACCCCCGACCAAGGTGAGTAATTTGATAAACTAAAAGGAGATTAGTTGTAAGTGATGGAATACTAAGAACATTATTAAATGTTCCACCATCCACTTCAATGCAGACCCTCTCCGATCACCGGAGTAGAAGTGTCATTACCCAACCGAATAAAAGAAATGTCATATGGTTCTAATGAAGCAAACTTTGTCTAACAGGCCATATGATGAGATGCACCCGAGTCAATAACCCATGTAGGAGTAGGTGACACAACTGTAACTAAAGCTCTTCCCTTAATTTTATACTTCGTATTCTTTTTCTTTTCCTTTCTATTTCTTGTTTCCATATTTTTTTCCTTAGAACATTTGTGAGTTGATGAAGATGGCTTGAGAGACATGAAAAATCCTATGTTGTTCTTCTCAAGAAGACTCGTAAGGAGATCAATCTTATTCTTCAAACATTTTTCTTCATCATGCCTACCAGTGTAGTACCCACATTTGACATGTTCTTTGGGAGTTTTAGAACTAGAAGAGGAAGTGGAAGAGTGTATTTTTGTGGTGGATTGATCATTTTGTTCTCATGATCCTTGTTGTTTTGTTTCTTCTCTTTTGATGCCTTCATTTTTCATGACTCTCTGTAGAAACTTAAGTTTCACTTTTGCAATTTTATTGCCAAACGCACACAAACAACTCTCATTCTTACCAATTTCGTTATAATTAGTAATTTCGCTAATTAACTGATTTTTCTTACCATTTTGGCCAATTAACAACACATTTTTTATTGCTAAGCTCTTTCACATTTAGGAATCCACTTTACGATGAATCGTAAGTCAAAATCCTCTTCCAAACAGACAATTAGCAATTATTAGCTAATTAAGCCTATTTTACCCTTGTTTTGGTCAATATACCCTATTATTGGCTCAAACCCCTCTTCCAACCACTCAAAATCACTCCATTTCCCTTTCACAATGTCTCAACAAGATTCAAAAGCTTATCCTAGCCTCCTAATTGACCCTAAGTGGTTGATTAAGGCTCCTCACATCTTAATCACTTGTTAATTCACTAATCATGATTAACAAGCCTTTAATCTTCTTTGTACTTTTAGTCCCACATGCACCAAGATGCAAGTTTTCCTCAAAGGAAAAACTATAAATAAGACTATGTACTACCTTCCAAATTACAACATGCTTTGATTTGCATCTCATATAAGAAATATGATTTATAGCCAATCTCAATTCTTGCCTAAAGTCTTCAATGGGGTTAGTGGATGGGTATCAATATGATCTTGTAGTCATTTGGAGAGACCATTTCACCTTTCTTGGAGTAGTAACAATCCCAATTTGATTTCCGTTTAGATCTATTTAGGTCTTTGTAGTCTCTTTTCACCGCTTGCTTTAACAACCAACCCCAAACGCACCGACATATCATCCAGATTGGTTTGGAAGCTCACCTGAGGCGTGCGTAGGCACCAAGCCTCTCCTTTATGTGAGCTTTGTGAGAATGATCACCCTTGGTAAGGGAGCACTTGCATAAACATGGAATGAACATACCCATTATGGGAATTGGGATAAAGAACTAGTCCTAATTCTAATGCATCGAGCATGGTATAACATGATCAACTAATTAAAAGTAGAATCAAACCATGAATAATATCAAAAAGAAACCCGTAACACACACATGAACATAAGGGAAAGGTACATATCAAGATCCATCACATGAGTGCTTTTGAAACTCTTCATTATATTCATTAATCAAATACAATAGCCAAGTTTACATCAAGAAGGGTTCCATCTCTAGGAATGTTCATAATAACAGGGCTTTTATACATTACAGAGCCCACCATTACACATTACACAATACCTTTATATTTTTCTTGCTCTTTTCCTTGCCTACATCTACACATACATACTAACTGATATCTCTCTCAACCTTACTAGAAAACCATCCATATGAAGAATAAGAAGGAATCTTCTCTTAACCACTCATCATTACTTGTGAAAGCCTGAAGGAATCCTCTCATGATTGCTCTACCACTACCCAAGAATATGTCAAATGTCATCATGCATTTCCCTCAATTGAGTTCCTTTAGCATGCATGTGCTAGCTAATCCTTAACAACCTCAACTCCTTATCCTTTCATGATAACCGTATTAATGCCCTGGAATATCCTTTCCTTAAGCCGCAAGTCTCCATAACTTATCCACATATGTATCTGGTCACTTTTCCATTCGCTCCCTATGTACATATTTTCTTGTTGTCCAAAACTCACTAAGTCCTGAATCCATCCTGCGTAGGCATGAGCCTTTACGCCTCTCTAAGAACTACTCCTTCGCACCCTGCTTCCACGTGCCACAAGGCTCTGCGCCTTAGGTACTTAGTTATTTTAGGGTCAAAGCAGTCTTTGTTAGTTTAGCAATTCAATACATAGTAAGGATGCTTTGTAGATTAGTGTTTAATTCCATTTAGTTTACATTCTTAGCATGATTTTAAGCTTTGATCATTGATGAATCATTCCTAGACTTAGAGCTTGACTATAGGTGGCAATGGTGTTAGCCTTTCCTAGTTAGTCATACTATTTGCTTTGTAAAGTTTAGGGTGTTATCATTTGGCACGCCCGGTGGGAGCATACCCCATTGCATTCATTTTTAAATCTTTTAACTTAGTTTCAAAGTTTTTCATTTCAAGCTTTCTAGATTAGTTTTAAGTTTTCTAGATTAGTTTCAAGTTTTCTAGTTTAATTTCAAGCTTTCTAGATTACTTTCAAGCTTTCTAGATTACTTTCAAGCTTTTTAGATTAGTTTCTCAAGATTTTTAGATTAATTTCAAGTTTTTAGAGTAATTTTCAAAGTTTTGTAGATCAATTTTCAAACTAGATAGTTGTTTCAACTAGATTAGTAGTAGAAGTTGTGTTTTCATGTTCTTTGCAGGATAAAAGGAGGTGAAGTGCTAGAAAAATTTCCTCAAAAGGCCAAAGTTTTTATCTTTTTCAAAAATTCCTTGTCAAAACTCATATTTTGATCACATACAGGATGGCATGAGCCTATGCTTCAACAGGGGTGCATGTGCATCAAAGGGTGCGCATGTGCATCAAAGTCTGCACTTGTGCATCAAAGAAATTTTGCTCTCTATGTGTAACTTGTACATGTGCATCAAAACCTGCACCCACACCTCTCTGGCCGTGCTTATGCATAAGTGATTATGCAAAGTTGACATAGGTGCACCTATGCATGACTACATGCACCTGTGCTTCAAGGTCTACACATGTGCTCTATAGGACACACATGTGCATCAAGATGCATGCTGGCACACTCATGTAAATTTTCTGCAAATTCAAAATTTCAACTTTTGGTTTTTAGTGTTCCTATCATTTTTAGTGATTTTTAGGTGTTGTTACTTTCAATTTTATGATTTTAGAGCAAGATTTCTAACAAAATTAGCTTAGGATTTGATAAGTGATTTTTGTTAAAATTGGCTTAGGGTTTGATGAGTGATTTTGTTTTTATGCTTTGTATGAGTTTGGAATAGGGTTGTGTATGCTCTTCTCTTGCACTTTGTGTGATCTTGAGAATCAAAAGCACCTCTAAACCACTTTTGCTAATTTAGAGTAAGTAGGAAAAATCATCATTCATTGTTATGCTTAAGGGAATAAACCTTCATTTTGGCATGTACTTGATCTTTTAGTTTAAGAGATTTTTCACTTGATAAATAACCAAGGCTAAAATTTGTGTATGCTCTTCCCTTGCACTTAGTGTGATCTTGGGAACCAAAAGCAATTTTAGTCTTTCATTAAGAAGCACATGGATTAATTGGTAATAATTGTAAATTTTTATGGTAGTTAATTGATTTACAAGCTTTTGATCTAGTTGGGTTACTTGTCATGTATGCTCTTCTCTTTCACCTAGTTTGATATTGAGAATCAAAAGCAACATTTAATCATCTTTCTATAATATTGTAGATCTTTTGAAGCTGGCTAACCATTTGTGTGAAGGACCTAATGCTAGTCAAAGAAAGGAGGGCTCTCTTCAAACAAAATTATAACATTCACGTGTGTTGTAGGTTTCCAACAGTGGTCTAAACAAAATTTATTAATCCAAAAGATAAAAAATATGCCAACACACAATTCAAAACACCATATTGTAGGTTTTGGTTAAGAGCTATGACTAAATCGCTTTAAACTAGGACATAACCCATTTGGCATAAGCATTAAGCTTCAACAATTGGGTGCTCCAAGGAACCCCAAAGTAGTTTACGTAAAAGGGAACCTTGTGAAAAAAACAGGAAAGTGCTCCACACTACCGAATTGACTAGTACACCTTAAAAGATTAGAGTCAAAACTATCTCCGCTGCAACGTGATGATAATACAATTAAACGCACTAGGTGCTCATTATATTAGAAGGGGAAAAGTAAATTTGAGATACTCCAAGATTAGTCAGTGCGACTTACTTGGTAAATTGATCTCATAGAGGTAGTTTGTGACACATAGAGAGAGAACCCCTAGGAAAGCTTGTCGTCTTAGAGCCAATTTTGTCTTAGATATTATACTTGAGAGATTTCACAAAGTGACAACTTTGTTGGATTCAAAATATTATTTTTCAAACAAGGGAAAGAATCTCTTAAAGTTGAAACCACATGACATTTCATCACGAAATCTATTTAGTGTTACTTTGTCCTAGTTTTTCACTTGTCCTAAGACAAGGTGAAACTCTGCCAAAGTTACACCAAGTATTTTTCATCACCACTTGGTCTACTCCTTTGTTTTCTTGTTGCTCATTTGGAGACAAAAGAAGAAAAAACATATATGGATACCTACTAGAAATAATCGTGTCCACCACTTTTGTATTCTTTTTACATGATCAAGTTACAATGCTAGAATGCAAGAGTTGAAAGTGTGAATGGTATGTCATCAATTTCTAGTAGCCCCTCTTGTCTCAAAACCCATATTGAGACTTACTATCATTTGTAGTTATGTGATATCATCATTTTCTTCTTTAGATTTGTTATGTTGCCCACATTATAGCCATATAATTGTGATATTTACGTCTTGTTTCCATTGTGAAACTTGGCCTAAATCTCTACATTGTATTGTTACGTTGCTTGCACGCATAGTAATTCCTTGATATACTTAGACATAGTTTTTACATCCTAGCCTTGTCTTGAGTTTTGTAAGTGTTGAGGTTACTTTGTTAGCATTGCTATAACACCATTTTGATACTAAAATCTTTCTTTCTCACAAAGTTTGATTACGTGTCCAAATAGCATTGTTACGTTGCTCACATTTGTGTCATCCATTTTACAAGACTTAGAATTTGTTGGTATCTAGAAAGTGATCTTAAGTATACCTTGTTATAGGATCGCGTCAACACTCTCTTAGCATTTAGGTTTTGTTTGCTTTAAATTTGACCTAACTGGTGATATTGTGTTGTCACGATTTTGTTTCAAACCTATCTCGTAAAACACAAGGAGTTAACTTTTTTGTTGACACTTGGATTTGAGTATTGTGTGTCATTGTATTGTCCTAGAAAAACTTGTGTCATATATTACCTTGTTAGGGTAGATCATTCTTTATTCTTTGGTCCTTAGGCTCTATTGTCACCTAATTTTGACTTCACAAAATCAATAAGCATAATTTTTTAAAAATATATTAAAATTCAAAGTTTTCTTTCACATAATTTATATCCTTCATCACAATCGTCTTATTCGCACTTGCGGTCATTTTAGCTTTCGTTTCATCCATTTTGAATGAGCCCTTCTCTCGACCACGACCTGTTGCCTTTTAATTATTTAATTAATATTTATCCTACTATTTAATAAAATTAATATTTATTAAATTTTAAGGTTTTTAATTAATAAATATTAATTTAATACTCGTAGAAGTTGTTCGACAAACTTGGAAGAACTTTTTTTTATTAATTGTCGTAACTATTGTGAGCAAGTGTCGAGGCAATTTTTCTTTCTCTTCCAATTACCATAGACAATTTTAATTTTGCTTCTATCATCCGAGAATTGATGAGGAGACAGTTACAAGAGGTTGTAGAAGTAGAGGAATTTGGGAAAAAGGAGAAACAAGGAAATATTATAGATATCCGAGATCCGTAAGAAGAGGAAAAGCTTATTCTACATGCACCCCGACTTTCACACGAAAAATTGGCACTGAGACATTAGCTAGAGCCACGAAAACCTTGAGAGTTCTATGTAGTTGTTTCCATTGCGGGATCATGAGTTTAGGAGATCATACGGTTGGAGGAAGCAATAGCAAGAAGTTTTTGAGATCCATGCTTGCAAAGGTGAAGGCAATTTCATGCACATGCAAGATTGATCTGGAATCCCAAACAAATCCCGTATGCAACAAAGAAGGTGAAATTCCACATAGTTGGTAGTTTTTTTGTTAATTAGTGCAGTAGCTAGAAGCCAATCAGGATCCTCCACGCATCCTGTAGGCATAGAAAAATCTTTCCATGCAGGCCCAAGGATAGTTTCCATGCATGCTTGATCAAAGATTAAAAAAATCCAAAACAGAGGCCCATATTATGGATTTATTTTTAGGAGCTGTTCATTGTCAAATTTCACACACATGTTGAAGATTTCTCGTGCCTACATAAAAGATAAACATAGTTTCCATGCAACATATGTTTGGAGGTTCACAAATCCACACAGCAGTTAGAAAGATCCATGCCAAGAGATCCACGTAGCTGAGAGATAAGGTCCCAAGAAGATCCACGCCATGCTTTGGAAGGAAGAAATAAGTTTGTTTGGAGGTCCACGTATAGCCCGAGGAGAGGAGAATCAACATGCATTTGGTGAAAAACAAATAATCACAAACCTTCCACGTAGCCTACGAAAAGGCAAAACAAGCATGCCACACATCTATTTAGAAGATCCACGCCATGCTTGGAAGGAGAAACAAGTCTGTTTTTATCCACACAATGTGGGGAATCTATCTACGCATCTAAAGAAAACAAAAAAATCAAAGTCTCCAAACCCAGGCATGCATAGGAATTTATCTTATTTTATTATTATTTTTTTTTTTAAAAAGAGAGAGAGAACAACAAGAATGCCACACATGCTTAGGAAGGAGAAATAAGATCAATGCGCTAGGGAAGGAGAAACAAGATCACTCACTGCCGAAGAAGAAAAATATCAGGCTCGTGCAGCCCACGCATTGCCGGAAGTAATAAAAGTGATTTAAATTGTATTATTTTAAACTCTGATGGTGATTTGAGCTTTGTCTCAGTATTTTGTTTGTATAATCATTTTGTATTCGACACCGTTAAATTTCTTTCTAAAAATAAAAATAAAATAAAATAATAATAAGAGTGGTCAGGAGACTTAGACCCGGCACCTTTCTAGTGTATTGTTTTCTTTTCACTTTCCATTTAAAAATATCATAATGGATGAATGTTCTAGTAAGTCAAAACTGAAATATGCATACGAGAATTAGTTCCGGCATCTTTTTTAATTCACCGTATGATAATATTTTAGATACTGATATGGGTCACGTGGATATGGTTCAATTCTATGACAGGGTAAGATGGGAAGGGAGGACTGTGTTTTTCAAAAAGGCTTTATCATTGCGGCTTACCTCAAGCGGTAACATTTCCAATTGCCATACAATGCCCCAAATTTGTCCTAGCTTGTGCCAAACATTATGATCCCGAGCGTCGAGGATTTTTAATGACAAAGATGAACCTTTCCTGCTCAATTCTCTAGATCATTTGGAGGATTTGTTAAGAGTGCCACTTTATGAAGAAAATGCTGACATCTCGCAAGAATCGACACAATAATTCTCGAATGAAAATCCTTTGAGATGGTCAAATATGGTTGGTAAAAATTGGTTGGTCAAACCAAAACTCACACTTCAAGAATTCCCAAAGAGTTGTTTTGGGTAGAGTTTCATGAAGAAATAGGAGACATGATTACTTTCCTCAGCAGGGTTTTTGGTCTACCTTCCACAAGAAATTTTCATCCTTATATGTATAAGTTCATTTCTATCATTCTTGATGCAAATATGTTCATTGATTGGGCAAGTAATATTAGCAATACTCTCCATAAGTAATTGATTGAGGTAAGGATGAAAACTCATTTTTACATGACCTCATATTTGATTTATATTGTAGAAAGAAGGAGGATATTTTTAGGGCTAACAATTAGAGGTACAATGGGTCTTGACAAGAATAGTGTTTTTCACTTTTACCCACAGTCGAGTTCAAGAATAGTACTCACCATTTCCGGAGGGTAAACAATGTTTTCCTATTCTATATAATCCAGTCACTAAGGAGAAACCCAGAGGAAAGATTTTCAGAAGATGCCAAGGCCATAATAAAACAATGGGGAACTTGGTATATCCAGTTTCCTTCTTATTCCTATATATGAGTTGATGGATTTGTGGGAGCTCCTTACAGACTTCCTAAATATGTCAGTGATGAAATAGCATTGATGGAACTTTCACGTCAGCTTTTCAAAATCCATTGCCTACTTGTGGATAAACACAAAGGAGGCATTCATTTCCTAATTCAGATTGGGGAATACAAATGTCCAAATTCCCATAGTGCAGAACTTATGGAAAAATAATTTTCTCTCATAAGCTGTACATCCTTTCACAAGCGGGGCTCGATTTGATATTAAAGGATCCATGGAAAAATCCCTAGGATCAAGATATAGGCATAAGGCAGACATGGAAGACTATTGGGTAGAATGTACGGATGACAGGGAGGTAAGACGAGGACAATTTTCTCGTCTTACACTGGCTCAGATAGAAAATTATGGATTAAGGAATCCTCCCTTGACCCTTGCTAAGAATGGGGTTGATCTTATGGATCCTACCTATGATCAGATAGTTTTCACTCCACTCCCTGGTATTGATTAGAGTAAAGGAGATGAAACTTCTCTAGATGTCATGAATCAACCTGTGTTAAAAAGGACTATGATGTGGTATGAGAATCAGATAGCCAATCCTCTCCCATTTTAGGCACATATGTCAGAAATATAGAGTTTTCCAATGAAAGGAAGACTTACATAGAAAAAGGTGGTGCAAACTTCTTCACACCAGTCCCACCGACATCATCACACGCATCTCAGAGGAAAAGTTGGTGGTTACCCAAACCTGTCTCTAATAAAGAAGTGGTGTCTCAAGGATTGGTAAAAAGTGTGCATCTTTGGGAAGGAAAATAACGTGTTTTGGGTATTTCTACCCCAAACTCATCTATTCACATCATTGAGAGTTCCAATAGGCCTACCAAAGATCCAAATCATCAATGTCATACACTAGAGTCTAATCCAATCCTAATGTTACAAATATCTTATTCTTCCAAACATCTATGTGGTAAGGGTATTCCATGAGAACATGAGGATAATCCGAATGTGTTGCAGATGCTACTTCACCAAGGATTGAGGCCACATAACAAGCGGCTTGGTTTTAGTCATGAGAAAGGCAAAGAGGATTTTTATTCCAGTTTTCAACTTTTTTGTGTTGAATTAATGAATGAAACACCAACCTAGGTTGACTCTAAAATAAAAAAGAGAAAGAGATTGGTCAAAGTGGCCAACATTGATTTGGAGTCTCTTTCTGCCCTCTCCAATAAAGTTGTGCCCAAAAATCCTAAGGTATTCTCTAGAGTAGTGATTGATGATAACGAAGATAAGTTTGCAGAAATTACAGTTCCTACTACTGAGAAGGATCATGGGGACATGACAGTCATTGACTATGAAGTATCCAAGATAGCCCTTGGTAAGACCACTTTTGAAAGTGATGTTGCTATGGCAAAGGATTCAATGAATAATGTGCTTAAAAGGTTAGAGAGATACAAATCTCAAATTTCCCAACTCAAGGAAGAAAAGAATCAGTTGATTTCATATGTTCAACATTTGATCAACCCAATTGAGTCTTCTTTTCCTATTCCAGAGATGGTGGCTATCCTGGATCAAGAAATTCTCAATCAATCGAAGGATGTGATCACTCTAGGGCACACTCTAAGGTCATGGGTTTTTGAGATAGAAAGTGGTGGGTTGAAAATAATTGCGAGGTGATAAAAATATATGAGAATATTTATGCCTACCTTGATCCAATGTTTCCATTCAAGGAGTGCCTCATTACAAAATTAATAACACTGGATCAGATTTTTCCAAGTCTTCAAGATCTTTCTCACATGGAATCTACATTCTTAGCCTCAGAGGGGATACTTGAGTTTGATCATCGCATGACACAAATTCTATGGTTAAATCATGCTAAGGCCAAGAAAATGATTCTAGAAGACTTGGTAATTCAGTTTGATAGTTTGTACAATGAATCATATACCGCACTCTCTTCCATTCAATTCTTCATCAAAGAGATTCCTTGCACCTTCATCAAAAAACACAGCCAAAGGAATTCAGTACAACATATGTTGAAGCAATTTACAAAATTGATACATGAAATGAATACTCATGTTGATGTTTTTTCCACTTCTTATATGGATCAATGTCTCAGAATCAAACATCTTTGCGAAGAGGTCCAATCTAAAGTTGCAGACGTGTATACCATACTAGGTAAGATTCTCGAAATGTAGGTACTTTGTGAGGCTGGTCTTCTCCCAAGTTGTTTTTTGGAAGAAGAGAAGATGCACCATACATTGTAAAATCTCAAATATTTTGAATTGGCAAAGAATTAGGATCCTTGTTTTTCCAACAACATGGTAGGATGATTTCCTATATTTTCTCATGGGTGGGAGAGTCCATTTCTCATACGATTGAGATAGGCGGACCCCACCCCAATGGATAAGGCATTGGTTTTTGTCGAATGTTTTGAAAGTGGTATTTTAAATGATGTTATTGTTGAATTCACTTTTGAGGAAACTTATGAGATTTCTATTTTTAGTTGCTTTTAATAAAGTTGGTTGAAAAAGTCAAAGTCACTTAAGTGCCCTATTTAATGTGTATTTAAAATCCTAACTACTTTGTAACCAACTTTTGGGTTATAAAAGGATGTTAGGGGCTCATTTGTAAAGGGACTTTGAGAGAGGAGAAGAAAATATTTTTGTGTGCAAGCTTTGTTTCAGGAAGAAACTTTGTGTTATTTTGTGAAGACATTTTGGGGTTAATGAAATACAAACTTTGTGTCTCATTCGTTGTCTCTTGTAACATTTGATGTTATTATGTTCAATAGATGTTAGATGTTCAAATCTTGCATTCAAATATTGTCTTTGATCTTATTGTCAACGTTATTAAGTTGTTCTTGTTCAAAGTGATCAAGCTCTACTATTTACTTGCTCATGTGTGTTCCCTTTACTCATCTCATTTAACTGATGCAAACTCCATTTTATTTGTGTTAGTTATTTATTTTTCTTCTCCATGCAATATTAGGCTCGATTTTACCTAACTCTTGCATGTTCCTTCCATTCATTCCTTTCCATTTCATTCCTTCATTCCATTCCATCTCCCTCATTCACTTTTCTTTCCATTGATGTTCCAAAACACCCCCCACATACGATTTTGAATGTACATGTGTAAATACAGCTTTTTCTTTCATTAAAGGAAACCTTTCCTTCATTGAGGAGGGACTTCATTCCCATACTCTTGCATGTCATTTGCATGCATGCAAATCCATATGCTAACATGCTCATATTGACCTATTGGATTTATGGTTATTTGATAGTCACCACTCTTTATGACAAATTAGCATCGTTACTGCTGCAAAAAAATTCTATGGTCCGTTTTAATAACACTTAGTGGAAATATTTTGCGTTGTAATTCCTATTTCTAGTATGCCTACTAGGAGAATGGGGTCACAAAAATTAGAAGTTGATCTCTTTGGAGGCAACAACCCTCTTTAGAGGAAAATTTCATGATTGACCATAGCGGTGGAGAAAAGGATTCTCCTTGTGCGGAAACAGAACTTCATCCCGACCATATTGACAATTACTTGTTTCACAAAAAAATGAGGTTATTATGCATGTTGTGTAACTAGGAGCTAAGTTACCTTCCATAGTTGACCCTTCTCTTATCAGACATGGTTTGGGGAGACAAAGAAGTAGACCAACCTCATCGCCTTTGTTAATGGAATATTAAACCCAGGTCATGCCTCTACTTCTAGATGACAGAATAATGAGGAAGTACCTTTTGAAACAACAAAGACTATCATATACCTGTTGTTAGAATACATTGTGAAGACCGCATGAGGAACATGCTCATCATGAGAAACCTCCTCCTAACAAAGATCGTAATGAAATACCTACTCGAGAAGTAACATTAGAACAACAAGTACAAGCCCTTACTTGCCAATTGGAAAGTTTGGCTTCACATATACATAAGGAATAACCAAAAGTTTTGAAACAAGCTATACCAGATGTGAAACCTAAAGCTTTGTTTCACGAGATCCCAACAAATACTCCTCAACGAGAGACATGAAAAGACTCTTGTGAATAATTTCACGAGAGAATAGATGTGGGAATACACCTATATTTAACCCTTTGCATAGACCCACTCCACCCACACAAGATCCTCTCTTCAATCATGAATGGTCCACTATGAAGAATGCCCTTTTAGCTTTACAAGAAGGCAAAACTAGTAACAACAAAAAGTACCAGTTTGATGAGTTGTGCCCTTATCCATTTGATAGAGCCATGTTACAAGTACCTTTCCCATGACACTTTGATTTCCCAAAATTTGAAAAGTATAACGAAAAAGTGATCCTCGTGACCATATCAAAGATTTTTATATGTCATGTCAAGAGTTTGCATATAGTGACAACTATCTTATGCATCTCTTCCTACGGAGTTTAGGAGGATAGACGTTAGAGTGGTTGTTGAACATTATAGAGGGATCTATATCTACATGGCCGGAATTAGTTGAAAACTTTGTATGTCGCTTCTCATTCAATATTGAGAGTGACATCACCATGTTAGATCTCTGCAATGCCAAACAATGAAACAATGAGAACTTCATTGCTTTCTTGCAACGATAGAGAGGATTAACTAGCCACTTTCCTTATTCCATACCTAAAAAATAGTTGATAATTATATTTGTTCCCAACCTCCATCCAGACATTACATTCCACTTGCAAATGCATTGTGGCAACACGTTCAAAGAGGTAATCGAAAAAGGGAGTCAAATTGAAAAAGTGTTGTTAGCTAGGGGACTCTAAAGCCCTTTTCACATGACCATAATGATTCCAAATCAAATGAAAAAACAAATTTTGTTCATAATAAGAATAAAAATTTCATTAGTGATGGGATAATAGACTCTAAGTGAGTACAAGTCGTCAAAATCACACACCTTTGAAGCTTGCAAAAGGAACTCCTACGGAGTATAAATGTCATACTTTCACCCCTCTATATGAATCCATATCGTCCATCTTAAAGTAGTTAGAGGTTGTAAACATGGTTCGATACCCAGAAACACAACCCTATGGGGATGACACACCTAAGCCATCATGGTTTAGGGATAATAAATTTTGTAGATTTCACCATGTAAAGGGTCACAAAACTGACAAGTGTTTGAAACTAAAACACTACATTCAAGACCTAATCGACAGTGGTGATATAGAAGTAGACTCCACGTAACCATTGTCAAGTCTCCAAACACAAACTTGGGGATCTTCAAAGAACCTTTTCCCAAACACGAGGGAAAGAAAAAGCAGGATCAGGGACAGTCGTCTCAAAATAAGAATACTAACTATGTGTCAAACACTGACCATTTTGATGCCTTGATAGGTCATGTTGACTCACCTATTGAACATCAACATGATCAAAATCAAAACAAGAGATTACGATGTGGCAACACGATGAGCTCACCTTGTTATCCCATAACCCACTCCCCCCCTCCTCAAGAGAGTCACTATGATGTGTTAGATCAATTAGAGAAAACCACAACTAAGATTTCAATCTTAGACCTTCTAAATATTTCTAACATCCATAAGGATATACTTTGCAAAACCTTACAGGATCAGGAGTATCCATTGATATTGACCAACACATTTATAGGCCATGATAGCGTAAATCGCTCCTTTAGAACACATAACTTTTAGTCCGATGGAAGTCTTAGTAGAAAATCCCTCCCATAACCTGCCCTTACACATTAAAGTAATAATAAAGTGTAGGAAGGTCAAGAGAGTGCTTGTGGATGACGGATCAGGTCTAAATATTTGTACTCTTAAACTAGTTCATCAACTAGGGTGCACAGAAGTTGATTTGGAAACAAAGGTCATCACCATAAAGGCGTATGACAATGAAGAATGACAATCAGCTGGAATGATCACTTTCTCATTGGAAGTTGGTCCCATAACCCATGATATGAAGTTCCATGTCTTGGACCTGGAGCTCCCTTACAACATCTTACTCAGTGCCCATGGATTCATGTCATGCAAGTCGTGTCATCAACATATCATTAGTGTTTAAAGTTACAACATGAAGGACATACACTTACTATACATGGATACCCAACCATTTTCTCATTGCAGAGCATTTTGGGCTATTTTCCTACCATCTACGAGTGTCCCTCTACGGAGATCATTTTTCTTGTTTAGTCAAAGGCCCTTACTTCATGAGTGGATCCAGATGCCTTGTCTACCAATGACAATGGTGCTTCCACCTCAAAACTCCTTTCGCTACATGGGAGATGAAGGTTATACCAAGTGGTTGTGGAGAGTATGATCTGCAGCAAGCCCTTATGGTTCAAAACATTCCGCTATCAGCCCAAGCACGTGGTAGACCATGCTACAAGTTCCAAAGATCAAGGGAGAATTACCCTTTTGACAATTTCACTTCAGGTGGCTTACTAGAAGATGAAAGGATACTCAAAGATATTGTATTTCATCTGATGATGATGAAATGGTTTTATGTTACAAGTCACCTAGGTATGTTATTCCTAACCGAATAATGCTTACTATGAGGTATAAAGGATGTGGTTGCGGTTGTCAAGAACAAGGTTCATTGGAAGCTCTTCTAATACCTGTCGTATAATGGGTAAATCCAGTCTTGGCACCCATTTGTATGAGTCTCACCCTTTAGATGATGAGTATGCTTCTTTAATGTGAGGATAGTTTTTTTGAAAATGAAAGTGAAACAGATTCCCGTGTAGTATTTATGAAGACCTCGCCACCACAGAACCTATTCTCTAACATGGCTATCCTTACCATAACCCCTGTTACACCCATTACCATTCCAAAATTGGACCTCATTTACCCATCACTCATGAATTGGGACCAACAACAGCATGTACCCATCGATGTCTTTTAGAATGATGAGGCTATTGGTGAGTTCCTTGGCATTAGAGACAACATTATGAGAAATGACCACAAGAAAGGATTCTCCATTCAGCTCAACATGCATGCATGTAATTTGGAGAGGAGGTAGAGTTGTGTGGTCACTTAAGTAAGAAAATAAGCAAGGGAAAAATTCCTATAGAAAATCCTTGTGGAAAGAAAAATTCCAAGTCCTATAGCAAAAACCTCTTTGAGGCGCTTGTGGACAAACAAACAAAAACAACCTATGGAAAAGATAGTGTACCCACCTAAAGATGAGGATCTCCCTGAACCACCTTTGGTAGAGGAGGATCTCAATCTCCCTCCCGATCCTACGCACATGGAAGATGAATCCAAGCTACTAGTGGAGGAGACAATAGATGTTAACATCGGCATGGAGGAGCTGCCTAGAATGGTTAAGTTGGGAGCTTCACTCTCAGCTCAAGAGAAGAAAAAATTTATAGGACTTTTGAGAGAATATGTAGATATCTTCATGCTTGGTCTTACGTAGACATGTCAAGACTTGATCTTGCATTAGTGGTGCACAATATTGTTATACACCCGGACACCAAGCCCATAAAACAAAATCTCCTGGAAGATGCATCCTTGCATCACCTTGTTAGTTAAGGCAAAGCTAGAAAGGTTATTAGAAGTAGGCTTCATCAGGCCTATCGACTACTCAAAGTGGATTTCTAATGTGGTACCAGTTTAGAAAAATCCATTCGGTATCAGAGTGTGTACTAATTTTAGAGATATTAACAAAGCTTGTCCTAAGGATGATTTTCCTCTTCCCAACATCAACATGATTGTCGATTCTACAACAAGTTATGAGATGCTCTCACTCATGGATGGATTCTCAGGATATAACCAAATAAAGATAGTTGAGGAAGATCAACACAAGACAACTTTTACTACCCCATGGGGGACATTTTGCTACCAAGTCATGCCCTTTGGCCTCAAGAATGCAAGCACTACATATCAACGGGTGATGATTGTAATCTTTCATGACATGATTAGTGACATCATGGAAGATTACGTAGATGATATATTAGCAAAGTCTAGAACTCGGGAAGAGCACCCAGAGATTCTACGATGCATATTTTAATGATTAAGGGACTACAAAGTCCAGAAAACCCAAAGAAATGTGTCTTCGGTGTGTTATTTGGGAAACTACTAGGATTCATTGTGTTAAGGAGAGGAATAGAAGTGGACCCTACAAAGGTCACTACTATCACAGAAATGCCTCCCTGAAAAATATTAAACAACTACGTAGCTTACAAGGAAAGATTTAGGCCATCAGAAGGTTCATTTCACAACTAGCAGACAAATGTCATACATTCACGCATCTTCTTAAAAAGATGTCAATTTCAACTAGGGGCCAGAACAACAACAAGCTTTTTTGCTTTGCTAAAAGAATACTTGGCTAAACCCCTATTCTCATGCCACCCATGGTAGGAGAACCCTTGTTACTCTACATTTTATGCTACACACTTTACAATTGGGGCACTGTTGGCCTAGTATGATAAAGAGAGAAGGAAAAAGTTGTATACTACTTGAGAAGAACATTGATAGCTTATGAGCTCAACTATCCACAGATCAAAAAGGCTTGCCTCGCTATTTTTTTCCTTCAGAAACTACGCCACTATTTTCTCAACAATAAAGTCAAGCTTATTTCAAAGGTGGATCCACTAAAATACTTATTGTCAAAACCCACTCACAGGAAAGATGGCTAATTGGATCATCTTATTAAGTGAGTTTGACATTGAGTATGTACATCAAAAGTCTAGTAAAAGGACAGGTTTTCTAGTAGATCAGCTAGTAGAAGCTCCACTACTAGTACCGAACCTTTGAGTCTGGAACTACCAGATGCATCCATCATGTACCTTGAGGAATCTATCATTTGGAAACTATACTTTGATGGCTCCTTTACCTTTCATGGTTTAGGTGTCGGAGTTGTGTTGATCACTCCTACGGGAGACTTGATTCCCAAGCATTTCGGCTCGGGTTCCCATGCATGAATAATATAGCGGAGTATGAAGCTCTCATCATAGGATGAAGCTAGCTATCAAATGGGATATCAGACAAGTCAATTGCATTGGTGATTCAATGCTCATTATAAAACAAGTCACAGATGAATACAAGGTAAAAGATGAGAAACTTCTTCCATACAAAAGAATGGTTGATTCTTTGAAGGAGTTCTTTGAGTAAATAACATTTGAAAAAATACCAAGAGCACATAAATAGAGCAATTGATGTTATGGCTATAGTAGGGTCCATGTTGAGTATTCCACTAGGGAACAACGATATGCCATTTTTGTTAAAAATCTAAGAACGTTGGCATATGACATACCAAAGTCCTATTTGGTGTGCGATGTTGTTGGTCCCTTTTCCCGTGGTACGCTGAAATATTTAATTACCTCCATGATGGAACCTTTCCCACTAACATTTCATGCTAAAAAATGAACCCTCATCCATGTATAGCTCACTATACCCTACTTGGGGCACCCTCTTCCATCGAGGCTACGACGGGAATTTTTGCATTGTTTAAATTGGATGAGTCCATCCAAGCAATCAAAGAGGTGCATGAAGGCATCATGGGGCTTCATACTAATGGGATCATACTTGCAAAGAAAATACTCAGAGTAGGCTACTATTGGCCTACCATGGAGCATGCATGATTATTGTAACCATGTGAAGAAGTGCGTGGATTGTCAAAAAAGTATGGAAATTTGATACATGTGCCGACACAATCCTTTCATCACAACCCCTTGGCCATTCTCAAAGTGGGGTCTCGATCTAATAGGAAAACTTAACCCTATCTCTTTAGATGGTCATAAATTCATCATTACTACAACTGAATACTTTATGAAATGGGTAGAGGTTGTTCCTCTCACCTATGTTGAAGGTGCCCAAATCTCTAAATTTATCATGAACCATATCATTTGTCGATATGGTATCCCTTCTACTATTATCACTGATAATGGTAAGCCATTTAAAATAAAACTGTGAAAGCACTCTGTAAACACTTTCAAATCTCCCTCAAGTTCTTGACCCCCTATTACCCTCAAGGTAATGGGCAAGTTAAAGCTTCAATAAAACCCTCATTCACATTATGGAGAAGATGGTGAGTAAGACATGTCATGACTGGCATCTACAAATTCACCTTGCCCTTTGGGCATTTAGAACATCTATCCATGCACCCCTATAGGTGCCACTCCATACTCCTTAGTATTCGGCATGGAAGCCATACTACCTCTAGAGATCGAGATCCCTTCTTTGCGTATTGAGCTAAGGGATTACCTGAATGAAGAGGACTACAAAGTAGCTCGACTGGAAGAGTTGGAGATATTAGATGAGAAAATACTTCATGCCCTCAATCACCTTAAAGTGTATCAAGATCGAGTGTGGTGAAGCTATAATAAAAGAGTCATACCTCATCAATTTGAGGTAGGAGACTTGGTGTTAAAAGAGAATAAAAAAAACACCAATAAGGACCATGAAAAGAAAGGAAATTTGAGCCCAATTGGCTAGGACCATATGTTGTGGTTGCCAAGTTTGGTTTAGGTGCCTATAAGCTTTGCCTATTCAGATGGCCAAGAGCTTGAGAACCCATGAACATAATGCATCTTAAGCACTTCTATGCTTAAGTATGGGGTCTCTAAAATATCAAAAAAGTAAAAAAGTATAAAAATAGAAAAAAAAAAGAGAAATAAATAGGTGCATCAATAGTGAAAACCACGCAATGGTGGCACTTTGGACAAGTCCTTTGGTGAAAACCAGTTTTCAGTGCCATGGGAGGGTCCGTTGTTCACAAGCATTTCAGGTTTAGGAGTATGGTAGCTTTTTCTAAGCTGGTCTTTGCCTTCATCTGAGTCCCTTGTGAGCCTATCCCTCTTTGCCCCTGATCCGGTGATGATCCAACCTTTTGAATGCGAGAGAATTTGACTTTGAATGTACCCATCTCACACTGGGGGAAACTTTGCAGCATTACTTCTTGCACATAACATGTGGCATTCTTCCCTTGTACATCCCATCTAATGTTGGGGGCATCCATGTTTCTTCATTTCCTTGCACATTTGCTTTGGAAAATTTTTTTAGAAAACAAAAAAACATTCGTATAACTTTTTGAAAATCCCAAAACATATAGATATGTTCCTTGGAAAACTCAAAACATTCAAATGTTTCGTAGAAAACTCCAAAACAATAGAAAATTGTCTTAGAGATAAAACCAAAACAACGAAAAAATGTCCCAAAACTATCCCACAAAAATAAGTAGTAGTTTGCTTACTTTTAGTTGTTGGTTTGTATGGTTTTAGTTGCATTGCTTTTTGTGTTGTGTGCTTTAAATTGGATTCACTTGTTTACTTAGATTGAATGTTACTTTAATCTATAGTGCATTGCATTGAGTTCATTTTATCTTGCATACTTGTAGATAATTGTGTTGCTTTGATTAGATTTGTTTAACTTGTGCTTGTTATTTTACTTGTACATTTTGTTATCATTTCATCATCATATCACATAAACCATCACATCTATACATCATATATCAATAAATGCTAAGTCTACATCACACATGTATGCTAAAGCTAATCATCAAGTATCTATATCATCAATGGGGCAAGAGGGGTTGCACATGATCAAAATCTATCCCCCACACCAATATAAAAAATAAAAACATGTTTTACTCAAAGTATCTCATCAACATGCAATATGACATCAGCTAAGGCTATCTCATAAATCTAACAAACATGTGATACAAACATAAACATATAGATTAAGCATGATATCTCATAAGAAAAATGTGATACATCAGTAATCCATCAAATCATCATACATCATCATAAATATAAATGTCCATGTACAAAAAATATGTTTCAATGTCTCAAACGATACATCATGGGGATATATATGAGCCATCATCATGAGGCATGATAAAAAACAATCTAATTTACATTTGTAAAAAATGTGCCTTCATCACGAGGCATAATAAAAAACAATACATAACGTACATCTGTACAAAAATGTGCCTTCATCATGAGGCATAAAAAAAAATAGTACATATACATCCATACAAAAGTATGCCTTCATATCGAGGTGATACACCAAAAATATACATCTAGTACATCAATAAGAGAGTCAACCATGACTCTCACCCTCTCCGAAGACTCCTGCTGGTCAGGTCCACCGCTAGCGGGGGGCATTGAGTCCTAGACATGTGGAAGGAAGGCTTCACCACCATTGTGTTGACCCATGTTGCTCTAAAAGCCTATTGTCCTTGAAGACCTGTATACACATCATTGATCATGATGATGGCCTATGGGATCTAGATCGAGACATGCTTGCCACTAGCTATCTAATATACTCAAGGAGCTCTCTCTCTCGGTAGAAGGGACATAGCCACATGATACTACATCTTGTAATATGTAGCCTCTGACTGCTAGGGAGGCACTTTCTAACTAATCAATAAATGTACCCCTTGAAGCAGTTCCTTCTGTTGAAGTGTATCACACTCTCTCTCTCTCACATTGGCTAACTCTATCTCAACTGGGGGATCTCTCTCTGCATACCACCTGATCCCTCTCTCTATAGTTGATCCCTCTCTACTGCACTCAGCTGTAGACTATCTGATCGATCTGATTGATCTCACTCAGTCATGGCATGTACTCTCTCTATCCTATCTGATCTTGCTCTATCATGAGTTGATCCCCCTCTGATGATAGCCTGGTCTCTCTATGTAATAGTTTGGTCTCTCGAGAAATGGTCTGAAGTCCTCTAGTCCTAGACCGCAACCTAGAGTTATAGAGTTGTCACCTATTGTAGTTGTTGTTGCAAGGTAGCCACTTGCCCACCAACCTGTATGTCTAAACATCCTCCTCCATATCCTCACCACCCCCACCATCTCCTCCACCTCTGGTGGACTATGTCATGGACTCACGTGAGGGGGTGATGGAGGTTCCTGTAATGGTGCCCGTAATGGAACTGAAGGGGCATCGTGGTGCCAATACCTATGGCACACACTACCACTACTGCACTAAAAACTAAATGTTGGACTAACACCATGTGTTGGTACTATCTATATGCATGGTCCTCCTCTGTGGACCTACCTCCTATGCTGAGCCCGTGCATATGCCCTAGGATATGGGCCATGTCCCCCCTGTGTTGTTGCATCAATACCTCATGTGGTATGGTCAATCTTCATGGTAGCATTGTCACATACCACCCTACATAATCTGGGGTCATCCTGGATCCACTATCACGCCCGTTGTACCCAAGGTTGTGGAACCACTGTAAAAAAGCTAGTGCATGCTTAGCCCAACTTGATCGAGGCCCCATATGGAAGACCTCTCTATATCTATACATGCATACCACATATCATCACCAGGAATCCCTTGGATGAGACCAAACTAACAGTTGGACCTTTCCACTCTGTACCACTCCATGATATGGCTCCTGCTCCCAAGAATGAAATGATCCACTGCAGTAGTAGTGCTCAACTCAATTACATCCTGAGGCCATTGGTACAACCTTGTAGGGCCATGCCATGTGATCATGTGAGGTTGTACCTCATCAAATCTCACTATAATAGTTTGTATCCCCATGTGACCATAAATATCATCTCCATCTGGAACCCACCCATGATGGAAGGCTCTCTAATAGCTCGAGCTCTCAATGCTCTCTGTAGGGTGTCCTATCGCAATATGGTCCCTAGGCCCATATTGTAGCAAAGTGGTAGGACCCATGGACTTTTGTCCATGGTAAGCTATCAAATGAAAATATGCATATAAATGAGCTAGTATACACTGACCCCAGTAGTAAACCTCTCCTGAAGAAGGTCATGAATCACTCTAATAAGGCCTAGAGGAAACCGAGCACAGTCTTGTTAGGAAAAATATGTCACTGACAAGAGCTAACAAGAATACGAGGACCCGTCCCACCATTGATCGACCATGCACCTCCTAATGTTGGTAGTCATACCCCAACAAGGTATGTCTACCACTCCAAAACAACTTAGCTATATCATCATTGAATATACGGTCTGGTGACCATCATATGTGATCAAGTGACCCTGAATAGGAACTCGTAGGATCTACCACACATCCTCTAAAGTGATGCTCATCTCACTAGTAGGAATGGAAATGGAACTCTCTCACTTTTCCATCTCTCAGCTAAGGTTGTGAGCATGTTGTGATCTAAAGTAATATGTGGCATGTGGGCACATGTGTCTAAACCGGTCACCTCTAATGTGATCTCTAAGAAAATTTGGTCCCGGTGTCTAAATGTCACCTCATAGCCATGAGCCGCCCATGTCACTCCCACATCTCTAATACCTCTAAGTCCACCTACAGGGTTAATCAGGTCATTTATTATGATCTTATTCTTTTTCTATCTCATCTAATTTTTCTATTCTATCATCAAATTCTTCTATTTTATTATCTAATTCATCTTTTTTTACCATCTAGGTTTTCTAAAATCCTCATTTTCTTCTAAAAAGCATTCTAAGAGTGTCTTTTGTGCACTTGGTGCCCACCGGCAGGCACTGCACACCCCTGCATGGGCATCAATGTCACCCACATCTGCGTTAATAGGGTGCATTCAAATTTTTTTAACCCAAACCTCTTCTATGCATAGGTGCATATCTACATGCACTAACATCTCATCATGTGCCCCCTGTCTTTGCACCAAAATGTTGCATAGGTGCCCATTACCATTTAGAAAAGCTAGACATCCATGTGCCATGCATGCACCACTGAAAAAAATTGTGAGCACCCCCCCGTTGCACTAACATGTCACATGCCCATGCAAAATGAGAAAAATGCATGCAGAGCACACCCCCATGAGCACAGTGCATGCCCTTAAAGGCCGGCCACACTTGCATTTTTCTACCCTAAAACCCTAATTAAATGCAATTTTTACCAAAATTAAATGTTTTTTAATCGACAGGAGTAAAAATCTAATATTCGTGTACTTGTGGGCCATGTTGGAAGTCTCATGTAGTCTCTCATGTGATCTACATGGTGTTTCTAGTTTCTGCACCCTCACCATTTCCTCCCGTAGGTCAGAGCTCAAATCAACAGTAAAATGGTAAGTGAATGTGGTAAATGAATTGGCCGTGATGGCTTATATACCCATTTTTACCCCCCCCGTGACATGTTTCTCACCCCGAGGTGCCCTGGAGCCATCATGGTTCTTCTACATTCTTCTAAAACTTGCCGTGATGATTATTTTTAAATAAATAATTATTTTCACACCCATTTTTGCTACGTTGGGGCATGTTTTTGCTTCTTCGATGGCCTTTTCTACTACTACTGGGGCATATTTTTGCCTTACGGTGACTTTTATGATGTCCCATGACTTTGTTATTTCTTCTACAATATTTTCTTCCTAAAAATTCAAAAATTCAAAACAATATAATTTTTTTCAAAAATCCAAAAAAATTGGTAAAATCATTAAAAATAAAAAAAAATTGCAAAAATTCAAAAAAATTTTTTTCAAAAATTGGTAAAAACAACATGCATGTAAATAAAGCTGTATCAAATGCATTGTCCTCGAACATCAAAATTTGTCCTATAAAAACATATTTCTTAGGTTCTTGCTTGTTCTTGTCTCAAATGACTTACGGATCATTGTGATCTACCTCCATTAACAAAGTTGGCTTGCTTACTATGTCGGTACTCCCATGCAACAATGAGTTTCTAAGAGACTGTGTCATAGTGCATGAATGCTTTCCATGGGACTACTTGTGTCCTCCATTATTCCCCTCGCATGTATCCTTTCTTGGGGCACCATTTTTAACCCTTTGTCGTTACAACATGAACATTCGGGAACTGAAGCTTGATAACAAAAACATTGGTGTAATTATCTTGAATGTTGTTTATTTGAGTATGTGTGATTGTACTTGTTTCTCTATTAGGTTAGCTGGTTTACTTTCTCGTATTGCATTACATTATGTATGTTGCATGGAGTTAAGCATCATTTTACTT
The DNA here is from genome assembly GCA_018340775.1 of Taxus wallichiana var. yunnanensis. NCBI lineage: Eukaryota > Viridiplantae > Streptophyta > Pinopsida > Cupressales > Taxaceae > Taxus > Taxus wallichiana. The sequence goes on from CM031236.1 coordinate 97,072,138, forward strand.
TCTTGTATTGCATTGCATTATGTATGTTGCATGGAGTTACATATTTTTAACAATGAACAAATGTTAGTAATTTAGCTTTTCATGTTATCTTACACTTTTGTTTATTTCAATAAAGGCCGATGATGTAGATCTAGGGGAAAAATGATACAACAAAGTTGCTTATTGAAATATTGGATGCAAAGATTGGGCTTGTCCTATATTCTCCATTATCATTTATTATCACTACTAATTTTTCTTCCAAATCACCTGGGGTAATAAACAACCATGTTTATCCCTATCCTTACCTCTTCTATTTGTTTCAATCATATTTTTGATCATCGATTGACTTCTTCTATCACCCCATCGACACTCGAGGGGAATCCTTCATTCTACTAATTTTTCTTCAAAAATTTACTTGTTTATGCTTGTCTACTATATTTGAAGTGAAGTACTTACTTCACCTCAAACAAGAGGAAAATGTAGACACCTAAATTCTGCTTTTGCAATCTTATTGCCAAAAGCACACAAATCACTCTCATTCTTACCATTTCCATTATAATTAGTGATTTTTGCTAATTAACTAATGTTTCTTACCATTTTGGCCAATTAACAACACATTGTTGATTACCTAACCTCTTTCACATTTAGGATGCCACTTTATGACGAATCGTAAGTCAAAATCCTCTTCCAAATAGACAATTAGCGATTATTAGCTAATTAAGCCTATTTTGCCCTTGTTTTGGTCAATATACCCTATTATTGGCTCAAACCCCTCTTCTAACCACTCAAAATCACCCCATTTCCTCCACAATGTCTCAAAGCAAGCTTCAAAAGCTTATCCTAGCCTCCTAATTGACCCTAAGTGGTTGATTAAGGCTCCTCACATCTTAATCACTTGTTAATTCACTAATTGTGATTAACAAAGCTTAATCATGATTAGCAATTTTAATATTCTTTGTACTTTTAGTCCCACATGCACCAAGATGCTAGTTTTCCTCAAAGGAAAAACTATAAATAAGACTAAGTACTACCTTAAATTTTACACCATGCTTTGATTTGCATCTCATATAAGAAATATGATTTATAGCCAAGCTCAATCCTTGCCTAAAGTCTTCAATGGGGTTAGTAGATGGGTATCCAATATGATCTTGTAGTCATTTGGAGAGACCATTTCACCTTTCTTGGAGTAGCAACAATCCCAATTTGATTTCCCTCTTAGATCTATTTTCCTTGTTAGTTTAGCAAGATCCCTAGTTAGTCATACTATTTTCTTTGTAAAGTTTAGGGTGTTATCACTCGTAAAAAGAGCATGAGATTTAGTGGATTTTAGGGTACCCATTTGAATTAGTTTATCATGTTCCCTAGTCAAATCAGAAATAAACTCATTAAAGGAGGGCATAGTCCAAATTACACCAAGTGCCCTTTTTGTTGCATGGAAGGTAGATACAACAATAGAGTATTTGGGACCAAGTTTGGCAATAATAGAAAGGATAAGTTCATGAGTCCTTGTTGTCAATTCCACATCTTTCAATTGCAATCTTAGAGATTTGAGTTTAGTGAAGAAGTCCTACAGAGTTTCAAAATTGCAAGGGCTAAGACTAATCAACTCCTTTTATAGTTCATGCCCTCTCATTTCATTTTGTTTCCTAAAAAAAATCTAAGGTATCCCAAACCTCCTTACGAGATTTGGTAAAGGAAGTATGAAAGCATAGTTCCAAGGAAACAGAAAGACACAAAAAACCATAGGCTTCATCACATTTGTCATACCACTTTTCTTTCTCTGTAACATCTATCGGTTCATCTTGTAAACCCATAGTTATCCTATAAAGTTTATGTTTTCGCAAGGTGAGGGAGACAAAAGTTTTCCATTCATAATAGTTGAAGGGAGTAAGCAAGAGAACCAATTTGATATCTATAATAGATAAGAGTAACCAAAAAATAAATCGGAAAGAAAAGAACCACACAAAAAAAACACACCCCCCGAATGTGGCACTTGAGTAGTGCATTGATTATGCCCTAGTGTTCGTGGCGTGAAATAGTTGGTCACTCACCTTTTAATTGGAAAAATATCGCACAAGTGTGGAGACCACAATAAGCTCGGTTGTTCGTAATGAAACTAGGTAACAAGCACAAAATAAAGTAAGATGAGAAAGGGTAAGAATGAGGCTCTCTTTTTGTAAGGTTGTGGCAGATGGGCTCACTAACCCACAAACAATAAGAAGAGAAATTACAATCAATAATGACTCAAAACAAGCCAAAAGGACCTCAGGATGCAAGAAAAGGCTCTCGGAAGGTGGAAAATAGCTAGGAGGGGCACTACACACTCCAACAAAAATATTAGTAGTGAAAATTGTCTAAGTAACGCTAGAAAATGCACTTTTAGTTTTATTATTAAGCTAATTTTAGAAAATAAAGGGAGAAAAGGTGATAAGTAACGTTTAAAAATCAAGAATTTAAACTACTAATTAAATTAAATTAATGATCCTAGTAATTAATTATCCCTTGATCGAATTAAGCCCTTGATTAAAATATTAAACCTTAATATTGATTAAACAACCTTAATAATTAACCACCTCTAATAACAATTAGCCACCTCTAAAATAACCACCCTCCTTTGATAAAGCATGACCCTACCTTTAAACAAGACCCCTTTTAAATATAGAACCACCACTTTTTAACAAAACTTAGGTTTATTATTTTTTAATATAAAGAGGCGGTCAAAATTTTGAAAGGGGAGAGGTTGGTCAGGGCTCAGCACCCAACTTGGCGAGGTGGAAGATTCTTGGTCAAGGGACTCCATGTGGAGAAACAAGGAGCCATTACGAAGCTCGAGTGTCGATTAGGGTGGAATACTTGAAGAGAAAAATAAATCCGAGGTAGGATAAGCTAGGTAGGAGTAGGTCGCGAGGAAATGAGGATGACTCACTTTGTGAGAACCAAAACAACAGAGTCGCAGGGAACATGCAACAATAGATCACAAGGTTTCGTGAGTTATGGGTGAGAAAAATGGTCGTAGCAGAGCATACCAATGTAATGACTCGGGAAAGCAAACTAGTAACAACTTAGGGCGAGAGAAAAGTGCTCGTAGGGGAGAACTAACATGAAGCCGGGGCATCCCAATAGCTCGGGGTTGGCGGGCGAGAGAAGCGGAGGACGGTTAGGGTAAGTGTTTTAGGTCAAGGAAAATTGGACCAAAAATCATAGTGGTATAGGGCTAAGCAAAAAAACTTGGTGCCAAGGAGATAACGAGGTAAACACGACAAGGAGCTTGCGAAACTAATGAGAAAAATTGAATAGGTAAACAAAAACTAAATCGATGCACAATGCAAATACGATTCGAGAAAGGTAATCACTAACTCACATGAATCCAATCTTAAGTGATAGTTCCAATAACAAAGAAATTTTAGCCTCAAATCAACCTATTCATGCATTCAAATCACTCAAAATCCTCCATACCTACAAAGAATTAGCTAAGTATGATTTCTCCTATGTGTTTCGATAGTAGTTGGATCAATAATCACTTTGTGAAGTGTTATTCTAATTTGTGCAATTAATGTTGGAAGTTAATTAAATCATAATATCCACCTGTAACAATAATTCATCCTTTTTATGTATGTTAATTAGGAACATCCTAAAGCTTAAAAAGGTTGAGATTAATCACTTAAAAGTTTAAATTAGTAACCCATTAGGAAGTGATTTAGAGGTAATAACATGGGTGACATCCGGGAAGTCCCCATTTTTCACCCATCTAAACATCACTTAGATGCAATGAGTGCTAAGTGAACCATACATACTCGTGATATCTTTTGATTCTTGTAAACCACTATACATGACATACAAGGTGATATATATTAGCTAAAAACTTCACAATTAAATCTCAAAAATTATGGTCATTGAAAGTAAATACATCTATTTTCTTTTAGATAAGGAAATGGAATGAGAAGGTCCTTTTAAGGTCTATGATTTTGGGCACTTTGGGTCTATGATGTTGAGTCAAGGTAGTATTGGGATATGTGACCACTTGGGAAGCCCTCATACTTCCCTCTAAATATATCTTAGATGCAATGAATGTTAAATGAACCATTTATACTTGTGAGAGATGAGTTCTTATAAACCATTTCTCATAAAATATAGATAATTATAAATTAATTGAAAGCTACATAATTACTTATCAAAATATCTGCAAACACTAAGTTGGAGTGGTATTAAATGGGTGATCTCTGGGAAGTCCCCATAATTTTCCTCTCTAAACATCACTTAGATGCGATAAGTGTCAAATGAATCATTCATAATTGTGAGAGAAGGGTGCTTATAAAACATTACTCATAAAGTATAGATAAACATAAATCAATTGAAAACTACATAATGAAATTCCAAAAAGTTCTACGACATCGAGTAGAATAGTATTGGGATGGGTGACCTCTTATGAAAACTCTAAACATCAAGTTTAGATGCAATGAGTGCTAATCGATTCATTCACTGAAGTTGGAGCATCATGTATATACTTAAATTTTGGTTTGGTTAGGTTCTTAGGATACTTTTGGGTCCTATTTATTCCATATGGACCCTTCATGATATAATAAGTGGCATTTTGGAGGTTTCCCTCCGATTAAACTAATATGTGAAATAATATAGTCTAATCTAATGTAAGTTTGGAGTAAATAAATGAATACTAAAATACATAAATATACCAAAGCAACTAAGCAATTAAAATATGAAACTCTAATATGTAAAGAGGGTTAGAGGAGCCTTCACTGATTCACAGAGGTCGTTGGATTGTGTCGCAGTGGAGACCGATTAAACAGAGATGGAATCTCATCATACAGGAGCTTTGAAAATTGCAGATCTTGAGGAGGAGATGGGACTGGGGCACCCGTGGGTGCCCTAATCTAGGTAGGAGCTATAGAAGCCAAGTTTACAAGGTCTCTAGATGGTGTGAAACCCTCATTGCTTGTCGTGTGTATGTCATTGAACTCCGTTGGGTGTCATTGTCAATCTACAATGAAAGAATCACTTGTAAAACCCCAAACAAAGCATCAAAACCTAAAAAAATAAATATGCAAATAAAGGGGTCAAACTATCCTCAATTGCCAAAATGATGGACTTATCAATGAGAGCTACACTACATCTAAGACCCAATATAGTTATGTGTGTGCGTATGTGTAGAATTGTGCCCTAGGCTGCTCTTGTGCAAATCGCACTTGAAGTAGCGAGCAAGTAGCTAAATGTAGAATGTAAATAATGTGTGCATGGAAACAATAGCCTCTCATCCTATGAAGTGTCATGCAGATGAACCAACCTTTTGTCTATTGTGATGGAGCTAGATGGATGTAAATGGAACTATAAATGTCTTTGATGGATGCAACCGTAAGTGGAGATAGTAGATGTTTTGTGCTTGTCCCTTATTAGATCACATAACTTTATATTTATATGATTCCTTTGCTTGAATTTCGTAATTAACCCCAAAAAGGCTAAATGCCAAAAATATAAGATGCTCAAATGTAAGGAAAGGACCCAAAAAGTGTGAGTAAAGTACAAAGAGGATTGGGGTGCCAAGAGGGGACGAGGGCCTTTGCTTAGTCTTTGGCGACACTGGCCGGGAACCGTAGTCTAGAAAGGGTAAAATATGAGGTATGAAAAGACATAATGGTCCAATAAAGGTGCAAGTAGAAATAGAAAGCAACAAATGATGGAAAAAGACATGGGTTAGTTAGTAATTTCCTTACTTAGGAATCATGCAAATGGTAAGTATGTGATCGAGACTAGATAACGACTCAAAGTGCGTGATTTTGTGTCTACACCTCCAAAATCCACATATAAATATTAAAATTAGCCTAGTAATGTATCCTATCCATAAGTGTTAGTAAATTAGGGGTTATAATAAGCTTATTGTTAATGCAATAAGGTGATCATGTGGTGAAATTTCTTACCTAACCTAACCAAAGTAAAAACTCGCTATGGTTAGCTTGTACTAGGGTGAGCTAGGTGATGGAAACCTAACCACCTTTCCTTTCTTCATAATCATGACAATGCAATCGAATGAAAGGTTGTTGTTGAGATTTTAGAGGTTGGAGAAGGGAATATCTCTGTGATAGAGCCTCTAAAGCTCATAGAAGCTTTGTAAAGTTCAAGAATCATCTAATAAAAGGCTTCTTTCTTGTAAAATTGTGCATAACTATGTAACTATGTTATGGTTTATGATCAAGACAAGTTTATGAATGATTCTTGTGGGAATTAAGTATATGAATGTTGTGTAAAATTCCTTTGTTGTAGGTTTAGATGATTGATAGTCAATGAGGAATGAGGAAGACTCTAGATGCAATCATGACAGTGAGAACTAGCATTTGATTGTGTGGAAAGGTAAGGAATTCTTTTATTGATGAAGGATATGAAAGGTTTTTAATATGATAAATATATAAAGAACTCTGTGAAAAGATCCATTCCATGGAGAATATGATTATATAATGATAATGTTGGTGGAAAGACTAATAATTGCGGTGATAATTGGTGTAGGGGGTAGTGACCGTGAAAATTGTGTTGTGTGCATAATAATATTCTTAATGATGTGTTGATGGATTACAAACCATTCATGCAAATATTTCCCGAGAAGGAATTTGGTAAGATTGATCTAAAGGTTGTTAGTTGAGTTTTTAACCATTATAAAGTGTCGATTAAAATTTAAAGAAGGTAGTCATATTACAAAACCCTAGCTTTATCAAGAATACCCTATTTAAAGAGCATGGACCTAAGTTTTCTGAGTTTACATACTACTAAACCATTAGAAACAATGAGTAGTTGGTTGAATGAATGTTGGCTGGAAAAAATATTGCCTGAGTGTTAGAGGCACATAAGGATGGGGTGTGTAGAAAGTGGGCACATAGGCGTGCGAAAGTCCAATGGATAAAGGGTGCACGGAAGAAAGTCAGAGTTTGGAACTTAGTCATTTTGCATGCACGTGGTAAGAATAAGATTGAGTGCAGAGCACACATTTGATAGAGATAGAAGAATTGAAGGACACGCCAATGTATTTTGAGAACAATAGGAAGCTGAAGAGTCATGCAGAGTTCAAGCTAATAATAAGATTAGATATAGAGTTAATTATAGGTAATCTATTATTAGGAAAAGCTTACATGCTTCCTTAGTTGCTTTTGTAGTGCGCACGGCTATTTTTAGCATGCAACCTATTTTGAGAGTGCATGGGCGGTGAAGGGAAAGTCCTCACCCCTATATATATGTATTAATTTGCACAGTTTAGAGGACCACTTGGTTTTAACGGGGTTATGTTGTTGGTGTATTTACGTGCATGACTTTGTGATGGTAATTATAATGTATTCAACTACTTTGGTTTGTCATGAGTTAATATAATGGATCTTTGTGGATGGTTACTAATTGTTGATGTCTTTAGTACTGGTTATTGCATGGTAAATTTGATCTTGATCCTTATTTGATTCATTATGCACTATGGTTGTGGTCCAAGTTCTTGATATGCTTTTCTTTGATTACTTGTTATGAAGATGGAATATATAAATGATCATGCTATCAACTTGACAAAACTGCCGATGGGGTGGGAGTGGTGTGGTCAAGTCACATGGTTGTGTGCTTGCCCACCCGGTTTCAAATCCCCCCGAGGCACGATCCTCCTCGGAGGTGGTTTCGCCGCTAGAGGCGGCATCTCTACTTGTGCTGACACTGGTGTTTACTCCTCACTGCTGACGCTGGTGGCTGCTCCTCTCGTTGTCGATGCTGGTGGCTCCTTCTCCTCTCGCTGCTGACGCTGGTGGCTGCTCGCTCACTGTTGCTGCTCCTCTCGCTGCGGTCGTGGCTGCTCCTCTCGCTGCTGACACTTGTGGCTGCTCCGCTTGCTGCTGATCCTGGTGGCTGCTCCTCTCGCTGCCGACGCTGGTAGCTGTTCTAAGTTGTCCCACTCGCTGCGGTCGTGTCGACGGTCGCTGCATCTTCACTTCGGTTTCATGGTTGCTTCAATTGGGTTCCTAATAAGTGGTCCCCTTCATTGTAACCAGGTTGTGGATCCTCTCTAAAATCCTCATGTGTACAAGGATGTGGGTCCTTTCAAACACCCTCAATTTACCCTCAATCCAAAAAAAAAAAAAACTTGACAAAATTGGTATAAAAAGAGGGACCCAAGTAACTTTGCGTGCTTGGTGAGCACTCAAATATGTCTCGAGTGATGTGATAATTCATCTAGGGTTTTGAGCAAGGAAAACATACTAGATTTTGGTTCCGTTGTCGGGACATATTTTCAAGCTATGCGCAAGGATGTTGAATGATGAAGATGTATCGGTTAACTTTGGACCGTATTGAGAGTTAGGTGGTGGAGTTAGAAGACCGTTTGCTCACGGATATAATGTTGGGCCTGATTTCAATAATCATGCATGGGTTGAAGAACATGTGTACCATGAACTCTATGAGACGTTCTTTTGTTGTTTTCCTATAGAATTGTATGAGTGGCTGGTAGTATATGCATCAAAGCAGAATTGGGGGTATAGAACAATTGTTTGGATACAAGGAGATTACTAGAATTCGTATGATGCCGATGAGACTTGGACACGCGCCTGTAAATCATTGGTGGAGTGGATTTTTGCACAGTTACACATTGGAGTATGTTATTTCTACTTATTCATGTCTAGAGGTTGTTGGGTTTCAGTTCTTGCGTGAACCCAGAGGATCTTGTTTACACGTAATCCCTTTAGCAATTAAGATCTTGTTAGTGACTATGGATTTGGAAGAATGACACGAGGGTAGATAAAAATCCATCGTGTGCAGTGCAATAGCAGGTGTGGTGAAAGATGACAGACCTTGCAGCAGAAAGGCACATAAAAGAAAGGCTTCTTAAGTATAACGAGGCGCGGGAGAGGGAATTAGTGAAGAAGCGCAATATTGAGGAGTCTTTGTAGTTGCAAAGGATGATATCTCATGAAGGATTCGAGGCTCACATGGAAGACGTGAAGTTAAAGCATCAGGATCTCCCCCACTTAGGAAAGTGCAGTAGAGAATCCCCTCAAGCTTCGCATGAGAGCACATCTGATGAAGAAAGATTAAGGACCACAGATGCGCATTTGATCCCACTTGATGACCTAGCCCTTGTGCTTGGTGTTCAAGTTCCTGAAATAGTTATTGGAAAACATGATAGTTCTAGTGATAGAATAACAACATGTAGATTTCATTTTCCATTGAGTACATAAGTTCATCAGATGACACATTCAACCATGGTTACGCAGACGTCTTCTTTGTTTGGTGGTCCGATTGGTGGTATATTTTTGCCGCATCATCGGGATAGAGTGTAGGCACGTAAAGCGTTAGTAATACATCCGTAAGTAACACAACTTCACGAGATAATGGGAGTTTAATTTAGTACAACATTTGGAACATGGAGTAGCTCATCCTCTGGTCTAGTGCCTACTATAGGAGGTGGATCAAAAGGTTCGGGATCTAGTGGATTTGGTGGTTTTGGAGGTGGAGGGAATACTAGAGGTAATACAGGTTCTGGATCTGGTGGGCATGGTTCGCACCAGCCATAACAAGTCTATTACGAGATGTCTCTTCACCTACCAGAGTATAGAGGTATTGAGGATGCAATGGAGCATGTGCACATGTGTGAGATACTATGGCACACTAAGGGAATCATAGCTTCCGAGTGTAAGACGATCTAATTTTCTACTACTTTGCAAGGGGACACACATAGTTGGTACATAAAGTATGATCTGGATCACACTTTGTTGTGGATTACAACGCGCTGCGTGATGCTTTCTTGGTTGAGTTTCATATACCTGAGTTTGAACAAAAAGCATCAGTATGCTGAAGGAGATTAAGCAAGGCATGGTTGAGAGAGTAAGAGAGTATGATGTACGCTTTAAAAATTTGGTATCAAAGTTATCCTATGATATTCACCCTAGCCAACATGCACAAAGTGGTTTATTGGCAATTTGATCACATCTTTCAGAAGGGTTCTCTCTCATAAAACATTTATAGACCCGCACGAGGCTTTGGAGGTAGTTGTGTGCATCGAGGTAGTTGGGAGCATATATACTAGAGTTATCCCATTCTTGGAGGTGAAAATTACATCTATGGAGAAATAGTTAAAGAAACTATCATCTAATTCGGTTTATGAGACGCATACAAAGTGGAATATGGTGTATAGATTATGAGGTTGAAGGACACACTAAGGATAGTTGCCCTTGTAAATCGAAGTGTGCGCCATATTTACGGATTGTGATATTTTTCACTTGGATCATGATTCGAGTGGGTGCTTGTTGTGCGGTGCATGATCTCGGAAGAACGTGTCCTTTTATTATAAGATTTGTAAGTCTCACATTCATGATACAAGGAATTGGAGATTGATTTATCAAATTCATGAAGCTATTAAAACTAGCGTGTGTTAGACTAGTGTTACGAATAATTGAAAAGAGTAGGAAAGAAAACATCATGAAGGGCACTCTAATGGAGGTGGCAGAGGTAGAGGTTACTATGGAGGATACAAAGGTCGTGGTCGCGGCAGTGGAAGGGTTGATTTACCACAAGGAACTCGTTCTATATGCGGATCCCCCGATCATTATAGGCACAAATTATTGAGTATGGAGCTTAATTGATTCACAAAAACTTGCTTTTACATGTCACTAGTTTTAACAAAGTGATCGACATTAGTCAAGGGATAAGCGCATCGGTCAGGACATGACCGACATCGATCGAGGCATGAACCAACATTGGTCACATGTGCGATGATGTTTTTTCTCTTTAATGAGAATTAGAATAAATATATTAATTTAAAGATGATCTATTGATTGTCAAGCATAGTTAGTTTCCCATTATATATATATATATATATATATATATATATATATATATATATATATATATATATATATGCATATATGCATTGTATGAGGGTATGAGAGAAAAAAAGCAATGTTTACATGTAAGTTTTCTTGGTGAGCAAGAAAGAGTAGCTGAGTGAGGGAAAAACATTGAACATCTTGTGAGGTGTTGGAAGACAATAGATCTTTATTGTATTTCCTATGTAAAGCATTGAATAATAATATTGGCCATTTCTTGGTGGACGTAGCCCACACTAGGTGAACCACGTTAAATCTGGTGTTATCTTTCTCCTATTTTATTTTATCTTCTGCTTATTTCTGCATTAATTACTTTTATGCTTTATCTGATTATAGATATGTGCAACACTGCTATATGGTTTAACCCCAACATGAATTCCCTCATAACGTAGTCTACTCATGGTGTAGAAAGAAGCATAAGTTTGAAGAATTCCCTGAGTTATATGAGTTTGTGAGTAAGAACTATAAGAAGAATGATAAGGGTGCAGGGATGATTAAAGTGTAGCACGATGTAGAAGATCATTCGATGCCTAAGATTGTGCACGATCCGAGATGTTGTATGTGTTAGTGACTACACTCGCTAAGGTGGCACATGCTCATGAGATCTGAAGCGAAAAAATATTATTACAAAGAAAGAGGTGATAAATGTGAAATAGCATAATCCCGCCCATCGAAGAAGGAATTTTATCAGAGACTATGGAGGTTATTAGAAACTGCAGGATGAAATACAAGTGCTTGAGAGAGAAGTTGCAGAAGTTGGAGCATGAGAAGAAACTTGAGCTTTCTTTGAAAGATGTTTACAAATTAAAGGAGGTTTGTAAGATGTTGTTAGGAGAATATCATTCCTTTGTTAGGGGAATGGTTAAGGAGAAGATACTGTGTCTCGGATCTCGGTGCGAGAGATAGATATTGCATGCAAACTTACCTCCTCACAGTCTTGAGTATGATAAAGAAATCACTCGAATGCAGTTGTTGATGGGTGGCTATTGAGTAACATACTGATTGATACATGTGCAAAAGTGAATGTACTCACTTTAGATGTGTGGAATTAGATGGGAAGACCACCGTTACATCCCTCTTTGAATGTGTTGTATATATGGAAAATGGACTAGAGCCATGCCCATTGGAGTATTGAAGGATGCCACTATTACTATACAAGGGGTCAAGTTTATTGGGGACTTTGAGGTCTTGGCACTTGTAGAAGCAGGATAGTTTTCTAGCATTGCTTGGGCGCCCTTAGTGTTACATGAATAATGTTGATCTATACTTTAATAAAGGTTATATCAGTTTTGAGAACAAAGAGGAGCATGTCATTATTCCTTTGATAGATGGGAAGGCTGCACCATATGTAGAACCCTTGAGTGAAGAGGATCTGAACAATATATATACGTGCCCACAGTTAGGGATCCTGAAATGTTTGATTCGTCTAAGGAAGGTGTTATACAATGGGAAAATGCTTAGTTTATGAGTAATATAACCAAGTGTTTCTGTGTGACAACTAGGAATATGGAACATATGAAATGGTCAGGTGAGAGATCAAGAATATAGTTACTCGTGTGATCAGGTCACACGTTGTTTGGTGTTTGAGTTAGAACTAGGTACCTCGGACATACATTGTGAAGGGAATCGATGTATTTCTACATGTCATGGAAGCCTAGTGGAAGGATGAGGGTGATAGAATAAATATGCTAGTTTATACCCTGCACGGGACAACAATGCATTGGTGGACTACACACAGAGATAACCTTTTGGAATGGTGAGAGGTGAGAATCACCTTCTCTACTAGGTTTCTAAGGAACAATGTACCTTCTTAGATATGTGAATTCCATGGGAAGGATTCTACTTCGCACCACGTTCAGAAGTGTGAGAGACTCTGGATGGAGGGGTAGGAGGCCTTGCCGCCATCAATTTGGGTACATAAGTTCTACACCACCTTAAGTGGTTGCACGCGTACATGGTATGTTCATGCAAAGTTAACAAGAGCAACAGTTAATTGATAGGAGATGACCTCAAGTATGATTAGACCTTTGACTATTTTTCTACTAAACTTCTAGTGAATGAAACATTACATATTGTAAAGCACCTTATGATAGGGGATAGTGAAAAAGTTGAGGAACTCCTGTTAGATATGTTCAGAGAGTTGGATTTGGAGGTGCACTTTGAGGAAAAAGAGACAGATGAGGAACATCTTAGGTGCACCTAGTTGGAAAAAGAAAAGGGTAAGTTGGTTTACATGATTGATGATGAAGTAGAGAAACTAGATGTTAATCACACTATGGGTATGCGCGAGGTCTTAGATAATGTTAATGAGAAGGCACGCATTTATCATGAGTGTACAAAAATGAAGAAGGTCAACATTGGGACAGATACAGAACCTAAGGAAGCCATTATTAGTGTTTATTGGTATGAACAAGAGGTGGAAAATATTATTGAGCTACTTTATGAATTCCAGGACTTATTTGTACAAGGCTATCATGAGTTGAAGGGGGTGCATCACTCTTTGGGTGAAATGAGGATCAAGTTAAAAGAAGGTGTGTGTCCGGTGAGGAAGAGATCTTACAAGATGAATCCTAATAAGCACATCAAGGTAAAGGAAGAAATTGATAAGAGGTTCAAATCTAGAATCATTGAGCCCATTAAGCAATCAAAGTGGGTTAGCCCTATGGTGATAAGCATAAATAAAGAAGGTAGGCTAAGGATCTGTGGACTATAAAGATTTGAATGTTGTTTGTGTCATTGACCCTTTTCCCACCCCATTTACTAAGGAAATCCTATAAGGAGTTGTAAGGCACAAGATATACTCTTTCACCGATGGATTCTTTGTATTGCTAAAGAAGATCAAGAAAAGAAAACTTTCGCCACTAATCGGGAAGTTTTGCATATCATATACTGTTATGACATTTGGGTTGAAGAATGCATTTGTAGTTTTTTCCGCGCATTGTTGTACAAGCATTTGAGGACTTTATTCAAATGTTTTTACGGGTTTATTTAGATGATTGGATTTGTATATGTCTTTGGTTAAATATCACTACGACAATTTGAGACTTATGTTTGAGAGGTGTCAGCAGTTGAGCATCCCTCTCAACATTAAGAAGTATATCTTTGCGATACTCTTTGGGAGTTTGTTGGGAAATATTATATGCAAAGAAGGTTTGTTGGTAGATCCTGTTAAAGTTTTGTTATCTTGGCATGGAGAAGCCCACCAATCGAGAGTGAGGTGCGTAGGTTTTAGGACATACAGGTTATTACATGAATTTCATTAAGGGATATGCTAATATTATTGTGCCCTTGGAGGACTTGTTTAAAAGTAAAGGGAAGTTCCATTGGGATGAGGCATAACAACTAGCATTTAAGACATTGAGCGAAAGACTTACTACTGCGCCCATTTTGCGCTCCTTCTTGGGACAAACAATTTTATGTACATGTTGATGCCTCTCCGGCATGGCCATTGGGCATAGAGCTAACACAACTGATGATGGGATTATTGATCATCCTATTTGTTTCGCAAGTAGGAAGTTAACCCTAACCGAGCATGGTTATATAACTACAGAGAGCGCAAAGCATTGTCAATGATTTTACCTTTGCACAAGTTTAGATAGTACTTGTTGGTAACCCTTTTTATATTTTATGAGATCACATGACACTTAAATATTTGGTTAATAAGCTTGTTTTGCAGGGCACATATGTCGATGGATTCGATTGTTTCAAGAGTTTGACTTTACAATGGTGATAAATGCGGGAAAAGAAACTCCAAACCAAATCATTTATCAAGAATTAACTCAAGCGAGGACGTGCGAGCATCGAGGACACAATGCCTAATGCACAACTATTCAAATTCAATCGTGTGCCCTCTGATTTAGAAGATATTGTTGTGTTTTTGCATACTAGTGTGGCGCTTGAAGGGATGAAGAGCTTAGAAAAGAAACAACTTGTCATACACGTCGCGCCTTACATGTTAATTAGTGGAGATTTATACAAGTTAGGCCGTGATGATATTTTGTGTCGGTGTGTACTTGAACATGAGCATGAAGCTATAATGGAGGAAGCTCATGGTGGAATTGCAGGAGGAAATTATGCAGGAAATGATACCACACGTAAGATTTTACCAGTTAGCCTTTGGTGGGAAACACTATATAAGGATTATAAAGAGTATGTCAGGAGTTTGATCATTGTTAGTGCCAGGGAAGCTAGACACGGAGATGAAATATCGTTGAGATTGATAATGAGCGAAAACCTTTTAAGAAATGGGAAATTGAATTTGTAGGCCCTATTTCCCCACCGCGTGTAGGACTGTGTCACACTATATTATTACATGTACAAATTATCTGACTAGGCGAGGTAGAAGTAGCACCTACGAAGGATTGCACAGTAGCTAATACAAAGAGCAAGGTTCTTATGAGAGAACATTATCAACATGTATGGATGTTCGTTGAGCTTAACAAGTGATAGGGGCACACACTTTTTGAATGAGACTATCAGAATATTATTGGTAGATTTTATGGTGGCGCATCACAAGACAACACCCTATCACCCACAAGCCAATGGGACTACTGAGGCTTTAAACAAAATATTGGGACATACATTGACTAAGATCTATGATGTTGGAAGGAAAGACTAGGATGATAAAGTCTCTATTGTACTTTGGGCATATAGGGCAACTTACAAAATATTGAACATAGCCACACCCTTTCAGTTGGTGTTTGGCGCAGAGGTTGTTCTTCCAATGGAATTTATGTTACCCTCCCTACGTATTGCGTGTACATAAGGACGGGATGATGAACAAGAACTTGAAGAGATAGATAAACTGATGTAGTTGGATGAGAGGCACACCATCACACGGTGGAGCCGAGAAGACAGAGAAGGCCGAGGCGAAGGCATATTAAGAATAAACAGTTTTAGGTTGGACAGATGGTTCTTCTTTATGACTCCAAGTTTATGCACCACCTTGGGAAATTAAAGGTGTATTGGTTGGGACCGTATGTGGTGACATATATACTTGATTCAAGTGCTTGTTAGTTATAGGTGTTGGATGGCACTCGGTTGCCCAGATTACTTCAATGGGAGTAGGTTGAAGCCCTACTATAAATAATTCTTCTTAGTGTTTGTAATAAGGTAGTGGTGTCATTTAGATTAGATTTCCCTTTAATATATTTTCTTTATATGTGTTTCCTTTCATCGTTGTTATGCTTTGTCAATTTAGTTCAGTGTTTTATTGTAATAAGCGTGCTTACGCACGCGCAATAACTCGATTATTATCTAAGTGAATTGATGCATGTGAGAGACCACACATACTTTAGTGTGGGGTGGAGCACATACATGTTGAATGGGCCAAGATGCAAAGAGATTGAACATCCTTTGGAAGATGGGTATGCATTGAAAAAGTATGGTGCGCAGTGTTTGAAGTAAAGGTTTAGATCAAGAAAAAAATTGCTCATGGACGAAGACCACATGTAGATGGATGGATGCGTAGTGTAACGCGAGGTAGGCAATAACATGGGAATGTACTTGGTATTATGCACAGAGGTTTGGTATTTCGGTCGATGGAGGCATGTGGGAGGAGGTCTGTGGCCGAGAAGTAGTGGGCACACTAGAAGGTTACAACTAGGGTGTAGAAAACTCAGCTTGGAAAAAGGAACAAAATTCCATTTATTGTTGAGTACGGTTGTAAATGGAGAGCAATAAACATGGGGAAGATTACGTGAAGTTATAAAAGGTGGGCTAGCAATATTATTTTACCTTGCATTGTGAAGTGAAGTGTTCAAGTGAGTTGAAGAGCGAGTTACATGGGAAAGTGTGTGAAAGATATATTACAGGAATTGAACGAAAGAGATTTGTGCTCGGCATTGGTTGGAGCTCCATCAGATAGGGTGTTTGAACAAAGAGAAGGCATGTGGGAGAGAAAATCTGTGTGTTAGGGTGAGGAGAAGAAGCTAGGGCATGCGAGTTTGAAGTTGTAGAGCCTGAATCTTAGCAAGAACATAATTTTATCATCGCAATGGCACCCAAACGAGCACCTGGAGCAACCACAAGGGGCACAAATCAAAAAGAAGTGGAAGTAGAGATAGAGGATGCCCCCGAAAGCATATTTTTGGAAATGCAGTACCCAAAAGGGGTTATAGTTGAGTGTGATTGCAAGTCCCACATCTGCCACAACAAAGTAAGTGATTATAACCATAGGACAAAGGCCACGAAAGATGAGTTGGAAAAATGTGTGTCGGTAAAAATAGACATGTACACAGAGGATGACAAGCCCATTTATGATGACTTTAGTGAGAATTTACTTTAAAAAATTGGTATTTTACAGTTACATGAGCTCCTTTATTTTGGAAATCCAAAAATAATGTACCAATGGTTGATGTCAAGAGTCCAGGAGGACTTCTTCTATTTTGTTGGGAGGCGGGTGCACATTACTACGCCCCTAATTGGTTCACTAATGGGTTAAGGAGCTCAGGAATAGATATCCCGAGTGTTATGACATACGTTCAAGATGTTGATGCAACTTCTGCAGAGTTTTCCTATACAAAAAGCACACACTCGATGGATATAGAGAAATTAGACAAGTTTCCAAAGTGGTTAAGGTAGTTGCGCACCTTTTGAAAAAACTGAACAATCAAGAGTGCTTGACATAAGTGAACAAAGTGATGGCTGCACATCGTGAAGAAAATATCGAAGGAGTGGTATGCAACATTACTACCTTCATTACTGAGGTAATTATTGAGGAAGCAAAACAAGGGGATACAATGAATTTTGGCGCCATTCTTTTTTCTTTGTTTTTTGTTTAGATTGGAGTGCATGATGGGTCAAACAACAAGATATGGCAGTTTCCAAAAGAGAAGAAGTCTTTGGCAGACCGTTTTGTAAAATACACATGTGAGGGGTCCATGAGTGGACCATATAAGAAGAGATTGGAGTTATGGTATAAGCGCCTAAGGGAGGCATTTGAACATGAATGGAGAATACCCAAGGACCTACCTTTGGTATTGGATAAACAAGCGTAATTTGCAGTCTTCCAACACTTTTATATTGGAAGATTCATAATGGAAGATAAAACTTGGAGCCCCTGGTGCAAAGCTGTCATATGTATTCACAATGCGCTACATCTAGGTGTTTGTGAACAAATTTTCAAATGTGCAAAAGTAGATGTTCTATGCAAATAAAGTGGATTACAAGTACCATACATTGAGGGAAATGTATGTGTACCCAGGCAAGTCTTCCTACATTGAGCACGTGATTTATGATGATATTAATATTACTGTTTCCACCTTAGTAGTTGGGGATATTGGTGCAGCTAAGATATATATATATATATATATACACACACACCTTAAGCCTAAACTTGTCAATGAAAAGTATATTGAAAATTAATTCAAGGTTATCAAACTTCCTAAGGGAAACACACGGTGGGCATCTTTGCGAGATGATGAGCCCGAAGTGTTAGAAGAAGAAAAAGAGTTGTAGGAAGATAGTGCGGATTGGACCATGACTCGTGAAGGAAGGCTACAGTTGGAGTAAAGAGAACGCGTGAGGCAACTCCTCCCCTACGAGACGAGAAGAAGAAGTAAGAGAGGATCTGGCGAGGAGATATGAATGGATGTTGGGGGCATTGAAGAGCAATAATTCAGGGAGTGCGATGAGAAAAAAATACCCAAGGCACAAGTGCAAACACGGGCCCTTAACAACTTGAGAAGCCTAAGACCCTCTCCCACCAAGCCTTTGCAAGAGAAGAAGAAACAATGACGGTATATACCAATATAGGGTGAGGAGGAGGAGACGAGATGAAAAAGCGTGCACGAAACAAAACCACCTATTATTAAGCTAAATACGAGAAGAGCCTCGGGAGGAAGAAATTAAATATGATAAAAAAATCTTCGAGGAGCGTGGAGGTGTTGGTGGAGATGAAGAGAAAGAGATAGTGAAGGATAAGGGTGGAACTTCTAGTGAGCCCACGAATGAACAAATAGGCATTGCAGGGGAAGGCCTGACTTTGGATAAAGGGTGCACGTTCCTAAAGATAGGTACTGGGGATAGATAAGGATGGAGAGATGTATAAAAGTCCTATAGCTGGGTATGTTTATGATCCCACAAAGATCATTTGTGTCGGAGTTCAGCAGTTTGGAGCCTAAGGAGCTTTATGGATGGGAGTGATGGACCTGTGGTGGCCAACTTGCACACCGAAAACAAATCTCTTGAAGCATGTAGACTCATATTGATGAGCATGTGTCCTATGTAAAAGAAGATGCATGCATTAGGAGGAAAATGAATAAGAAAGACCAAGCCACACACTAGATGGTGAGGCCCACAGATTTTACTGATGAATAGGCGAGTAATACATTGAACAAAATGGCAACAGAGGTAGTATGTAGGAATATAGATAAATCATCTGTGGCTAAGAACGTTGTTAGATGAGAATAAGAGCATGAAAGAACAAGTGGAACAATTGAATGAGGGGCGAAGAAAGATAAAGAAAAACATAAGGATATTCTAGATTTTGTGGTAGAGTTGGGGAAGGATATTGTCGGCGTGCATCCAGATATTGATGAGAAGACCGAAGCGGAGACCTATCAATCGTCCTTGGGATTCTTAAAGGGCTGTGTGCACTTATTAATTAGGGGAGCACAAAGAGGTCAAGGAGGATGAAGCAGATAAGAAGGAGAGAACAAAAACTGCAATAGTGCGCCGAGTAGTTGGGTATGAATCTCTACTCTAGACACTAAAGGATGAAATGGAGAAGGTAGAATCGACATTGAATTTGTGTGCGAGATGATCTCAAAGCTGTGTGTTGTATTTTCTTATCACTTTTAAAAGTTTCCAAAGATTGTGATTTTCTTAACCAATTTTAAGTATTCTAAACTCCAAAAATTGATTAAATTCTTATTATTATGCATCCATGTAAGTGCGGAAAACTTTTTAGCAAATAAATAATCGAAAATTGAAAAACATTCGAGATAACAAATAAGATTGTTTACGGGGTTCGGAAATTCCTACGTCCCCGGGTTCAGATTGAACCGATCCATTAATAATATTGAAATGCAAGTACAATAACTCTTACAAACAACCAATAATGAATCAAAACCTACAAATGAGCTGATCAATGTCCCAAGAACTCTGAAAAATAGCAGAAACTGTCCCAAGAACGATCCGTGGCTCCTACAGTGTTTTCACAATGTGATCTCCCTGCAACTGTGTTAGAAAAACACCTACAAATGGATATTTAAAAACATTCTATGAAAAAAATCATATTTCTGAGATCAGATCTGAATTTTTAACACTTTTCATGTTTACACCAAGTCACAATTCGGACCAGAAGTGCATTGAAATTCGTGTTTTCCAACTAGTTGTCTTGTAGATCCCTGTTAAAATCTGCATTCAAAGCTTCCAAAAACAGGCTAAAACTCAACAAAAAAGTCAAATATTATATGGTTGGAATCGTCTCAGAATTCTCTACATTTCATATTTTTACTCCGAGGTCCCAATCTGAGTGCAAGGCCTTCAAAAATGGCGTTCTCTGAGACTGCCTCCTCTTCTGGCTTTTACACAGACCTGCACCAATGCTATTCAAATACAATATACCTCCTTTTATATTGTTTCCAAACAGCTGGCGCATTGGTTAGGCGCCTATACTTTTGGATGGGAGGTCAGCTGTTCCAATCCCCTCCACTTCTCCTCCTTCTCCTTAGGCGCATTTTAAGTGTTTTATCCCACATTGGGCGCATAGAATCTTGGAAGAGGTTTTAAATAGAAGGTGGGCGCATTGTTTAAGTGGCTTAAGAGCCACCTTAGCCATGGAATGAGGCGCATTAGTTGGCTGATGTGTAGGGCGCATGAATGTGGTTATTTTTAGGTGCCAAAATCAAGGCAGAATATAATGCGTGGAATGTGGTATAATGAAATGTGTGGGAAATGTAATATGGTTTTGGATATAATTTCGACCCATGTAATATAATGACATTCCAAATGAAATATGGCAATAAATACCACTTGTCGACCCTCGATAGGCAAATCGAGCGAATTCGACGAGTGGTGGCAAGCCACGTGGTGGCTTGTGGACCCACCACGTCGGCGATAATACCATAGTCCACACGGCGGTCGGGCTCCCCTCCGTAATAAAAGTTGAGCCTCTTGTTCCCGTGCACCTTTTTTTATGCTCGTCAAAGACCGGTGATCGAAAACCAACAAACAACTCCCTTTTGCCTTTTCGCCATGTGTCGCAGTGCGATTGGTCCATTATTGACCAGTTGACTAGAGTTGACTTTCCCGTTGACCGAACTTTGACAGACATATCTAGAGCTCCCGATGTCCGTTTGCCACGTTCTCACAGTCGTTGGAAAGATCTCGAGATGATCTTCTGCACTGACACCATTTAGGGATGTTTTGGGAACTTTCAAAAATGATCCCCGATCAGCGAGACCCAGAGCCAATCATTAAGACAAGGACTTTGCTTGAGGAGAATGAATTCCATGTTGTAAAGAAGAAAGAAACTCTTGGACGCTTGAGGAGAGGTTGACATTATCGACATAGAAGTGCGATGCACTCACGGAGCACGGGATCCTCACAAGGAGCAGATAAAGGAAATTGGGAAACTAATAGCATGACGTATGGATGTCATGGACAAGATGGTTTCCAGTTAGCAAATCTTTTTAGGGTCTACTTGAGCAAGGGTGAAAACATGACCTTGGATGAGATGGATGGAGTGCTTGCGGACATTCCTGAAAAGGAAAAGAAGGCGCCCAGTGACTAGAATGAGTTAAATGCAGATATAAAGAATGAACACCCTGAGTTACTACTACCTTTAGAGGAATAGAGTGCCCATATTCTTTTTGGTATATCTTCATTCATTGTGTACTGTCATTATTTTATTCATTATTCTTTATTCATGGAGAGACAAGGCACAATTACCCATTATCGGGGGTGGCAATGAAGCTAGTGTGGGGTAATGTTGACAGGAGAAAATATTTCCTAAGTGTTAGAGGCGCATAAGGATGGGGTGCATAGAAAGTGGGCACGTGGGTGCGTAGAAGTCCAACAAATAAAGGGCGCACCGAGGAAAGTTAGAGTTTAGAACTTAGTCGTTTTGCATGCATGGGCTAAGAATAGGATTGAGTATAAAGCGCACATTATATAGAGATAGAAGACTTAAAGGACATGCCAAGTTATTTTGATAACAAGAGGAAGCTGAAGAGTTATGCAAAGTTTGAGCTAATAATAGGATGAGATCTAGATTTAATTATAGGTGATTTATTATTAGGCAAAGCTTGCATGCTTCCTTAGTTTATTTTGTAGCGGCGCATGGCTATTTTTAGCATGTAACCTATTTTGAGAGTGCATGGGTGGTGAAGGAAAGTACCCACCCCCTATATATATGTATTTATTTGCATGGTTTAGAGGACCACCGGGTTTTAACGGGGTTATTTTTTGGTGTATTTGTGCGCATGACTTTGTGGACTCGGTAATTATAATGTATTTAGCTACGGGTTTTTCGTGAGTTAATATAATGGATCTTTGTGGATGGTTATTGATTGTTGAGGTCTTTGTTATTGGTTATTGCATAGTAAACCTGATCTTTATCCTTGTTTCATTCATTATGCACTATGGTTGTGGTCTAAGTTCTTGATATGATTTTCCCTGATTACTTGTTATGAATATGGAATATATAAATGATCATGCTATCAACTTGAAAAATCTGGTATAAAAAGAGGGATCGGGTACCTTTATGCGCTTCGGGTGAGCGCTCAAATATGTCTGAGTGATGTGTCGGTGCATCTAGGGTTTTGAGCAAGGAAAAGCGGACTACAATTAAGAAGATTTATGTGTGAATGGAACCAATAATGGTGAAGAGTTCATAAGTAAAATTATTATTTGAGAGAAAAACGTGATGATTATGAGTTTGATAGTGCATGCATAGTTTGAACATTTGGGAGGAGATTAGAGAGAAAACCCTTGCATTGATGCATGAAGAAGTCTTTGTTTAATTAGGGGAGATGAAGAAGGAAAGATCAAAGATCATTAATTTCTCGAAGACAAAAAAGTGAGTTCTCAAGATCCTACAACTAACAAAATCGAGCTAATTGACTATGCATTGGTTTAATGGTTAAGTAAGACATTTTGTAGGAACAGGACTTAGGTAGCACTCCTTGAAGAGCTATTGAATCTTATTAAAGGATTGATAAAGTACATTAAGGAGTAAGGAGACAATAGAACCTTGAGTTAACTCAAGAAATAAAGTGTTAGAGGACAAGAATGCAATGTATAGTCCTAATTAGAAAGTAACATGATCATACTTTACTACGAAATTCTAATTGTCTTTGAAGGGGATATAACAAGGAGAACTATTGAAAAAAGTGTTGGATAAGGTTAGAGTCTACAGGAACCTTGAACATAATCTATCAAATCTTGATAAGTCCTATAATAACCAAGATGATGAATGCTCTGTCCTAAACACAATCCTAAGGTCCAGTTAAGTTGATCGAGAAGTATCAAGGAGAATTAGGAGTAAAGAATAGGAATGAATTTAAGGAAGAGAGTCATGAAGCGTTATGACGAGAAAAAGGAGGAGTGAAATAAGCTTAAGCTAGTAAACAAGCCTAAAAAGTGAAAATTGGAGTTGGGAGTAATAAAAGAAGAATTAGGGCATAAAAATTGGCAAAAGAAAGATGAGCCAAAAGGGTATCTAGAACACTTTTTGGTTTTCTCTGAAAGTTTGTAGATTTCTCCCAGTTTCAGGATTTGTGCTACAGGAGGGCTAATTGGGAAAGCTAGGAAAACACTAAAAAGAGCATAAAAGATTTTTGGTAAGGATTTGAACCCTGAAATTTGACATGCATATTAATGGGCCAAATGGGTATCTAACAAGTTTACTAGCAAGATTTGGAAGTGAAAATTGATGGAGTTATGTCAAAAATCAGGTTTTTCAGGGCTACAAGCAAGATTTGAGGTCTACAAGGAAATGTATGCAAATTGATGAGATGAAATTTGTTGGATGGCTCATGCATGTTAGATATGGTGTATTAATCATGTTAAAGTGGAATTTAGCTTTTGACACAGTAATTTTATGTGTTTTTCCCTTTTGAGCAAAATTTACCTACTAGAGAAACTAATGAGTTCATGGCTTTCAAGTGAGTAATCAAGTTATTTTAGTGACTTCTATGCAAAAATTTTGGGTAATTTAAAGAGTACATGCAGGACTCTACATCATTCAAAATCATGAGAGATGGGTTCTTATCATACATTACCCCACATTTAAATACAAAAATTATAGTTGTCAAAAATAAATAAAGAAATGAGCTTATTAGATGTAAGATGACCCCATATTTACACCGAAAGGCATGTCAAGCCGGATTGGGAGTTTCTATGGTAGAGAATGGAGGGTGGGATTTGAGGAGAGCGATCGTTGATAGGAGTGATCGGGATTGTCGATGTGAGTAGCCTTTTAACATGTGGTAGACTACGTCTTAGATGACCGACAACATTATTGTTTGATTAATGTTTGTGCACTATGAGTCCACCAAATACATTTATATAAAATTTGATACGTAGGATTGATTTGGTTAAAAACGTGATATCCCCGCAACATGACAAATGATCTTGGCAAGAATGTTATTTCATAGTGGCATGGTAGGCAAATATTAAAATTTGTTTTGATTTTTATTTCGGATGGATGTCCCTAACTCGTCACAAAGCTCTTATTTTTTCCAACACTTTATCAAAATGAATAGAATATTGGTAATGGACTCTCTATTATTTTTCCTTCCCATTTATCTTACAATTAATACATAGCTCTTTCTTCATGATTTGATTGTTAATTTAATCATTTATCATGTTGTTTTATTATCCCGAATAAACTTGTAGACACAAAATCACACACTTGGGTACATTTCTAGGTCCAAAAAGAATACTAATGTATATATGATTCCTAAGCAAGAAAACAAGTGGTTGATAACTATAGTTGGCCTCTTTTCTTGATTTCTTGCTTTTGATTTGGTTTTACACACCCTACTGACCCAGTCGAACTTAACTTGTCTAGAAATCAGCGGTAAGCCAGACAATAGCACTGGCGCTCCTATCCCTCCAGGTGCCCCTAACCCTCTCTCTTCTTTACTTGCTCTTTTTGGGTCTCTTTTATCTTTTGGAAAAAAATTCACTAATGGGTCGGCCTTCTAGTTGTCAATTACGAAATTCAAATAATATACTTAGTTACTTCTAAAAAATAAAGACCAAGCACTAAGCGCTACTATCATCACCTAAGCTTCCATACCAAAGGCAGTAAAGCACTCTAAAGGCATCCATCTAGCATCAACTCTGCATACACAACATAGGAACATGAAGTCTATTCTATTCCATCCACACACACTATTGCATTGCTACATTCTAGCTTCAACTTACTATCAAGTGCAACTTGCACAAGGGCATCCTAGGGCATCATTTCTACACACACAAGAACTGCATTGAGTCTAAGA
The DNA here is from genome assembly GCA_018340775.1 of Taxus wallichiana var. yunnanensis. Lineage (NCBI taxonomy): Eukaryota > Viridiplantae > Streptophyta > Pinopsida > Cupressales > Taxaceae > Taxus > Taxus wallichiana. The sequence goes on from CM031236.1 coordinate 97,097,420, forward strand.
TGTGGTGCAACACTAGGTCATAATTTCACTCTTGGGGTGACCGTTGGGGTGATCCGAATCCCCATTATGTAATTTTCTTTTTAGATTTGATGCGGTCTTTAGGTAAGTGTAGGTGAGTTTTTATTTTACTGAGTTACATGTACCTTTGGTGATCAAGGAGTGAATATCAAGCGATCAACAAGGAAGGACTATGAAACCCTTACGACATAGCAGAAAATAGATCTTGAGCTCTGCCTGATCACCAGTGCCCAAGCGCCTTTATCTTGACTGAGCGCCCTTGTCCGACATTATTCTCGGTTCTAGAATTTATAAGGAGCAATTACGACATTATTTGCATCATGTTCAATACCTTACCTTGTGTATATCACTTCTGTTCACTCGAAATCAACTAAGCCACCTTATCTCCCTCTTTTTCTTAGGGTTTTATACTTTATATTCCAATTTCGCTTGTGTCATATTGTATTTTTGCATTTGTACATCATTTATCACATTAGTTACTCTGCGTAATCATATTTAATTAATTCAAATTGAATTAAATCAAAACCAAGAACACCCACTTTTGAGACTTGATGTTTGGAGGGAAATCTACGAGCTTGCATATACATATAGACTTTGGATTTATCCTATTGTTTTATTATCCTAAATAAATGAAGAACACACTGCTTCGAGACTCATTATTTGGAAATTACCTAGTGGAATTGGCTCCATTAATTTTCAATTTTCCTTAATTTTATAATCTTGTCTAAGAAAAGCATTGTAGACATGTGTGTTACTTCTTAGAGGTTTTATTGCATAGTATTAAATTTTAGGTGAGTGGTATTATGTACATGATATGAGATATTTTTTCAAGTCTTATTCTAAAAGTTTAAATACAAGGATGCATGGAAAAATGCGTTATCTAACTATGTTCTTGGTGCGAAGTGTGTGTTTTAATTGATTTATGATTTAAAAGGTGGACTTGAGAAAATTGGAAACATTATCCTTATGGATATATTGGAGGCATTTTAATCTTGTGAGTTAAACTACAGTCATATGGATCCTTCGTTGTTGGTATTTGATATTACTTTACATTTTATGTCTCACATGATCTTTTTTTTGTTTTTCAAATAGGTTAAAGTTGGGCCCAACCCTTCCGAGGATTAATTAGTTGGTGTTGTCAAAAGATGTTTCATTTCACAAGTAACCATCTCCTCTTTGTTATAACTAGTTGAAATAGAAAGTAGAGTATTATATTTGTTACTACAAAACTATTTTTCTCTCAACTAATTATCCTAAATGTTTCACTTTATCTTCAATAATAGATGAGAGACCCAATGTTTATATTATCAACTCGAGCAATTTGTATGGCTTGGAGGTTTAACCAATGCTTGAGTTAAAATTTGAAGATTGAAAATTTTCTAGTACCATTTGGAGGGTCGCCCTTAGTCTTGTATGTCTTGTTTATTATCTTAGAAAATAATTATACTTATAAGTAGAGTTGCATATGAGAATTTTCTTGAATTCCTTCTTATAATTATAATTATTTAAGGGTAATGTTTGAGGAAGACATAAAATTGCTATTATTAATTTTAAAACTTTAAAAACATTTTATGTGAAATTTTTTCTACTCAAATTTTGTGAAACATTCTTTATCCGGCCAAAAAAACTATAGAAGTTTTGACGAGCACAAATTTCAAGACACGAGCTCAAACACCAAGATACATGGATCTATACTTCATCTCAATGAAAATTCCAATTATCTCGAACAAGAAGAACTACGTTATTTGGTACATTTTATTGTTAGTTTTGAAAAATTTCCTCCTTCCTCTTTACATCTACTGTTTTAATTGCTCAGAACAATAATAGATAATACAATCGTGTCAATAAAGCTTAAAATAAAATCCCCATCTCCTATTTATTTTAGCGTTTGCTTTAGAATGTGTAAATATATATTGTAACTTTCCATAATTTTTGTGTTTTATTGCCTCATGTAGACACAAAATCATGCACTTAGGTACATTTCTAGGTCCTAAAAGCATACTTGCATTCACATGGTTCCTAAGTGAGAAAACTAGTAATCGATGACTATCTTTTGCCTCTTTTTTTATTTATGGTCTTTTACACCCTATAACCTAGTCGATCCTTCACTTGCTTATCTTTTATGGATTCGACACACCACCTGCACAGACGACACCTCCCAAGTGTCCTCATCCTTTTGGGTGCCCCTGACCCTTTTTTATCTTACTCGCTTCTTTAAGGTCTCTTTTATCTTTTGGGCATCTTATTTTCTTATGGGTCACCTTCCAGTTGTCAATTATGAAATTCAACTAAGGGAATCATATAAATACAAATCTATGTGACCAAAATAAAGGACCAAGCTCTAAGCATCTATTATCATCACCTAAGGTTGCATCTAAAGGAATCTAAGAGCACCAAAGGCATCCATCTAGCTTTCATTTAAGGGACAAGGGACTGCATTTTCTGCATACACTTCATAGGAAGGGGAAGTTCATTTTTCCATCCACACATCTATTTACATTGGTACATCTAGTTGTTGCTTGCTATCACATGCAATTTCACAAGGGATTCCTAGGGCACGATTCTATCACACACCCACAAGAATTATACAGAGTTTGAGATGTAATGCAATGTTTCATTGTAAGTTCACTCAATCAAGTGACCGTCGGTCGGGTTTGTTGCCCATATTACATATTTAATTTTTGGGATTCGATGTAGTTTGAGGGTTTTGTAGGTGAACATCTTGTTGCGAGTTACATGCGTGTTTGGCAATCATCCAATGACATATAGGTACCAACAACAACATTTTAATGATACCAAAAATTTGATTCTAACCACTTTCGTGATCACAAGCATCCAATAGAAAACTCTAGTGCCCAAGCGCCCTAACCAAGTCTATACTCCCAAGTCTAGTCTCGTTTGAAAGCTCTAGATTTCAAAGTGCTCGATTGCGATAATTTGCAATTCATGTCTATCGAGTATTCTAGTCTATCATAGTTCCTTGAATCATGCGTAAATCAACTAAGTCATTTCCTTTCTCTCTTACACTTAGGGTTTAATATTTATTAGCTTATTTTCTTGTGTAAAATTTTTACTTTAGCATTTGTCTATCATACACGACGTAGTTAGGGTTTAACACTTATTTTATTTTTGTTAAATCATTTGGTGAACCCAACCTTGCTTCTAGGTATTTTGTCATATTTTTATCATGGCTGACACTCATGCACCCTTTATTGATGAAGACCTTCATGATCTCAATGCTCATCTTGTTGAACATTTACAAGATCTAGATTTGCTCTTATTCATTGCTCATGAGGAGGCCACCAATCTTGCTGAGCTTAATATTCCTACATCCACTTCCACTTCTATGCCTATTACTACTCAACCCCCTAATTCCACCCTTCCACCTACTTCTATTGTTCCGTATTTGTTCTTACTCCCACCAACCACTTCACTCCACCTCTTATTTCTCACATGCAGAAAGTATCTTCCATTGGAACTCAAGACCTAGCCTCTCTCTATTAGGATCTTCAAGTTCAAATCCGTCAACTTCAGCAGGTACTTCTCATGCATCTCCATCTCTTGATTCAACCTTACTTCTTCATACTCCTTTTGCACCCACCATCTCCAATTATTCACTCCCTCCTAACTTCGTCACTTCTAAGTTTCCTACCTTTCATGTTGCATGTCCATATTATGTAGATGTTCATACATTATTAGCTAAGCTATTTCCATGAAGTTGTTGTCAGCTGATTTTGAATCCACAAAATCAATAAGCGTGAAATTTTTGAATTTTTTTATAAAAATTCAAAGTGTTCTTTCACGTATTTTTATCCTTCATCACAATCGTTTTATTCTTATGGTCATTCCACTTTCTTTTCATCTATTTTGAATGAGCCATTCTCCCGTTACGCGACAAACCGTGTTTTAATTATTTAATTAATATTTATCTTGTTATTTAATAAAATTAATATTCATTAAATTTTAGGGTTTTTATTAATAAATATTAATTTAGTACTCATAGAAGTTGTTTGACAAACTTGGAAGAACTTTTTTTTATTAATTGTCAGAATCATGCAGTGAAAGCAAGTGTCGGGGGAAATTTTTCTTTTGCTTCCAATTGCCGTAGACAATTTTAATTTTGCTTCTATCATCCGAGAATTGATGAGGAGATGGTTACAATAGGTTGTAGAAAAGCAAAGGAAAATGGAAAGAAGGAGAAATAAAGAAATATTGCAGATATCCAGAGCGAAGAAGGAAAGCTTATTCTACAGGTACTACCCGACTTTCACACGGAAACCTGGCACGGGCATTAGCTAGAGCCAGGCAACCTTGAGAGTTCTAAGTAGTTGTCTCCATTGTGGGATTATGAGTTTAGGAGATCATACACTAGAGGGAAGTAATAGCAAGAAGTTTCTGAGGTCCACGCTTGCAAAGGAGAAGGAAATTTCATGCACGTGCAAGGATTGATCTGGAATCCCAAATGAATCCCTTATGCAACAAAGAAGGTGAAATTTCCCGTAGCTGGTAGTTTGTTTTTGTTTGTTGTTGATTTCTGCAGCTGGAAGTCAGTCAAGATCCTCCACACAGGCAGAGAACAATCTTTTCATGCAAGCCCGAGGATAATGTCCACGCAGCCAGTCCAAGACAAAAATGCCAAAACAAAGGCCCACGTGATGGATTTGTTTCTAGGAGCTGTTTATTGTCAAGTTTCCCATGTCGAGTTGAATATTTCTCACACCTGCAGAAAAGACAAACATAGTTTCCATGTTGCATATGTTTGGAGTTTCAAAAATCCATGCAGTCTAGTTCAAGAAGAATGATATGCTACCCACGAGGAATAAGATCAACACAGAGGTTGAAGACAAGTTTCCACGCCATGCTTGGAAGGGAGAATGAAGTTTGTTTTTATTCACGCATAGCCTGAGAAGAAGAAAATAAATTTGCTTGCACATTCTAAGGAAGAATAAAGTTAGTTTGTTTTTATCCACGCACAGCCTGAGGAGAGGAGATAATTTCCACGACTGCAAAGAGAAACAAAATAGAAATACAAAGAAATCCATACAACAGTCAAAGATAATTTCCACGCATGCTTTGGAGGGAGGAATAATTTAAAACACAACCCAAAATAGAAGCTCACGCATGCACAATGTGGTGGAGTTAAACACAGGTTTACTCATGATTTATTTTTATTATTTATTATTTTAAAAAGGAGATATTCATGGTGCTACACATGCTGAGAAGATAACAACTTTCTCACATCAAGGGTGGATGGAGATACTCACGCACACAGTGAATATTTAAAAATAATAATAATAAGGAGCTTCGAAGATTCAACGCATTGCTAGAAGTGTAAAAGCAATTTAAATTGTATTATTTTAAACTCCGATGGTGATTTGAGCCTTGTCTCGGTATTTTGTTTGTATAATCATTTTGTATTCAGGCACCGTTTTATTTCTTTTTTTATTATTATTTAAAAAAAGGAAATAATAAAAAGAGTCGTATTATTCTTGCGACAACAGTGGTTCAAAGACTTAGACCCGACACCTTTCCAGTGTATTGTCTTCCTTTCGCTTTCCATCTTTTAAAAAAAAATCATAATGGGTGAAGGTTCCAATAAGTTGGCGCTAAAATACGCATATCAAGGATTAGTTCCAACATCATCCTTAAATTCAGCATATGATAATATTTTGGATACCGATATGGGTCACGTAGATATGGTTCAATTCTGTGAGACGGGAAGGGAGGAATTTTTTCTCAAAAAGGATTTATTGTTGTGGCTTACCTCAAGCGGATACATTTCCAGTTGCCATACAATGCCCCAAATTTGTCCTAGCTTGTGCCAAACATTATGATCCCGAGCGTTGGGGAATTTTTAATGACAAAAATGAACCTTTCTGCTCAATTCTCCAGATCATATGGAAGATTTGTTAAGAGTACCACTTCATGAAGAAAATGTTGACATCACGCAAGAATCGACACAACAATTTTGGGATGAGAATCCTTTGAGATGGTCGAAGATGGTTGATAAAAACTGGTTGGTCAAACCAAAAACTCACACTTCAAGAATTCCCAAAGAGTTGTTTCGGGTAGAGTTTCATGAAGAAATAGGAGATATGATTACTCTCCTCAATAGGGTTTTTGGTCTTCCTTCTGCTAGAAATTTTCATCCTTAGATGTACAAGTTCATTTGTATCATTCTTGATGCAAAGATGTTCATTGATTGGGCAAGTATTGTTAGCAATACTCTCCATAAGCAATTGATTGAGGTAAGGATGACATGTCATTTTTACATGACCTCATATTTGATTTATGTTGTAGTAAGAAGGAGGATATTTTTAGGGCTAACAACTAGAGGTACAATGGGTCCTAGCAAGAATAGTGTTTTTCACTTTTACCCATAGCTGGAGTTCAAGAATGGTTCTCACCATTTCCGGAGGGTAAACGATGTTTTCCTATTCTATATAATCTGGTCACTTAGGAGAAATCCAGAGGAAATATTTTCAAAAGATGATAAGGATATGATAAAATAATGGGGAACTTGGTTTATCTAGTTTCCCTCTTACTCCTATATACGAGTTGATGGATTTGTGGGAGCTCCTTATAGACTTTCTAAATATGTCGCAATAAAATAACATTGATGGTTTATGTCAGCTTTTCAAAATCCATTTCCTACTGGTGGATAAACGCAAAGGAGGAATTCATTTCCCGATTTAGATTGGGGAACACAAATGTCCAAACTCCCACGGTGCGAGAACTTGTGGAAAAAGAATTTTCTCTCATAATTATGCATCCTTTCACAAAAGCCAGGCTCAACTCGATATTAAAGGATCCATGAAAAAATCCCCTGTGAGCAAGATATAAGCACAATGCAGACATACATAAGACTATTGGGTAGAATGTGCGGGTGATAGGGAGGTAAGACAATGACAATTTTCTTATCTCACACCGGCTCAAATAGAAAATTTCAGATTGAGGGATCCTCCTTGACCCTTGCTAATAATGGGATTGATCTTATGGATCCCGCCTATGATCAATAGTTTTCACTCCACTCTTGGTATTGATTCGAGTAGAGGAGATGAAACTTCTCTAGATGTCATGAATCAACCTGTGTTAAAAAAGAGTATGATGTGGTATGAGAATCAGATAGCTAATCCTCTCCCATTTCAGGCACATATGTCAGAAATACAGAGTTTTCCAATGAAAGAAAGATTTACACAGAAATAAGTGGTGCAAACTTCTTCACATCAGTCCCCACTAACATCATCACATGCATCTTAGAGGCAAATTTGGTGGTTACCCAAACTTGTCTCTAATAACGAAGCGGTGTCTCAAGGGTCGGTAAAGAGTGTGCCTCTCAGGGAAGGAAAAGAACGTGTTTCAGGTATTTCTACCCCAAACTCATTTGTTCACATCATTGGGAGTTCTAATAGGCCTACCAAAGATCCAAATCATCAATGTCATACACCAGAGTCCAAGAAAATCCCAGTGGTACAAATATCTAATTCTTCGAACATCCAGGTGATAAGGGTATTCCACAAGAACATGAGAATAATCAAGAAGGTGTTGTAGATGCTAATTCACCAAGGATTGAAGCCATAGAACAACTGCCTCTTGGTTTTAGTCATGAGAAAGGAAAAGAGGATTTTTCTTCCAGTTCTTGATTTTTTGTGTCGAATTAATAAATGAAACACCGACACTGGGTTAACTCGAAATAAAAAAGAGAATGAGATTGGTCAAAGTGGCCAACAAAGTGATTTGGAGTCTCTTTCGCCCCTCTCCAATAAATTTGTGCCCAAAAAGCCTAAAGTCTTCTCCAGAGTAGTGATTGATGATAGTGGAGATAAGCTTGCGAAATTGCGCAGTTCCTACTACCGAGAAGGATTTGGGGGACATGACGGTCATTGACTATGAAGGATCCAAGATAGCCCTTGGTAAGACCACTTTTAAAAGCGATGTTTCTATGCCAAAGGATTAAATTAATAGTGTGCTTAAAAGGTTGGAGAGATACAAATCTCAAATTTCCCAACTCAAGGAAGAAAAGAATCAGTTGATTTCATCTGTTCAACATTTGATCAGCCCAATTGAGTCTTCTTTTCTGTTCGAGAGATGGTGGCTATGCCGAGATCAAGAAATTCTCAATCAATCGAAGGATGTAATCACTCTAGGGCACGCTCTAAGGTCACGGGTTTCTGAGATAGAAAGTGGTGGGTTGAAAACAATTGATGAGGTGATAAAAATATTTGAGAATATTTATGCCTACCTTGATCCAGTGTTTCCATTCAAGGAGTGCCTCATTACAGAATTAATCACACTAGATCAAATTTTTCCAAGTCTTTAGGATCTTGCTCGCATGGAATCTACATTCTTAGCCTCAAAGGGAATACTTGAGTTTGATCATCACATGACACGAATTCTATGGTTAAATCATGTTAAGTCTAGGAAAATGATTCTAGAAGACTTAGTAATTCAGTTTGATAGTTTGTATAATGAATCCTATACCACACTCTCTTCCATTCAAGTCTTCATCGAAGAGATTCCTTGCACCTTCATCAATGAACACAACCAAAGGAATTCAGTACAACATCTAGTGGAGTAGTTTACAAAATTGATACATGAAATGTATACTCTTGTTGATGTTTTTTCCACTTCTTCTATGGATCAATGTTTCAAAATCAAACATCTTTGCGAAGAGATCCAATCTAAAGTTGCAGACCTGCATACCATACCAGGTAAGATTCTCAAAATGTAGGTACTTTGTGAGGCTAGTCTTCTCTTGAGTTGTTTTCCGGAAGAAGAGAAGATGCACCAGACATTGCAAAAGCTCAAATATTTTGAATTGGCAAAGAATCAGGATCCTTGTTTTTCCAACAACATGGTAGGATGATTTCCTATATTTTCTCATGGGTGGGAGATTCCATTTCTCATACGATTGAGATAGGTGGACCCCACCCCCAATGGATAAGGCACTGGTTTTTGTTGAATGTTTTGAAAGTGGTATTTTAAATGATGTTATTGTTGAATTCACTTTTGAGGAAACTTATGAGATTTCTATTTTTAGTTGTTTTTAATAAAGTTGGTTGAAAAATTCAAAGTCACTTAAGTTCCCTATTTAATGTGCATTTAAAATCCTAACTACTTTGTAACCAACTTTTGGGTTATAAAATAATGTTAGGGGCTCATTTGTAAAGGTGACTTTGAGAGAGGAGAAGAAAATACTTTTGTGTGCAATTTTTGTTTCAGGAAGAAACTTTGTGTTCTTTTGTGAAGACATTTTGAGTTAATGAAATAAAAACTTTGCGTCTCATTCATTGTCTCTTGTAACATTTGATGTTCGATGTTCATTAGATGTTAGAATGTTAAAATATTGCATGCAAATATTGTCTCTCGATCTTATTGTCAATGTTATTAAGTTGTTGTTCTGTTCACAAAGTGATCAAGCTCGCTATTTACTTGCTCATGTGTGTTCCCTTTACTCATTCTCATTTAATCGATGCAAACTCCATTTTATTTGTGTTAGTAATTTATTGTTCTTCCCCATGCAATATTAGGCTCTACTTTTACCTAACTCTTGCATGTTCATTCCATTCATTCCTTTTCATTTTGTTCCTTCATTTCATTCCATCTCCCTCATTCACTTTTCTTTCCATTGTTGTTCCAAAAAACACCCCCACATACAATTTTGAATGTACATGTGTAAATACGATTTTGGCTTTCAATAATGGCAGCCTCACCTTCATTGAGGAGGGACTTTGTTCCCACACTGTTGCATGTCATTTGCATGCGTGCAAATCCATATGCAAATATAAGTCTCAAAGACTATGTTATGTATTGGTTCTATGATCTACCTATCAATTTGGTAACATCATTCATGCATTTAGCTAATGCCTTTCGGCACATTTTTAATCAATATCGGCTCTAAAATATCATATGCTCAACTTGCAAAAATCAAACAAGGATCTAATGAGCATCTAGTGACTATGTATTACATTATAAGAATAATTTAGCTAAGATGACCAATGTACTAGAAAATTCTAAATTACAAGATCTTTTTATTCAAATTATTTTATCTCCATTACAAGAGAGTGTTATCTTTGAGACCTCTCCATCATTTGATCAATTATGTCATACACTTAAGTTATGCGTGAAAGCAAACTCTTATCTATGGGCAAGATCAAATATCATGATCATGCTTCATCATCTTCTAATCGGTTTCAAAGCAAATCTACTTTCAAGCCATCTCCTAAACCCACTAAAGCAAAAGCTATTGTTAATACTATTTCTACTCCTGAAAATATTTAATGGCAACCTCCAAAGCATACATTTATAAAATTTCCTTGTGCTCTGTGCCTTCTATTTCCACAACTTCTTGAGAGAAATCTTATTACACTTCCACCAGCACTAAATCTTGATCCATCTCACCATAAAGGCCGCAATTATGATGAAAATGCTAGATGTGACTATCATCAATGTGTTAGGCATTCAATTGATCGATGTTTCAAACTTAGGCATCTCATTCAATATCTCATCGACAATGATACAATTGAGCTCCTTAAGCCTTTGGTACCAAGCCGGTCAATGAAAAAAAAAGCTCAAAATATTCAATGATCCATTACCTAAGCATGACAATCAAGTTGTTAATTCTTCACTAGTCATTGATATCGTGTCATGCCTCCTTCTTCATCGGGGGCTCTTGATTTTATAGTTACTCATACCGATGCATCTCCACCACTCATTACTTTCTCTGATCATGATTATCATGCTACATTTTCTTCTAATACACTACATATCAATGCTTCTATCGATCTTATACTATCAATAACACTATGATCGATCCATTGGCTCATATTGGTGTGTTCTCTATTGTACTCCTCGTCACTATCAAATATCCACTATCTCAAATTTCATATCCAATTCCAAAATCTTATGGCTACATAAAGCTTCCAGTTATAGTTGGGCCTCTCACCATGTTTGTGTCATTCGCTATGACATAGGTGTAATCAAATATTGAGACACACTCTTAGGACTTCCTTAGCTCCGTGCAAGTAAGGCTATCTTTACCATGACTCACTTATGTCTCAAATTCATTCATAATAAGCAAGTTGTCACTCTTAAAGGTGTTCCACCATCCACTCCATTACCCATGCCTCCTCTTGAGGATGTCCTCTCACTAGTTACAACCTCTAAGCCCCCTGGGCCTCTCAAATCTAAGGCATCTTCTACACCTAGCTCACCTATTTTTCCCAAAACCTACTCGTCCTTATTGTAATGTCAGTCCATCTTCTTGGATTAAGTCCCCTACTTAGGGCAACCCTTTCACATAGGAGTTCACCAACTCCTTCACCTCCTAGGTCTACCTCACATAGGTTCTCATGACCTTCTAGGTCTACTTCACATAGGTGCTCATCACCTCATCGGTCTCCTTCACATAGGTGTTCATCACTTCCTCGGTCTCCTTCACATAGGTGCTCATCACCTCATAGGTCTAATTCACATAGGTAGTCACCACCTAGGTATCCTTCAAATATACAACATCAATCTCATACTCCACCGATCGTAGAGCATGGTCACACGCCTTTATATCCTCAAACAACGGGTGGAGAATAAAGAAGTAGCAGCAAAGTTGAACAAAATAAACACGGTAATCATATATTTCTTCTATGTTATTCAACGAGATACAATGGTTATTATATAGCCATGGAGGTAGGTAAAATAACCTCCTATAAAATAGGTAACAAATGACCCGTTTATAATTATATGGGTGTAACAAATACATTTGACTAACAAACAATGTAAGCACTAACCAATAATTTTCCTAACATTCCCCCCCTTAGTGTGAACATGGGGAAAACCTATCTTTGTACTTGCACCTGCTTTCATGATTAGGTGATTTTCACAGGACAATCACAAACCCGACGGATGGTTTTACACCACGGTGACCACAAACCGATACTAGTGGTTTTCAAGTGGTTTACCACAAACCACATCATGATGTGCCAAGTACTATTTTTAGCCCTCATCAATATCACACTGCAGGAAATAACATAGGAAACACAATTCACCAAACTGGAACAATAGAACACATACTAGAAACATTCCACATTATCACCTCTAAGAATCACAATGTTCTTAGTTGTAGCCATTGTTGTTGATCACTGCCACTCGATCTCAAACAACATAGACAACTACCACTTCTACTATAAGTTTCCCTTGACTTTAGCCATTTTGGCACATAATGGGAATGGAACATTGGTTATTATTCCCCCACAATGTGAAATTCCAAATAGGAAGACAAAAGGAAAATTATATCGTGTTGCATCGTACTTAGTCATGACTAGCTGTCATTGCGTAAATCTAGAAATAACAACTTATAGTGGTACTCATGTAGAAATAATCCTCCACAGGAAATCCACAAGCTTGAATTCAATTCAATATTAATTGAACGACACAACTTGAGGTGCAGACCTCAAGGCCTTTCTTTCAAGATTAATCTTTCTCACAACTCTAGATAAGAAACATGATTAAACCGAAAAGAATTGTAATACACAACTAATCTCTCAGATTACTGTGGGTGATACATTTCATGTTTGCCCCTTCATATGCATCATTATTCCATTAGAGGCATGACCGGACTCACTCGATACCAAATAAAGGAGCGAAAGAATGAGTTGAACAAAATAAACATAGTAATAATATATTTCTTCTATGTTATTGAATGAGATACATTGATTGTTATATAGCCATGGAGGTAGGAAAAAACTTTTATAAAATCGGTAATAAATGACCCGTTTATAATTATACGGGTGTAACAAATACATTTGACTAACAAAAATGTAAGAACTAACCAATAATTTTCCTAATATGGAGGAGCCTTACCCTTCACCTTTGTTGGATAACTTACTTATCATCACTTGGGGGCATCATGCTTACTACTCTCCCCCTCCTAACATCATCAGGTGTCTATCATTATGCTTCATGCTTCATACTCTATCTTTCTAAGCAATCTTACAACAACTCGATACACTTTGTATCATCATTACCATGTGACACACTCTTCGCTAAGGTTTATATTTGATTGTTGAGGGCATACTACATCCATGAACCTCACACACTACACATTTCATGCTCCATGCTTCACAATACATCTTTCTAACATTCCATTCTCACACATCATACTACCCTATGACGCACTCTAGTTTCATGATTCATACTCAATTGTTCAGTGGTATAAATTTGAAATATAACTCAATGCATGCACTCTTTACACTTTATGCTTCATTGAGCATATCTTTCTAGCATCTCTTTTAAACCATTTCCCGATGACGCACTCTTGTTTTATGGTTCATTCTTAATTGTCAAGGGGTATTTTATAAATGAACCTCATCTCATACACATTCGTTGGGGGAACATTGTCCCTATCACACTCACATTGCATACCATTCCATCTCACTCATACACACAACATATTACATATATCAGTTGCACATATTCCATCTTGCTTATACTTACATATACACTTGATTTACCATGCTAGACGGATTCTTAATATGCCAATATTTTTTCTATATACACATCCATGTTCACTTGTTATTTTGTTATGAATGTAGAATTGTTACAGATCCTTACACATTGTAATGATGCTTGACATTGTACCTCTTACCAGTCCCACCGAGGCTCTTGGGGGAATCTACATTCTCACACACTACATGTGTTATTGTCTCATTTTATACTACTTCCTATTCTTACTAGCACATTACTTGTTCCATTGATACATCCATGCTTTGACATTTTTTTTTATCTTTTTAACATGCTAACTGGTGTTTCATGTGCAACATTTGTGTTGCAGAAATATTTACCACCACGGTTGTATCTGTTACATCTTGTTTGTCATTGTCTTCTATTATATGTTATTGTTTGCAGGCTATGCCCTTTGTCTTATATGCACATTGTATGTTTTTGGTTGCTTCAGCCTTGATTGTCTTGTGACATTGTGAGCGATGTCCAATGTATGAAAACCGCTTTACATGGTATCTCTCTCTCTCTCTCTTGTATACACATTTTCTTATTTCACTACTTCTTTATGACATGTTTGGTTGATTTTCAAATAACACATGTTATTATCCATCTTGTTTGCATGTACCTTGGTTTCTACCATGCACATCCCCTCCCCACTACATGGATACAATTTCAGATCAAAGATCGGTCCTCTCTTTGGGTCGCATTCTCCTAGTGATGTTGCACGCACCCCAAACAATGGGGAATACATTAGGTGAATCGGTTGCCCCACACAACAACTTGGATCTTCATATTAGATATATGTGCACATGTAATTAACACAATCCATGATTATAGAAATGACCCAAAATATGACTTGGGTCCTCGGTTCAACACATGATTCCAATACCCAAATACGTACACTATCACCCGGATGATTTCGACGTCCTCTGTGCACCTATATCCTAGGGGCAGATACATCTACTTTCTCATATTAACACAATCTTTAACAGTTCATAGATCAATTTTCACAAAGATAGGCACAGTCCTCTCAAAGCAAGTAATGCATTCTTTCTCCATTTCTACACGTAACAATTATAGAACCGATACGGCACAACTTAGAACTAAACACAAATCACATAATCTGCAATATTGTATAATTTGGGAAGCAATCATGGAAGGAGAGTAACACTAGACCTCTCTCCCTAACACTCTTCTTTTGTGGCATGAGATCACCCAAAAACTTGTTATCGACGTGAGATCACTCAAAAACTCACTCTTGGTGTGAGATCACCCAAAAAAATCACTCGTTGTGCAACATTTTTTATGAAACTTTTCTATCCTTTTGCGCTCTTTCACATCAGGTGCACACTTTCCTTTACTACTACTTTTACACACTTTTGCATACTTTGATCAAATTTTTCATATACACAACATTAACTATACACAACATTGACTACTCTCTTGCTCTTCTTTTTGCAAGTCACTCCTTATAAGAAATGACCCTACATCAAGTAAAACAATAGGTGTAACATGGTACATCACAATACGCTTCACCCCTAGGGTCATTTCCTCTTTTTTAGCTTCCACGATTCATTTTTATCACTTCACGCTTTCACTTGTCTCCTCGGCACGTTATTGCCATCACATTCTACATGGTTATCAGGTACGCATCTCTTATCTACTTTATGTTATCAAGTATTCACTCAACAACATAAAGTGGGGGAAAATGTAGACACAAAATCATGCACTTGGGTACATTTCTAGGTATTAAAAACATACTTGCATTCATATGATTCCTAAGTGAGAAAACTATTAATTGACAACTATATGTGGCCTCTTTATTGTTGAGTTGTGGAGCTCAATTACTTGACTAGCATGATGTATTAAACTTGCGGGAAAGCACAATAATCGACATCGGTTATGGAAGGACTAGCACTTGGGTCACCTATGACTCGACATTGGTTAGGTAAGGGGGAACCGACATCCGTTAGGAAAAAATGGCATCGGTTACTTGTGTGGGAGTGTTTTATGTAACTCTCAGGAATTATATCTAATTTTAACATTAAAGCAGATATATTGATTGTAATTGCATGGCTAAGTGCCTTAAGTTTGTATATGCCTATATAAGCATAAAAGCTAGGGTTTAGAAGTAAGAGGATTATGTGTTAATGATTATTGTGAGAATAATTATGAGAGAGAGAATTCTTGGAGAAGAAGGAGAAGCTTGAGAGAAAGAAAGTATTGTACATCTAAGAGGTGTGGAAGATTGTAGATCTTCAATTGTATATCTTCTCAAAGCTTTGGATAATAGATTGGCTTGTTTCTTGGTGGATGTAGCCCACACTGGGTGAACCACATTAAATCTGGTGTTGATTTATATCTCTTGTTTTGTATATTTCTTTTGGTAGAATATCTACTTTTATTGCATGTATGCTTAGATCTGATATATTATCTATACAACCTTGTGCTAACCCCAATAACTAGTATCAAAGCTTTGTTTGAGGGTTTTGTGTGTGTTGTCAGATTTACTCACAGAGGGTTTTTGATTGAGTGGGAGCTACAACAATGGCATAAGAAAACAAATACAAGGTAGAGAAGTTTGATGTCTGAAATTATCAATTATGGAAGATGTGGATTGAAGATTATCTATATCAAAGATATTTGTACTTTTACCGTTGGATGAAATTCTAGACCTACGAAGATGACTCGATGAAGAATGAAAAATTCTTAAGAGATAGGCTTTGGGATCTATAAGATTGAGACCGATAGCATTTGTGGCTACCAATATTATAGAAGTGACTTCTACGGTAGAGTTAATGAAAAATTTTGCTAATTTATATGAAAAACCTAGTGCTTCAAATAAAGTTTATTTGATGAAGAAACCATTTATTTCTAAGATGCAACAAGGTGGATTTGAATTAGTCATTTGAATGATTTCTAATCTATTATAAATTAGTTAAAATTGGTTGATATTTTGTTTGATGATGAAGTGAAAGGACTTTTATTCTTATGTTATTTGCCTGATAATTAGGATAACTTGGTAATAGTTGTTAGTAATACAACATCTGCTAATAATATTTTGAAGTTTGATGATGTGGTTAGTATAATCTTGAATGAAGAAATTCACAGGAAAAGTATAGAGGAATCATCATCTGGGAATGCTTTGAATGTAGAAATTAGAGGTAGGTAGAAGGAGAGATCCAAGAGTAAGAATAATGGAAAATCAAAGTCAAGGGATGGCAGATCTAAATCTAGAGGTAAGGGAATTACTTATTGGAAATGTGGAAAGAAAGGACATGCAAAGAAATATTATTGGTCAAAGGATAAAGAGAACCAACACCCAAACAAAGGTAATGAGTCAAATAAAGAGGTAAATATTGTAGCAGAGGTAATGCAAGATGCTCTTATTATTTCTTTGGATAATAGAATAGAATCATGGGTTTTAAATTCAAGAGCTTCTTTCCATGCAACCCCTAATAAGGGTTATTTCAAAAATTATGTCCAAGGTAATTTTGGGCATGTTTATTTGGCTGATCGTGAACCTTGCAATATTACTGGTAAAGGGGAAGTTCATCTAAAATTACAGATTGAAAATACATGGGTATTGAAAGATGTGAGGCATGTGCCAAACCTCAAGAGGAATTTTATTTTTGTAGGGCAACTAGGTGAAGCTGGTTGCATGGTTACATTCACAACATACTCTTGAAAAGTCACCAAGGGTGATTTTTTTGTGGCAAGAGGTAAGAAGGTAGGAACGTTATATTTATCTACCTGTGTTATTAATTCTTTTTATGTGTTATCTACTTCATATTCAGATGCATGCATGTGGCATAATCGGTTGGGCCATATGAGTCAAAAAGGAATGCAAATCTTAAAGGCTAAGGGTAAGTTATCATATTTGAAATATTTAGATCTTGATTTTTGTGAGCATTGTATCTTTGGAAAGAAAAAGAGAGTGAGATTTCTCAAAGTTGGGGAAACTAAGAAGGAGCAGAAATTGGAGTTTGTACACTCAAATGTGTGGGGACCAACCCAGGTAGCTTCTCATGGAGGATCCCAATTTTATGTTACTTTCATTGATAATGCTACAAGAAAGGTATGGGTTTATTGTATTAAACAAAAATCTAATTTTTTGATACTTTTAAAAGATGGAAAGCCCTTGTTGAGAATGAATCAAATTCAAAGTTAAAGTGCCTTAGATATGACAATGGTGGTGAATACTGTAGCAAGGCTTTTAATGATTATTGTTCAGTGAATGGAATATGTAGAGAAAGAACGGTTCCAAGAACACCACAAGAGAATGGTGTTGCAGAAAGAATGAATAAGATAATCATGGAATGTGCTAGAAGTATGAGGATACATGCTAGATTTCCCTTACAGTTTTGGGGCGAAGAAATTGATATAGCGGTTTATTTGATTAACCATGGGCCTTCAAGTTCACTAGATGGAGGAATACCAGAGGAAGCTTGGACCGGAAAAGAGGTAGATCTTTCTTTTCTTAAAGTTTTTGGTTTAGAAGCTTTTGTGCATATTGATAAGGAAAATAGGAAAAAGTTGGATGCAAAATCCAAGAGATGCACTTTTATTGGTTATGGATCTAGTGATTTTGGATTTCGTTTTTGGGATTTAGAGAATTCTAAAATTATTAAGAGTCGTGACATTGAATGGAATGAAAAGAGAATATACAAGGATCAAATTTTGGTACCCAAGGACGAACCGGTTGAGAAGTTTGTGAATGAAAATGAACTCTCAGATTTAAAATTCATACCTACATGGTTACACAGTAATCGGTGTCGATTGACCCTTGACTGACATCAATCAACTAAACCGGTATCGGTTACAGAAGAGCCAAACCAACATCGGTTAGCAGAATCGACGTCGGTTACAGGTGACCGGTGTCGGTCACTATCAAAATTGGAAACAAATGTCTAGGAGGTCCAAAATGAGCCTCCGATACCCCAAACTTATGTGAGAAGGTCACAAAGGGTAAGTAAACCTCCAAAAAGATTTACACCTTCTCTATCTTATTTATTATTGACTGATAATGGTGAACCAGAAATTTTTGAAGAAGCAATGCAGGATAAGACCCACGTACAGTGGGAGCATGACATGGATGAGGAGATGGAATCCTTGGAACAAAACTAGACTTGGGATTTGGTTAAGTTGTTAGCAGGTAAGAGGACATTGTAGAACAAGTGGGTTTATAGGATCAAGGAAGAAGAGGGTGGATAGAAAAGGTACAAGGCAAGGCTTGTAGTAAAGGGATTTGCACAAAAACATGTATTGACTTTGGTGAAATATTTTCTCCTGTTGTTAAAATGACTTCCATATGTACTGTGTTGAGTTTAGTTGTAGTACATGATTTACATTTAGAGCAACTAGATGTGAAGATGAATTTCCTTCATGGTGATTTGGATGAAGAGATTTATATGCAAACAACCACTTGGGTATGAAGTCAAGGGTAAGGAGAAATTAGTGTGCAGGTTGAAAAAGAGTCTATATGGGCTCAAACAATCTCCAAGGCAATGGTACATGAGGTTTAATAGTTTCATGTATGAGCATGGTTATTTGAGATGTGAATCGACCATTGTGTTTATTTCAAGAAGCTTGAAAATGGGAGCTATATTATTTTGTTATTCTGTATATGGATGATATGCTTATTGCGGGATCTAGTATGTAGGACATTGGTGAGCTTAAGAGAAAGCTAGCCCACACATTTTCTATGAAGGATTTAGGAGCTGTAAAAAGAACCCTTGGCATGTAAATACAGAGACGGAAACACAAGAAATTGTATTTGTTTTAGGAAACTTATATCAATAAGGTGTTGAAAAGGTTTAACATGCAAGATTTAAAACCGGTGAGTATGCCTATGGTTTGGACACTTCAAATTGAGAAAATATCGGTGTCTTTCATCACATGAGGAGGTAAAATACATGACATGACCACCATATGCTTCGGTAGTTGGGAGTCTCATGTATGTTATGATTTGTACTAGACCGGACATTGCATTGCACAGCGGTGGGAGTTGTGAGTAGATTTAAGTTTTATCCAGGTAAAGAGCATTGGAAAGCAGTTCAATGGATACTCAGGTATTTGAGAGGGACATCTAGCATGCAATTATGCTATGGAGGTTCGAGATATTTCTTTATGTGGCTATGTTGATTCGGATATGGCTGGATATCTGGATGGTAGAAGGAGCACTACTGGATATATTTTCACAGTAGGTGGGACGACAATTAGTTGGATTTCAACATTGCAAAAGGTTGTGGCTTTGTTTACTAAAGAGGCAAAGTATGTTGCAGCTACAGAGGCTAGAAAAGAAATGATATGGATGAGCAGGTTCATGGAAGAGTTGGGAAAGTAACAGGATGATTGCAAATTGTTTAGTGATCAGTCAGAGTGCAATTCATTTGGTAAAGAACTCAACGTTTCATTCTATAACAAAATGCATGTAACACCTGGACAAAATGTTATATTTCTCTTTGCATATCAAGCGTTGGCATGTGATTTTATTGAATGAGGTGTGTTCCCTTGATTGTTGAAAATCATGCTTGTTATGGATAAATCATTTCTACTCTTGGACGGAAATGATATGGCTTGCAAGAATCCATTTTCACTTCTTATTGATAGGCTGCAATCTGATTTTGAGAGTTGCAAACTTATCTCTTTACTGACTCATCCTTGGATCAATTTTAGTGATCCAAGGAATGTTTTAAAGTCTCCTTATAGGATTGAATGATAAATTGACATTCATTAGTTTGGGAGACATAGTGGACTGAACCTTTGTATGTTACAAATTCTTTGGTCTTGTATGAGCGTGTCTTCATTAGGTTGTATGTTGTGCTTGTGTCTTTGGGATTGATCTCTGCAGGACATTAATTGCGTAAATGAAATATAGTCTACTTCATGACTATGAAGGGGATCAGAATCCTAAAACTAAAGGATTATCCTAACGGTATCCTAAACTAGGTAAGAGCACCTACTTCCTAGCTACGTCTACTTATTTGGGTTCATTCTAACCTAAGCTTCTTATTCTATTTTGTTGGGATGACGTCCTAACCTAAGCTCTTGTGCTAAATGAATAAGGGAGAAAATTGCTAAGGTGATACTAGACTATTTTAACCTAATGTCTAATACTAATGGTTGTGAATTTAATCTAACCTAAGTTGGAAATTACCATGGCAATGTTTTAAGACCTAAGATAATTTATTGTTAGACTAACCTAAGTTTTGGGAAATCTAGCCTAAACTATTAAAAAGGAACCTAAGGGTCGCATGGCACTATGGCGATGGTTCCAATGGCTTTTAATTGATTTGATTGGGTTTAATGCATGGAGGTACTGCCAATTTTGGCAAAGGCTAGTTAACTTTAGTGGGGGCTTATGTGGAGGCTTCACTAAATATGGAATGACATATTAAATTGGAAATGGCATTCGCAGTTTTGGGAGGTGGTGGCAAGGAGAGATAAGCGGGAGATTTGGGAGTAATGACATTAATGGACCTCGGTTTTTGTGTGCAAACCGTCTTGGAAACAAGGGAGGCAGATTTGTGGGAGGTTGTTTGGTCTTGCATGTCTCGCGAATTTTGCTCTGCATGGAGCTATCTGGTTCTTTGAACCAATAGTTTGACTTCTACTTTGTGGCTATTTTTGGTTTCTTTGGTCTATTTTCGATCAAAGGAATGTATATGAGGCATTGGAAGAAAAGTTGTTTGGTTTTTGATCTTTCGTGGAGAAGAAAAAGAGTGGGAAGCTCAGCTGGAAGTCTCCTTCGAATTGGCAGAGGCACTATCAGGCATGATAGGCTCTACCCATTAAGATTTCTTGCTTTCTTCTAAATGATTCATTAAAACAATTATGCTCTCATGAGATAAATATTTGCATGATTTGTCTAGTTAACTACATTTATGTTTTTGTGAATCTCTGTGGTTTTTGGGATGTAAAAGCATTGCATGTAATGATAGTTTTGGGAAACTTTCTCTGTGCTAGTTTAATGGTGACATACATGCAAAACTTGTATTTGAAGCTTTGTATTTCATTCTAAAACTTGTATTCGAGGTGGTGTTGTTTTGAACTGGAATTCGTTGCCTTGAGTGGTTCTGAACCTTTATTGGAGCCTTGTGTTTCGTTTGAACTTGTATTGGAGCCTTGTATTTTGTTTGAGCTTGTATTGGAGCTTCGTGTTTGTTATGAGCCTATATTAGATCCTTGAGTAGTTTTGAACTTTTGTTCGAAGCTTCGTGTTCGACACTGTACTAGTATTTTATACTTGTGTGTTCTGAACTTGTGTTGGAATTGATGTGTTTAGTTCTATACTTGTATTCGAGCTAGAATTTGACTCGTATTCAAGGATTTGAAATACTTTAAAACCGTTTAATGGACTGTCTGCTCAAAAGAGACTTGAGGATCAGTTTTGATTTTAGTTGTTTTGGTAATCTCTTTTGAGACCTTCTCCGTATAGCTTCTTGAGTGGGAATGGTTGTAGAACTTCTGTCTTTTAGACTGTATCATGTTCTTGAACTGATAAGGGCATGTAGGTTTGGAGTATATTCTCCTCCTCTCTGCTCTGATAAATCCCGCGTCTTGTTGAAAGCTTGACTATTTTGTTTAGAGGATGATGGACCGGAACTGTATCTTGTTGTGGGTTTGGTTGATATATAGTTCATTTGGAACAGTCATTAACAACTGTAGAGGTTTATGAAAATACGATATGCATACTCCTTGCGATCAATGTTTGAAACGAACATCTTCTATGTCATAATCTTTTGATGGAGCCGTGTAAGACTTTTTTGTGAATTCTGTTTCAATCACATTGGATGTAAGATTGGGACATCTCTTGACTTCAACATTATTGGGTTTTCTTAATTTCTTCAGATCTTCTTAATTGATTTCTAGGTTTTATTGAAAGATGATTTTGATACCTAGTGTACTGAATTTCGTATGGAAGGATACATTATCTCTGTTCAAAATGTTTTGTATTATTGTTCTTATTTGGATCACGAACTACTTACTCTGTTGTATCGTGTTGTTGAAGCCTTGTTATGGGGTTTCAATCTTTGGAGTTCGTGAGTACTTCTGAACTTGTTTAGCTTATACTATTTTGGGTTTTCTATTCCTTGTTGGATTCAGTGAATGAATCTCTGGGTCTTTTAAAGAGAAAGGAATAAGTTCTCTTGCGGACAATATATTGTTTTTGGGACTGTACTATGAACTTCATTCTATGATTTGAATTCAAACTTGTGTTTTAAATGAATGGGAATAGATAAACCAATTGGTTAAGATTTGTAAGGGAAACTAGAAGTGTGCTTTCTTTTAACTGTGTGTTTGGTTTTGTGTTCTCTCTTGGGAACTAGTTAAAGAACTTCTAAGTTTGAAATAGAATTGGGAATTCATTTGATAGTATAAATGAAATAAATTATTGATTGGCCCTTTTCTAATTGAGATCCTTTTTACTGTTGTTTGGATAAGTTCATTTGATTGAACTTCTCTATATTCGATTCTCTTCTAAGATGGAAATTTCTTATGGATTGTTTGGTCTACTTTGTATAAGTCATTGGTTGTAATGATGTGGAAAGAGATTAGCTGAGTCGGTATGTTGGAAAGAAAATAATAACATGCTTAGACTGACTATTTTGCTTGATTGAGTCATACTCCATTTGGATTGATATTGGAAGGTTGTCTCTTTTTGCACTCTGTCTTATTATGAACCCTTCTTGGATGGACTGGATAAGAGATTAATTTTGTGTGAGTCTAGCTTGGATTTGTGGAACGTCTGGTTTCAGATCTATGAATTATATCTTCTAACATGTAGAAGTTAGTAAGACTTACTAGTTAGACTGTTTTGATTTCCTATTTACTTCTTGGATTGATTTGGGATTCTTGTTTAGATATTGTCTCTTTATTATTGAATCCTTATATTGTTATCCTTGAACTGAAGCAGTGAGGTGAGTTCTAAACTTGTTTCTGTCTTTAGATGATTAGTGTATGGGAAAACATTATGTATTGATTCTTCTTCTTGCTTATGTTGTAGGATAAAGCATCCCAATATGAGCTATGTTGTAATTAACTTCATTGCTACTTAGTAAAGATAAATGTGTATTTCTATTCTTACAACACTATGAAACAATTGGATGACAAGACATGTTTTTGTTTAAAAGTAAATGATAGGATCAATTAAACCTTATGATACAAGGCATATGTTGCTGATTATATTATGTTCTTTTATTAAAAGTGAATTCAGACTCTTTAATTATACTTCTTTTCTGGTTGTTATTACTTATGATTATTTGTATGATATATTAATTGTTTCAATAAAGTAGAGTTGTTTTAATGGAACACTTAGTGGAATGCACTTCATTTTAATGCTTAGTGCTTATCATGCTTAGTTCATTGAATTGACCGTGCTAGCAATTTTTGAGATGGACATCGTAAGTGATAAAAGAAGGCAAAAATTTTTATGATGCATTGGCTTATTTAATTCTGGATCTTATGTAAAGGATTTCAATTCATTCTTGAGTTGTATTGGAAAAGAAAAGTGATGTTCTTTTAAGATCTTAATTCTGATTGACATGCAGAATGTCTGAAATGCATAGTCTTGTAAATGTATATTTATCATCATGAATTGAAAGGTTTTGAGATGGACTCCAATTTGTGGTGTGAATTCTTTTGTACTTGTATGACGGAAATAATAGTGGTATCTTAGTGGTATTCTTTATATTTGTTTATATACTATTGTTTTTATCAATTAATAAGTTAGATAAAGGGGATAGTATTAATGAAACTTGTTAAATTGCAAAGGATGTTGTTCTCTAACTACACAACTATAGTTTAATAATACAATATACTTTGGGCATACAATTAAACTATATGAGTAAAGAATGATAAAAGGAATAGTGGTTATGATATTTAATCTTTATAATTTCATTTATAAAGTAAACACTAGTTGAATCTAGGTGGATTACACACTTGATTTGGACAACTAGGTTGCATTAGGAATTAAACATTGATGTTTGTTGTCTTGTTTTAGGGATAACTACATGTTATGCCACGTTAATGAACAACAATGCAAACTTGAATTAATGAAGTTCTCCATAGCAAATCAGGCTAATTATGGATAAAGAACTTAATGAATGATTAGAATTAGGGTTAGGTATGGTTATTGCAATCTGAATCTTAATCCAATATTAATTATGAATTAGTGACCACTAAGGGGTATGTACATCATAATGAATCAGTTCTAACGGATATTGGCACATGCTAACTGCAGGACTGTACCTTCGAGAAGTTCTAGGACTTCTCAAGGATCTGAGCTTGCGATTGACATGTGGCAACACCCTCCTGTATTTATTCATCTATATCTACACACAATTGGACTTGAACTTAGTTTCTCTCTAGGTCAAGTTAGTAGCATGTTTAGGATAGGTAGTAGCTTTCAATGACTCAGGGTACCTTGGCACATCCGGTTGACTTAGGTCAGCCGAGTATGCCCATATACCCTAAGTCAACGTGAGCATCTACCTATAACAAATTATGTTGCTAACCAGGGGCTAGGGTTAGACCTTGGGCAAGTGGTGATGGTAGTTAGTAAAGACCATTCTAGATAACTTGAAGAGAGTGGGGTGAAGGATGTATTCGAAATGACAAGTATGTCGTCAGGAATAGTAACATGAACAATATGTTGAAAATCTTTGGCCAAAGTATCACAAGTTGCTGGTTGTGTTGTCCTATGTCACCTAGTTTAAAGCAACGTGATGTCAGATGAATATTGATAACAAATATTCGAGATAGATTCTTTAAACAGATCACTCTGTGCACCGGAATAGGGTAGGAAACCAAATATACATAGTACACATAAATTATTCTATACTTTAAGTCAACATGAGAGATCGGTAGTATACCGAGTCATTATAGCTACATATGGTTATATGTTATGAGATTGATTGGCATGGAATGTGCGTTCTAAATGATGTTTTATTTAGAACAAAGAACATTATGTTTCAAAAAAATTCCCTTGTTTCTAAATTCTTAAAATGGGAATGTTACAATACATTTAGTTGAGGTATCACTTCATACAACAAGTATTGGAGGAAGGCCAACTGAAACTGTATAAGATTCATACGAGTGAAAACCCTACGAATATGTTAATGAAGCCATTAGAAAAAGAGAAGTTGGAGCTACATTTCACTTATATTGGTCTTCGAGTTTGAGATTTGAAGAGGAAAACCCAAAGCTAAGGAAAGGATCCAAGAATGATGTTGTACAGGTATAGTGCAATAATTTATCTCCAAGTGGGAGATTGTTGAGTTGTGGAGCTCAATTACTTCAGATTAACATGTTATATTAAACTTTCAGGAAAGCACAATAATCGGCATCGATTATGGAGGGACCGTCATCGGTTACCTATGACCGACATCGGTCAAACAAGGAGGAACCGACATCGATTAGGGCTAACCGGCGTCGGTTACCTATGCGTGAGTGTTTTATTTAACTCTTGGGAATTAGATCTAATTTTAGCATTAAAGCATATATATTTATTGTAATTGCATGGCTAAGTGCCCTAAGTTTGTATATGCCTATATAAGCATAATTGTGAGAATAATTGTGAGAGAGAGAATTCTTGGAGAAGAAGGAGAATCTTGAGAGAGAAATTATTGTACATCTAAGAGGTGTGGAATATCATAGATCTTCAATTGTATATCTTAAAGCTTTGGATAATAGATTGACTTGTTTCTTGGTGGATGTAGCCCACACTTTGGGTGAACCACATGAAATGGTGTTGATTTATATATCTTGTTTTGTATATTCCTTACGGTATAATATCCACTTTTATTGCATGTATGCTTAGATATGGTATATTATTTATATAACAGTGTGATAACCACAACATATTTGTGGCCTTTTTGCTTTGTTTCTAGTCTTCTTTCTAGTATTTTACACCCTAAAACCCAGTTGGTACTTCACTTGCTTATATTTTTTGGCTTTAGACACCGTTGCCTGGACAAGACGCCAACGCCTATGTGCCTTCATCCTTTTGGGTGCCCCTGACCCTTTTCTATATTACTCGCTTCTTTTGGGTCTCTTTTATCATTTGGGCATCTTATTTTCTTATCAGTCGGCCTTCCCGTTGTCAATTATGAAATTTAACCAAGGGAATCATATAAATACAAAGCTATTTGACCAAAATAAAGGACCAAACTTTAAGCATCTATTATCATCACCTAAGGTTGCATCTAAAGGCATCTAAGAGGATCAAAGGCATCCATCTAGATTTCATTCAAGGGAAAACTGGCTGCATTTTCTGCGTACACTGCATAGGAAGGGTGTTGGTAAGAAAAATTTTAAAGTGGAAAAATTAGTGGGTATCCACCAATGCTTTGAGACTCTAGGTCCCTCTGCTTGAATGGTGCAACTCCATTTAATATGCATGAATGAAAATAAAATTTGTGGTGACCAGAGGCCAAGGATCCAACATGGAAACTCCATTGAACTCGTAACAAAGGCTTGCAATTTCTTCCAAGGGATGAATTTGCTGATTAGGTGGGAAAGGGAGTGGGAAAAAGGAAGGGGGATTAATATTGCAGGTAGAGAATCAAATGCCTATAGCCACTAATCGAATACTTCAACACACACATATATAAAGAAAACAACTTTGTTACTAGAAACAAGGAAAGATAGAATTAGGAACACAAATTTTAAGTAATTCTCTCGTGAAGAAAAGTAAGAATCTCCTTTCTTCTTCATTGATGTTTTAGAAAAGTTGTACATAGTGAGAAATAGAAGAACATAGAGGAGGAGAATAAAGGAACTTTCGCCATCTCTTTTGCTTGACTTCAATTAGTAATCTCTCCTTAAGCATACAAAATTGATAACCCTTAAGAATGAGGGTGTCATTACAATTTATAAACCTTTAAAAGACTCTTCACCTACCCCCACATGACTTTACATTTATCCTTTATAACATGCGACTTTTCATATTCCTAGTAATAGAATTAAGTCCCCTTTTATTAATTAAAGGTGACTTATTACATTACAAACTATAGTCACATTTAAATGAATAAAACAAAATATAAATAGGACAATAAAAACTGCAAATGCCCAACGAAGATGTAGAAAGTGAAAGAAGGAGGAAAGGGGGAGGGAAGAGAGATAAAAAGAAGAAGAGAGATAAAACTATTCCAATGAAGACCCTATTGCCGACTGACGGACTCTTGGAAAGCTCTTTTTGAGAAATCTCGATGCCTTTGAACTGCTTACTCAACCTCACCGTTGCAGGTGCAACTTTCTCGGCTTTGAGGATATGAACAAAACTCGGTGATTTGATCAAGCTTTCGTGGGAGAGTTGATGTTCTTGCATTTTGAGTACCAAGACTAATGATATTTTGTGGTGTTTGAAATGACCTGCTCTTATTTCTACCAGAGACTCCAAAGTATCTTTATTGAATGAGAATAAATCTCGGCCTCATTTTTACTAGATCTTAAAAAGGCTTCAACAAATCATCTACTAAAGTGTCTTCATTCACTATTGGCACTCCCAACTTTTGTATCCGAACATCAACATATTTTCAATATTTTTCACGTATGAATCAAACTCTCAATAGCGTGGTTCAACATCTCATAACAAATGACCAAAGTTTGAGCCCAAATTTGAGACAAGTCATCTAATGTTGAAGAGAATACACCTTTAATTATTAAGAGGGATGATTTGACCTTGCTAATGACCCAATGAGATACACATGATCCTAGTGATCCTTATCTACTTCAATCCCTTCTTGGGTTGTGATTATTTTTATGGCTATGGCACCCATGTACTTGAACAATGTCAACATTTCTTGAAGCAACACCTTCCCTTTTCCAAGATCATGTTCACTCATTTTTCATTTGCTTTTCCCTGTATGGTGAACCCTCGTGTTTTCTAATAAATTTAGGGTTAAATCTTCTTATGGGAGTAATTTCTTTATTTGGGAGAGAAGTGGAAACATTCGGGTCCAAGAGTACTTACACATATGAAGTGAGGGTCCTGATATGGTCTTCCGCTTGGTCCAACTTCTCCTTGTACTCTTGATTTCTCATGAGGAGGTGAGTGGAAGACTCCTAAAACAAATGAACATCACCCTCATGTGTTGTCAAGCTTAGGAAATTGTTCTTGCCTCATATTCAGTCAAAGTCATTTCTTGATGGGTTTGATTGCCTTTGGCCCGACTACCTCCATGTCTTGGTTGCTCAAGGTGCCACTGAAAAAGTGAGAAGCTACTTGAGACAATTTTCCTTTCTTCCTTTGACCATCGAGGCGATAGTCAATAAATCGGTAACTATCACTTGTTGTACTATGTGAGCTTCGTCGTGATCATCTCTTGTACCCAAGGAAATATTTCATTTTTTTGCTCGACATTTGGCAAGATTACAACTTATTTCTCCAAATGGGAAGGAACATCATGTACAAGCGAGGGCGGTAATAGCAGTGAAAGACAAGAAGTTTGGGGATTACTAAGGGGATGAGAGGTGAAATAGTTCAATCTCCCCTTACTCTAAATCAACTACAAGATCCTCCATTGTTCTCACCTTCTTATGCAATTTTCTCTTGCAATGAGATTTTGGTTCCATTACTTTTCCCTTCGAGCTTTTCTCTGATTGAGCTAAGCTAGGAGCTTTGTATTTTTCCTTGGAAGAGGAATGGTGAGATGCTTGTCTCTTGAGGGTAGGGAAGTTTCCAAATGTGATGAGAGAGTATATCTTTCTCCTAAACCATTCTCTTGACCTTTTGAAGAAGCCCTAAGTGCATTCTTTGATATCCCGACTCGTGAATACTCCAAACAACTTGGGGAGGGGAGAAGCTTTCACTATCGGGTATTCTGGATCATACATTTTTATGCCATCCTCTTGAACACCATCTTCATACCAATCAATCTTAAATTTTCTCATTTGCTTGATCGTCATCCTTTTGTGATCATGTTCTCGGACTTCAAAATCATCAACACAATTCACCTAAGTAATCTTCAATTTGTGGGACATGATACAAATCAGGAAGGTGAAAAGTGTCTGGATCACTTTAGATGTCAAATCTACCCTTGGAGTGTATTATTGCATGGTTACGAGAGACGTGTCAGCTTCCACATTGATGTTCTCATGAGCACTCTTGCAAGAGAAAACCATAACCAGATAGGGAAAGCAATCAACTTCTTCTTTCTATTCCTCAACTTGCTATTGATATGAACTAGTTATCTACATAGCTCAATCAAGATGATCCTGTTGCTCACCTAGTGTCGCTGACACTCATATATTTTACAAGGTTGAAAATTGTATGAAATATGATCCATACCTTTTGATTAGAGCAGAAAAATGTGGAGACATCCTTGAATATGGGTTCCCTTCCAATATTCTAACAACATACATTGTGAACGCATTGTTCACCTTTGTAAAGTGTTCATTACTTTTTTAGGTCCAAGTGCGTATATTTCTCGTATGCAAGAGCCTTTTGAGAAACATTTTGGGAAAGTGTCATGCCCATGAATGGTCTTGCATTTGTCAAGGCTTAGACCAAGTACGAAGTTATGAAGAACTTCTTGGAAGCTGACACCTAAAGCAATTACCGATGTAAGTTGTCACTGATGATTTTCCCCCAGTCAATTCTCTACTTTCCTTCAAGGATTATGCAAATGGATAATGCCATCTAGTCATGAAAATCTCTTGTGTTTTCTTCTCCCATTACTTGGCTCAGGAGAATGATGGCATCAAAGAAGCCCTTATGGAATTCATTCCAAGAAAGAGTCTTCGACACACAAGAGGTCTTCCACCCTTGCTTCAACCATGATCCAAGAGTGATGTCTTGAAGGTATGATTCAATCTTAGACCACTCTCTTAATGCAACCTCCTTGGTGATCACTACCATGTTGCTCCCGATGGGAATTTACATGCCTTGAGATATTACTTTTGGGGTAATCTTACATCGAGACCGAGAGTTGTCATCGGCTCTTATAGTTGGTGTTCGACTCATAGTGATAGGAACAAGCCAACAAATCTATGCTTTACACTAACATGGGGTGGCCACGGGCTGCATAAAATCTGCTCATGAAGACCTTTTCTTCCACAGGCTCTCTTGGTTCACCCAACATTTTAGCTTTGAGGTCCTCTAGGTCCATGTGGGTGACATCATTGTCACCTACACTAGAGTACTCTGATGAAAGGGTCAAAATGGGCTTGAGGATGGAGAATTTAAACTTCATATTGATAAAAAGAAACAATATGAGTCAGAATGAGGATGATAGCAACTTCTTACACTCAAAACTGGAACTTTCTATTTTCAACCACTGGGATCTAGGAGTTGTTATTTTAGCAAAACTTGTTTTTTGCTTCAAAATCAATTTTATGGAATCCTTGTCATGCTTGGAGCACTCTTACAGAAGTTTCATTGCCATTTTAATCACTTTCTATTTTTAGAATTTTATTTTTGCTTTTTGGCTTGAATCTCCTCATTTTCCATTTTAGTGGTTTTCTAAGTTTGTTGTTTTGAAGGGTTTTGCTATTTTAAGAAATTTTACATTTATAGTAATTATGAGCATGAGGCACTTACTATTTTTAGAAATTTTTCCTCCATACCTCTGATTGATGAAAAATCAGCTTCTCTGGAGTAGGTTTGTCTTTTGGATGTTGTGCTCAAATTTCTAGCTTGAACTGTCCACCGAATTGGTGGGAAATTGAAAGAATGAGAGCTAGGGAAGAAATCTAGGGTTTTATGCCATTAAAAATTAGAGGCACCTATTGTTTTTTTCTTTCTTCTTGTAGGTTCCTGAGAGAGAGGGATGGTGAATATTTTAGCAGAATCTGATTACCTGTTTGTGAGATATGAGTTTTTCATGGTTTTTGACTCTGGAGGCAATTTGGTGAAAAACAGGCATGGTGTTTGTAAAAAAAGCAAGATTATGGTTGTTGTTTCAGAAATGAACCTATATGGATGAAGGAGAAATGGAGAAATAGAGAAATGGAGAGGTGCAATGAGTTTTACAGTTTTCTTTTCAAAGTATTCTCGAACGCACATGGAGAAACAAGACAACAATTACATTTTTGCAAAACTTGGATTTTAAAATTCCCTTAGGCTTGGGAAAATTTTTGTGTCCCAAATATCCCAAGGGGATGAGACACAAGGTGCAAGAATATGTGCCTCATTATTTTGATAACAAGTGTCACTTGTTTATTTACAGAGGTAGAGAGGAGAGAGGGTTGAAAAATTGCATGCATAACACCTTTTGGGGTCACATGAGGGATCAAGGGCTAAGTTGGGCATGGGGAAATTTTTTAGTCCTAACTCGCCCCAAGGGGATGTGACATGAGGTGCAAGAAAAATCACCCTCACTAGAAACTTACAAGTGGCACTGCGCTGCAGATTTGATGACGGAAAGAGCTTAGAAAGGGTGTTAAGGGCCTTAACTGGCTTGTTTGAGCTCCGTCATGGTCACATGATGGTCCAGGGGTCTATCTTAGGGCTGGGTAGAGTTTTTGTCCCTTCTATACCAAGGGGATGTGACAGTTAGTGCAGGAAATTGTGCCTCAATCTGGTGGTGACATGTGTCCACCTAGAAAAATGACTAAGTTGCAAAGCATATCTTGGAGAGAAGCTTGACGACAACATATCTTGAGAATTTGGAGGTCTTTTTCAGGAATTTATTTATATGAATTTGACTAGAAACAACATTTGGAGAAGGATGGGATGGGTCTCATGCTTTGATTGTGCATGAAACCCCCTCAAAATAGCATTTTTTCTCAAGACCGCAGGTTGTGCATGCGAAAATAGATTTGTGGAAAGCAATGCTTATGTCTTGGGAAGAATCTAAGACCACCATAATTTAGATATATGAAATACCTTTCTAAAGGTGTCTTATTTGACCTTAAACTCCTTACATAGCTCTCGAGAATCACTTCCCAAAGCTTAAGAGTTGTTTTAAACTACAAACTCCTTCACCTTCAAAACCTGCTTTTGTTGAACTTGTCCCAAAACCCGTGAACTTTCAAAAATATTTCAAAATCAACTACAAAACGTTCCTATCTCTTTGAAACCACCCCTAAGAGAATTTTGGCTTTCAATTTTGCTTCGGGAGATGTGCACATGCCTCGGAAAGGCTAAAAATAATTCCTAAGCCTCTTAAAAAGTCTGCCTTGAAAGGTATCATCTTGGAAGCACTTGAATGAACTTGTTTTCCTAAATAACCTATGGACAAGGTTGACACAACACACAAGACCACTTAAAAGGGTAGGATATGCGACACAAGGATGTGTTGATCTGGAGGAGGGTCCTGGGGACTAACAATCAAAAAAATTAGTACTAGGGTAAAGTTGTCATGCTTTCAAGCTTGAATTTTGCCGTTAAAAACACATGATGATAAAGGGAAGTTCATTTTGTCATCCACATATCTATTTACATTGGTACATCTAGCTACTTCCCACTATCACATGCACTTGCACAAGGGCTTCTTAGGGCATGATTATATCACACACTCACAAGAATTACATGGAGTTTGAGATGTAGTGCAATGCTCGGTCGTAAGTTCACTCAGTCAGTGACCGTTGTGGCCATTCGACTCCCCATATTGCATATTTTATTTTTGGGATTTGATGTAGTTTGAGGGTTTTACAGGTGAACATCTTATTATAGGTTACAAGCATGTTTGACGATCATCCAATGACATACATGTGACCAACAACAAATATCAACGACATTTGTGCAACACCAAAAAATTTAGATTTTGACCACTTTGTGATCATGGGCACCCAATAATAGACTCTAGTGCCCATGACTTAGTCTAGGTGCCCTATTCCAACCTCGTATGACAACTCCAAATTTTACAATGCATAGTTGCGATGGTATGCCCTTCTTGTTTATTAGTTTTCCATCTAGATCGGTTCCTAAAATCGGCGTAAATCATCACGGGCACCCGGTAGATGTCTCCAGTGCCCAAGCGCCTCTGTCGGCCGTATTCTTGCAATCCAAAATTTATCCCGAGCATTGACGACTTAGTCCACTTTTTGTTTAACAATTTTTCTAGTCCGAACACTCTCGGATCAAGCATTAATCAACTAAGTCATTCTTATTATACCTCTTGCTTAGGATTTTGTACATTACTTGTTTATTACTTATGTCATATTACATTTAGTGAGTTTATATCATTGTTTACATCAGTTACTCTGTAATTAGGGTTTTACAAAAGTCTATTTTTGTTAAATCACCTACAAAATGAAATGTAGACTTTAACATAATCTACGATATATTCAAATTTTTAGTGGATTTGATAGTGGAAATTTTGGTAAATAGGTATTATAGATACTTTATGTCATTCTTAAATTAATAGTCTTGGTAAATCATGTATTCCTCTCGATAAATTTGAAATGTTTTTTTATTTGTTAAATATATTATTGTTTGGTCATGCATTTTTGTATGCGATTACTTGTATGTCATTTGGTTATGGTAAGCATAATTATAATGATTTTATTGGACCTTGCTTTGACATGCTCCGATATGTAGGGGCACATGCCTTTGTTTAGGCCGAGAATCATTTTATGCTAAGAGGATTTGTTCCTTTATGAGGACACTTCGATACGCCCCAAAATGGGTAGTAGAATGTCTAAAACAAGGTTTTTAAAGCTACATGCTGGAAATAAATCCTCTTGTCCATTACAGTATGATTCTTTGCGGTTGATATGTTGGGTCCTTTTTTTACCCTTATTTATGTCATGTGCTTGTGTTTTGAATGTATTTCTTGTGCCTTTTCTTTTTATCCCTTTGTTTCAGCAATAAAAACACTCGGTGACACTTGCATTCCTCCACCTGGGCATGACTTTGACTACGCCACGGTTTTGGAGGGAAGAAAATTTTAAAAGGACTCAATTTGTTGTAAATGTTTTTCACTCACAGGAAACTAAGGCCCGAAAACCCAAGGATTACAAAAATCTTAAAGGTGTGACTCAACTTTCCAAAGGAATTTGTCATCTACCTTTCAAAATTGTGTACTATTGGACCTCATTCCGGAGGATTGGCCTTGGTTATGATTGATAGAAGAAGACAAGAAATACAAACCTCTACACAAGTTAAAACAAATGGGTCTCCTTGTTAATAAGACAAAAATGTTGGAAAAAATCTACAAAAATATCCTTCAAACAACCAACAAAAAATGGAAATAAAATAAAATGTAAAGTGTGTAGGCAATGCTTGATTTTATTGTCGCAGCAATGCTTGTGTATATATTGAACTATAATGAAGAAGGATCTTGTTTTTTGTGTTTTGTTCTTGTATGAACGCTAGTTTGTCTTTTGAATGAATGTACCCAAAAAGCTTTATCGAAACAAAAAATACATGGTGGAAGAAGGAATGTGATTTACATGTTGCACTTAACAAAAACTCTTTTTTATCCCTTGTTTTTCCTCAAAATAATTTTGGCTACTAGCAACATGATGAAGTGTTGTTAATTAATGTTTTGCGTAAGAGCATGAATTTTTATGAAAATTTATGTACAAGGCATATAATACCAAAATAAATCATGAAAAGTATGTTGGAGAATATGCATGGAATGTTTCAAGTTTTTAATGAAAACTAAACTCATTCTAAAGTAAAATCGTTATATGTTGACTTTAAAATCATTTATTAAATAGGTTTATTCAATCCTCATTTATTTTAGGCATCCAATGGCATGATATGCTTCAAGCCTTCAAATTTAACATACGTAAGTGTGCAATAACCATATTATTAAATTTGACATAGGTTTTTATGAGTTTATGCATTTTTAGAAAGGTATACAACTTGTAATTTTATGTTATGTTTGAGCTATTTGTGAACTTGTATATATATTATTAGTATGTTTCACATTATATGGTTTAATTAACAAATATTTTGTTTTCTTCCCTTGTTACTCCTTCATAAAATTGTTTCATTTGCTTGCTTGTTTTCCATGTAATGGAAGATTGTTCTTTGTGGTGCACAAAAATGTATTTGGTGCATTTGTATTGCATGTAAATCAGATTAATTATATGCTTTTCCTAATGGTCAAGAAGTTTTTTTCCCTGTATCTCGGTTATTCACACTAATCATGATGTCATTGTTTAATTATGTGTGTTTATATTTTTATGCCTCTAACATATCCTTACATTGTAATTACTCGCATGAATGATATAGTTCTTTACAAATAAAAATTATTAAGTATTTTTCTTCCACATTCAAGTTAAAATGGATCACAAAAGGATGAAAACCATTTTTTGGTGTTGCAACGAGTGGTTCATTTTCACAATTACTCATTTAAAGTTAAATTGTTAATGATTTGATTATCATTTTTGAGTGTTCTGTATAATAATCATGAAATAATATTTCAGAAATTACATTTACAATATTGTTTTCCCTTTCACTTGTTGTAAATTGTTACATTATATATGTAGTCTTGAGTTCTAATGTTTTAGAGGCGTTGAAAACTACAAGAAGGAACTTATTTCTTTTGGCTTCATATAATTCATGGATGTAGGTGCACCAAATTATTAACTTTGTAGTTTCCAAAAATGAAACCCAATTTAAATTTTGTAGATTATTTGCATCTATTTGGCTATCTTATTTGGCCTTTCTTTATTGTGATAAATCTTATTCTTTTCACACCTAAAGGAAACATCCTTTGTTTCTCTTTTCATGTATATTTTTGAAATAAATCATTGATTACTTGTTTAACCCGAGCGATAGGTTTTCAGCTCTTTCTAGATTATTCACCAATCAATGGAAACAATCTGATAAAAGGAGGAGTTTTGAAAGTAATTGAAGGAAGTGTGAATGTAGAACTTTCGTTACAATTATTGAACTTGTGCCCTTACACTTGGTATTGAGATTTGAAATTCGACATCGTGTTCAAATTTATGATGGTGAGAAATTTCAATCTGTCGTGCTTCCTTCTAAATTTTTTGAAAGAGTTCACGGAAAAACATCCAAGAAGATTTCATTGTGTGTTTTGCAAATTTCTTTGTGGAGTGATAAAAATGAAGCTGTAAGTATTGTCCTTATCATTCTTGTTCATTTCAATGATTGTGTTGTATGGATTTCTAATTATATTTGTTATCCTTTTTCCTTGTGGGATTGTTTTTATCGTGACATGGACATCGTTGTATTTACACATAAGAAAATTGGTTGTCTCACTCAGGATCCATTGCATGTTGTGTGAGGGAAACAAACAAACACTAACTCAACACATTTGTTAAGTAATCAAATTTATCCATAGACACGTCCTTATAAAAAAATATGTTTAGCCAACAATTGCTTGATTGTGCCCATTCAAATTAGTACATTGAATACATATTTGAGGTTTTGGTCAATGGAAGTGCGGGTGGTCACAAAACACCCCTTTGGGAATATCACGATACTAAAGAAATTTTTTTGCCTTTGATTTTGTGGAAAAGAGGAGCGAAAATTCATGTCATTTTCTTCAATGAGGTGGTAGACAATTTCTAGGAGGAAATTGAAAGTGACAACCTTTTCATTATTTTGAATGGGAGAGTTTGAAATGCCAACCAGAACTAATACCATTTAAATAGTTCGCTAGATTTTTTTTACAAGAATCCTCTTTTGTAACCCTCATTCAAATTGATGATGATATACCTATGCATAAATTCCATTCAAACACATAAAGGATATACTCGATCTCCTTTCCGACTCTATAATTGATTTAAAAGGTGTTGTTTTGGCCATTTCATTGTGCTCCACTATACTCCATAGAGACAAGTTTGAAACTATCAAAAGATCACTATAGCTAAGAGACATCTTTGGCTTCAGTATTTATGTAAATTTGTGGGGATAACATTTCAATGACCTGATTGAAGGGCTTACAAAGATACTTTCATTGCTAGAGCTACCTTTCTTGACAATAAAGGTTGGTCGAGTTTCTACTTTCAATGGTTATAAAATTGACACCATCTTTACAACCAAATGCTTCACCAACATTTCCATTTTGGAGGCCTCTCGAACTTCAGTGAATGGGCTGCCTCACATAATTCCTTTCTTCCATGCCCCTCTATCACATACATTTATGGGCCCTCCAAAAATATGACCATGGTTACAACAATTTCACATATATTATAGATGAGTATCTTTGAAAATAATAAATGGGCCACAATTGAAGATGAAGTGTAAAACATTATCATGCATGACTTCTTTTACATGGATTTTCCTTGTATGGTTGGTGAAAAAAATGTAAGAAAAAGTCCTAGAAAAACATGACAGTTTGTGGTTTTGCTCTAAATGCAATACCAATGTGGACAACTGCGATTATACATATGCCCTCCGATTTTATCTAGAGGATAATACAAGGATCTCCAAACAGTGCCTACATTCAAGAGACCGTTGAATCAATCATGGGGATCACAACTAAAGACTTGCACTTCCTTTTTATAGATGATGACGTAATTCATTAAATTATAGGGGTTGTCATTGGACACAAGTTTCAATTCACTCTCTCAATCGGAAAGAAACTTATAACGCAAAAACCTAGTTGAAATGTGTCATCTTACAATCAAAGAAGAAAGACTCTTTCATAGAGTCTCGCTTAGTTTTGTGTGGCACTCATTTCTTCCATATCTAATACATCATATTTTTTCATTTGCATATTTTATACTTAGAGTATGTTAGGCATTCTCTTTCATTGTGTTTGTACATGTAAACACCTTCTTGTTTTCCCCATATATAGTCCTTAAAAATCTACAAAACTTTTCTTCCTTTTTTATTTCAAGAAACAACCCCATTTTGGCAAGTATACGAGGCCACATTTTGTATGTTCCTTGATTGTAAAAAGTAACAAAACATGTTTTACATATGTGGTGCTCTATTTGCTTCCTTCGCGCTCCTAAAAAATGTGTGTAATTACAATAACTATTGTGTCTACAAGAAAAAAATGAGTCTTTTTTCATCAAAACATTCCTCTCGAAGACCCTTTCAATTTATTAAATGCCTCTTTCTTACTCTTGTTTTCATATTTTCTTGCATGCCCATTATGATAGGATTTTGTGACACCTTTATGGTGACGCCAAAAAGGGTCGAAGGTGGGATCCATATGCACAAAATGGAGCACACATTAATGAGGAATAACACATATGATATAATGCCCAAAATGAAGCAAACATGCCTTGCAATCATCATCCTTCAATCCCTACACATTCATAGACAACCACATTAAATTTGATGACATGTGCCCCAAACCCTTCGACATCCTCCAATAACTTTCAATAGTAGAACATGTTGCCAAACATTTCCCAGGACCTAGGAATCTTTTAACAAGTTTCCCCAAAGGCTTTCATATTTTTTGGAAACAAAACACAATTTTTTAACAAGGAGATATCTCTTTTCTGATGTCCACGCTTACTTTGTATTTCTAGAGAACTATATGAGAATGTTAAGCGAGAATGTCTAGAGACTTGTACACTTGTAATAGATGCAAATTCAAGAAAAATGGGCACTGGTTCTCCTCTTGGAACAACATGGACTCGAGCCTTCAATTTTTATATTTACAATGCTTGAATCGAGTTGAGGAAATGATTATCGCAATAGTCAATTTAATCTTGCAGTAATTCAAGCACATGATGGACAATACAAATATGTGGGGCGCACTATCACCTTCCCCAAAACATTTAATCTATTGTCAAATACTTGTTGAGATGCCTAGGAGAGTTAAACATTTTTCTTTTATAAAGGACATGGCCAAAATAAATAAAATATGATTTATATGCAAGTACGTTGTGTGTTTAGGAAGCCCTAGAATTTAAAATGGTCCATGATCCATATTATAAAGATGCGTTGATTGACAACAATGCCCTATCTTCATTGTTAAATGATCACACAAATGTATCTTCCTTGTTGAAATCTATTGATTTGGATATCCTCTTTCGTAGGAAGACACTTCATAATTACTTGGCTCTGATACTTGCACTTCTCCGATATGGCCAATCTATTGTTGTCATTTGTACCAACACCCCTAATCTAGTACCGAGCAAGAGGAAATTCAAAATTTCTTGCATGCATCTAACCATAAATCTCCCTTGTCTTTGTTATGGCGAACTTGGTCTCTCTCCTATAAATGAGTACAACACTAAAGGATTGATTACCATGGCATTTCCCACATTGTTTCTCGTAGGGAATTCCGTGTTTAAACAAGCTCACGTGAGGGAAGTTTAGCTTCACGAATACACTATACATTTGATGTGCTATCAAAATGGTTGTTTTGGTAGCCACCCTAAAAGGAATGATAACCGAGATCGTGCAAGCCAAGAACACAGATGCTAATCAAACATCACGATTAATAAGATGAAAGCAATTTGCTAGAATAACTTTACATAAAACCTTGCGCAAACAAATGAGCATCAATATCATATATTATTATGGAACTCAATGAAATATAATGAATAATAGACTTTGCTTATATAGGCAAGGAATAACAATCTAAGAACCAATCAAGGTCGTAGATCAAGCCATAAATCATGGAAAGAACTAGTCAAGTCCATAGATTTATGAGAGAACTAGACATCAAGGATCTAGTCAATACCATAGATCTAGGAAAGAACTAGTCAATACCATAGATCAAGGAAAGAACTATACCTAACAACTAGATAATATCTCCTAATATCTAAATAAATAAAAAGAAATATCCACACACATAAGTGGGTGAGGATAAATACAATAATGTACCTAGGTGAACATGAGCTAAGGTAAATACCTACTCTAACACCCCCCCTCAAGTGAAGCTAGGGGCCAAAATAGAAGTGGCATGTCCACAGTATGAGTCTCGACAACTAGGCCTAATGAGGTACTCATGTACAATATATTCATGAAGAAATTTCGAACCAAAAGAAGGAAAGAATCATGCTAGAAGGAAAGAAGAAAGAAGAAGAAGAAGGAAGATGTTCTCACGAACACCCCCAAGAACAACTTCCGAAACCCCAAGCATTCCATGTTACTCAAGGTAGCGAGGTGATGCAAAAGGCTTTGAAAAGATGTCTGCAATTTGCTGCTAAGTCGGAAGGTACTCCAAGCAAAGAACTCCATCCTGAATGTGTTGCCAAATGAAGTGGATGTGTATCTTGATATGCTTGGTCCGTTGGTGCTCAACTAGGTTGTGAGAAATGTGAATTACACTTTGGTTGTCACACCAAAGTACAGTCAGTGAATCCTGTGGGAATCCAAACTCTGTCAATAACTGGTGAAGCCAAAGAATCTGCTGACTTCTTTGTAATTATTATCCTGTACTATGCATGTAAAGATGAAAGTGCAATAACTGTTGCTTTTTGCACGCCCAAGCAACTGGAGAAGAACCAAGACAGAAAAGATAGCCAGAAGTAGAACACCTATCATCAATAGAACCTGCCCAATTTAAATCTGTATACCCAACCAACTGAGTAGAACCCCTAGTGTAGTGTAGGACAAAGTGGGAAGTGCCCTGTAAATAGTGTAAAATCCTTTTAGCAGCCTGCCAATGACTAATATGAGGAGAATGTGCAAACCGAGATACAAGCCCTACTGCAAATGAAATATCAGGGCGAGTATGGGTCAAGTACATGAGACTCCCAACCAACTACCTATACAATGTAGGATCACAAAGTGGTGTGGTACATGTGGATGTAAGAGTAACTCCAAACTGAAAAGGAGATGGACTTGGCTTGCAATCAACCATATCAAAGTGCCTAAGAAGATCATGGGTGTACTTTTGCTAACTCAAATGAATCCCTGAATCTGTTTGAGAAATCTGCAAACCAAGGAAATAATGCAATAGCCCAAGATCTGTCATGTCAAACTGTGTAGAAAGAGCCCTCTGAATACTTTGAATGTGGGAAGAAGAGCTGCCAGTAAGTAACAAATCATCAACATACAAGACAAGTATCACAATATCCTCACCAACATGTTGGAGATACACTGTATGATCGGAATGGTAATGAAAAAAACCAAGTAGATAGAAGAAAAGAATCCATCTTCTCATACCAAGCCCGAGGGGCTTGTTTGAGACCGTAGAGAGACCTTCGGAGCCTACAAACAAGAGAAGAATCTGAACAAATCAACCAGTTGCTCCATGTATATTTCCTCTTGTAGATCTCCATGTAAGAAGGCACTCTTCACATCCATCTGGTATATGGGCCACCCCTGTGATGCAGCAAGAGCAAGTACAAGGCGTACAGAATCCATCTTGGAAACGGGTGCAAAAGTCTCGGAGTAATCAATACCTTCAACTTGTGAAAAACCCTTTACAACAAGATGAGCCTTATACTTGTCAATGGACCCATCTATTGTGTATTTGGTTTGGTATACCCACTTACACCTAACCATCTTTCTTCCTTTAGGAAGAGATACCAAATCCCAAGTATGATTCTTCATCAAAGAAGAATACTCACTACCATCACATCATCTTACTCCCTGTATCCCATGAGCCTTTGAAAAGACTGTGGATCCTCGAAAGCGCCCACCGACATAAAAGTCCAGAACCGGTAGAATGTGTGTGATGATGCCTAGTGGGTGGAAGATCCTCTATGAAAGGTGTTGCCTCATAAACTGTAGTATGAGCCCACTTAGGCATAATGACTACATTAGTGGGAATAGGATCCTCAACGACATCTATATCCTCCTCATCAATATCCTCAAAGAAATAATCCTCAAGATGAGATGATGAAGAAGAAGGAAGCATGGAAGAAGATGAAGAATCATGAGGAGTGAAGCACTCATCAAACTGAACATGTGTTCGAAAAAGAACATCATGTGTATCAGGATCTAAAAGATGATAAACTCTCATGTCCTCACAATACCCTACAAAGATCAAGGGTTTACTCTTTTTATCCAAAGCTTTCATTTTCTTCTTTGGCACAAAGGCCCAAGAATGGCTCCCAAAGACTCGAAAAAATGAGACATCTGGCTTAGTGTTGGACCAAGCTTCCTCTGGAGTCAAATGCTTAAGTGCTCTGTGTGGTGTGTGATTCTGAATGTAGTTAGCACAATTAATTGCTTCTGCCCAATAGATAGGAGGTATATCTCTAGAATGCATCATACAGTTAGCCATTTCCTTCAAATTTCTATTCTTCCTTTCTACTAATCCATTCTGGTGTGGAGTACAAGGAACAAAATGTTGGTGAATAATGCCTTGAGTCGATAAAAATCAGAAAACTCATTGTTGAAGTACTCCCCCCATTATCAATACGAAGGTTCTTTATGCAACTAGAAGATTATTTCTCAACCAAAGCCTTGAAGACTTTGAAGTGTGAAAAAACATCACTTTTGTACTTGAGAAAATAAACCCAAGTACGCCTCGAGAAATTATCAATAAACATAAGTGCATACTTAGCTCCATTGAAAGATGGGGTAGGAAAAACCATCAAGTCATTATGCACAAGCTCAAGTGGTGAAGAAGCTCTCTTAGACAAATTCTTATGAAAATGATCTTGATGTTGTTTCCCTAATGCACAACCATGACAAACTCCCTTAAGACAAGAAACTCTAGGAAGACCATCTACTATACCATGAGTGCTCAACTCCTTCAAATATCTGTAATTGAGATGTCCAAATCTTTCATGCCAAAGCTTACTCTCTAAATCTGCATGAGAAACCAAACCTAACCCTATAGAAGAAGTGTCATCAAAACCCTCAAAGTGATATAGTCTAGAACTATGATCAACAATACCTAAGCAACCAATGAATGAGGCTCCAACAAATTTCATACTTCTACTCCATGTGGTGTAAAATTCACTATTTTTCCTTTACCAGAATGACAAATTTGATATACAGAAAGCAAATTTGTAGTGATGTTAGGAACATATAGTGCATCTTGGATATTGCCACCATCAAGTTGTATATCACCTTTTCCCTCAATAGAAAGAAAAGAAGAATCTCAACCTCAATTTTGGAAGTAGAACTCAAACCTAGAGAAATAAAAGACTCCTTGGAAGAAGTCATGTGATGAGAGGCACCAGAATCTATAACCCAATTGTCTGCAAGTGCTGACTAAGATCTCCCAACAACATTAAGTGCTTTGCCATGCTGATTAGAAGGAGGTGGCATGGAGATAGAAATTTTTGTTTCTTGATTGCATCCTCTAAGGCTTGCATTCACTTATAACACCTATGTTCTTCATGATTACTACCCCCACAAAAAGAGCATGAACGAATAGACTTATTCTTGGATTTAGAAGACTCCTTAGGTTTTGAGTTGTT
Source organism: Taxus wallichiana var. yunnanensis (assembly GCA_018340775.1). NCBI lineage: Eukaryota > Viridiplantae > Streptophyta > Pinopsida > Cupressales > Taxaceae > Taxus > Taxus wallichiana. Next base: position 97,141,094 of record CM031236.1, read on the forward strand.
TTCTTTGGGTTTAGGAGCATTTCGAGATGGAGAAGTTGTGGATTTGGTTTTACTATTTGGTCTTCCCTTGCCCTTAGGATTAGATCTGACTAATGCCTTTTGAGAGGTGGAAGACTCAAGGTGAGACAATTTGGATTCTTCCCTAGTAAGTCTTTCACAAAATGTTTCTAAGTTAGGCATTTTGAATGTGTCACCTTAGGCATCCATGCTAGAGAAAAGGTAGAAAAAAATTTGGAATGGTCATCTCAACTTGGATAGAATCAAGTAAACACGCTCTTCATCTTTCTTATCTTTTCCACCCCTTCAACTGTGTCAACAAATGCTTGAACTTGGTAAGATAGTCTATAATTGTTGGAAAATCTTCAGGATTAAGAGAGGTGATCTCAATTTCAAGTTGTATGGCTCTCATATGATCCACCTTACCAAATAAATCCTCTGATTTCTCCCATATTTTGAAAGGAGAGTTACACTTTTCCAAATGAAACAAAAGAATGTCACTTACATAAGTTCCTATCAAACCCATACACTCATCAAATTTGCATTGGTACTAAAATTTCTCATATTCTCTAGTGAACACTGATTGTTCTGAAGAATTTAAAGCCCATAATCCTTTCCGCTTAATTATTGTTTCCATTCTTGGTTTCCATGTGTGGTAATTATGTGTTGTTAATGGCTCAACATGATCTAATGTAGAAATAGATAAAGATGCCATCCTAAAAAAAATCACCAAAAGAAATGCAACAAGACCCCCAAACAATGCAACAAGAGCCCCCCAAATTTTGGCACTTTATAATGAGTGCGTGTTACAATACGACACTTTATAATTATAGTGTGATTCTCAAAATAAATATTTCCAATGGAAAGAGCATACAAAACTACGCACTTTTGTAAAAAATGGCACTCAAGGTAAATACCTGCTCTAACACACCCAAGGTTTTAATTATTTCTTTTTTAACCTCACTATGTGTCACCGAATGCAAGATACAACAGTTGTTTTCATGAAACAAGATATCCGACATGTCTTCCCTGGAACTATATCAAATCTCTGCCAAAAGATTTGTGATTCTCCTGGAGATAGCCTCTTAGAAAGCTTGATATGGTTCAGAAAAAAGCTTTAGGGAGCACACTCCTTTTGGTCAAGGAGTAGAGTCGAGGTTTTTGACATGGTTGAACAACTAAGTCCCTCTACATTGTTCCTTACTCTAAGTGGAGTAGACACTAAGTGGCCAAACCTACATAGTGTTTCTCCTAGAAATATCCCATGAGACCCTCGGGATACTCAATGATGGAGGAACCTCAAAGCATTATTTCCAACCCTCATCATGTTTATGCCTACTTACACCAAAGATTCTCAATATTTCATGAATAAGTCTTGAAAAACACCTTGCCAAGTGATTATTAGTACAGAACATTATTTTCCCTTCTCTTTCGCATTTAGTCAAAAATATATTTACACGTAAGTTTCCCTCCTCTTCCTGTACAATGGAAACACCGAGGTTTTGTACATGTGTCTAGAATCGCATGGCAGAATGCCCCTAATGTTGACACGTTGGACGTGATAGATCCATTTGCTATAAATGAAGCATAACACTGCTTTGACCAAGTCATTTATGCATGAAACTCTTGTCCTCTTTCTTGTCGGAAAAATACATTCATCGATGCATCCAAGATGATCCTTTCCTATTGAACACATCATAAATATTGGCTCTTGATCCTCTCTCGGACTGGAAGAAGCTGTTGAATTGTGTCCAACACCACACCAATCAAAACAAATGTGCTTGCACAAAAACAAACAAGCCTCCACTATTGATATAATGCCCCGGGAAATGTGCACCTAATCGAGAACTACTAATTGTCGATGATGGGAAGGTTCAAGGTAATACCTTGTAGGAATAATGACAGACTTAACATCCACAACCAAACCATACTATCCATTTAGAAATCCAATGTTGATTGTTAACCTATACTTTCCCAAAGTATGGAGTGTTGAAATACATTCTAAAATAGGCTTCAAAGGCAAAGAAATGATCAAAAACCTACCATTAGATACTCTCAAGAATTGTAGATGGTTACGACCCAAACCAGCTGACATATGTTTCCTTTCAAAAATTGCTACTTGAGAGTGTTGTTGAACACAATATGAGCACAAAGGAAACCTGTCACATGTTGCAAAAATTGCTTCTTGTTCTTTTACACCTGTTCTTTTGCTTCGTTGAATGTAGGGAAAAAGGTCTTATGACATGTTGCTCAAATAGACAAAGAGAGTGTTGACTCATCTCTCTTTCATGATGCCTACATGGAGCGATCATCAATTATGGAGTCTATTTCACTCATGGAGGCTTGTTGATTTTGTTCTTTCAATAAACAACGTGTTAGGGACAAATGGAAGCAACACTTTGTGGCTGCAATTTTTGTGTCTCACCTAAATTTTATCAAATTCCCGGTCTAGAATCCTCAAATTTTGATTTTTTGTTGGAGTGAAATCCTTTTATGCAATCCATTCAAAGTGACATTTCTTTGGACATAGGGACCACATGTGAGCAAATTATTTCAAATTGGGAGCTTCATGAACCATTATAAACCTTAGCATGTCATCCGAGAGTCCACCGTGCCGATCAATCTTTGAAAGAGGCATGTGATGCTGAAGATCAAATGGGTGGAACTCCTGCTCTAATGGATGAATGAGAGTTTCTTTCCCAACTCCATCCCAAAAATTACCCGGCTCGTGATAGTTTGGTCATGTTAGGTTAGGAATTTTATATACATAACAATTGGTTTCAACAAAATGTTTCTCTTGCGTTACAAAATGTTAGCCCATCTTTCATTGAAGCATGCAAGGGTATTTATAATATCCCTTTCAATCAATCAACATCCATACCAACTTCTCCTTCTTTGTCTCTTGAACAAAAATTAGATTTTGATACCATTATTCATCACTTCATACACAGGACACTAAATGTCGACAATGAAATTAATAATTCAAGGTAATGTAGGGAGCGATAAGTCATATCTCATAAATATTGTCAAGTCAACACTATCATCTACAATCCTTTTAAATATGTCACCTCTACTATTGCTTACACCTATTAGAGTGGTCGCATTCAATATTTTTGCATGTATTGTATATGTTTTCCGCACATACCAATTCGATATCAAACCTCTTAAAGGCCAAACACTATCGTCTTTTCGAGACTACCTCGAACATGTTGAGTATTTTATTATAGATGATATGAACTTTATTGGTCCCAAGTTACAAACCAAGATCTTCTATGACCTTCGTGAAGGTTTCCCCACTTCAAAAAATCTTTTTTAGTAATAGATCCATTGATCTCATTGGTGACCTTGCTCAATTGCCTCATGTCAAGTACGTACCATTGTATACAAGTCACTCTTATGGGGCAAACCTTTGGAGGAGATTTCCATAACCATTATATTACAAACAATCTTCCATTAACATAGACTTGATCCTAGTCAAATGTCTTTCCGCCAATTTTGCTTAACATTCAAGATGCAATTTTTTGGATCGAGGATTGGGAAACACTTATTTCTTGCACAACAACACACTTGACTGAACAAGAACTTTCTCCTTTCCACTCCGCTCTACACTTGTGCACTATAAATGAATTCATTGATCGCCACAACCTCAACATGTTAGTCTTTAAACCTCCCCATCGATTGTTGTATTGCTAAGAATACACGACGAGGCATCTCAACGAGATCTTGATGATGATCAATTTCAATACAAAATACTTCTATGCAGACATCAAAATGTTATGTTGACAATAAATTTGTAGGTTGAAGCTAGCCTTATGAATGATTTATTGGGGAATATCGTAGAAATTAGCACGACAAATCCAGCTTCACCACCGGATCTTCCAATCTTTATTGTTGTCAAATTCGATAAATACGTAAGTCCTTGTTGGGATATTCAAACCCTTTACATGTTCCCATTCCACCAATCTCAAAAGGTTATCATAGGCAACTACCTTTAAAAATGACTCGAGTGTTAATTATCCATAAGTCTTAATGCCTTATTTTGGAAAAGACCACTATTGATATTAGAAAGAATGAAAGGCGAGCCGATATTCACCACCATATATAAAGTGCCTTCCCTCAAAGACCTTCTCATTTAACCTATTTTTTATTTCGAGCGTTCCTCTACGATGTCTCTTAGATCTCTTCTAAAAAGTAGGAAAGTTGAGGAGGCTCGTTTGTCATCACTTCATCATTTCCCACTTCATTGAACACATGGTTCTAAAAACTCACTTTCAATTACTATGTAATTGTTATTAGTACTTTGTCAAAACTACAAAAAAGCATGTTTATTTAAATCTCACTTTTTTATTTTAATGTAACTGATTTTAATACATTCTCAACACTACCAAAATATTACTTTTTTTTAAAATTATTTCTTCCCGCACTTTATCGCACGTTCCCCGCCTCTAACTACTTTTCATCTTTATTAATTGTATATTTATGTACTTTCTCTATTGCCATAATGTCTCATCCTTTACTAGCTTCCATTTCGCATACCTTTATGTGTACTCATCACACAACCCATGTATGATTGCTAGTATTAAACTCTAGCAAACATTTAACGAGTGTAGATATCCCACCCTCGCACAATTCAAAATTTTCATGTTTGGATAGGCAAGGAAAATGATAAAATGAAAATGAAATGAAATACTTTTAATGACATCCACGAGACCAAGTTGTCTAAGGGACCAAGAGCCACAACATTAAGAAGATTCAAATTTCTTTCGATGTCGGCTATTCTACTTTGAATTTTGACTAGGAAGCCAACTATTTTATGGATCCTTTCCTAGTAAAATAAATCATTTAGGCTTCCCACCTTTAGATAATACTATAAATGGATATCCTCATATGTTGCACATTCCAAAATGAAGTTTCATTCCGTTTCAACAAACCCTTTCTTGTAAAAATACAAATTATTTCTTCCCAATTTTTGAGATTTGTCCATCTACCGAGTCTCACACCTAAGATGATGTGATCCAGTCCTCAACTGAGCCACTAACATCCTAGCCTTACTCTTAATAACAACTTATATATATATATATAATTTTTCACCATGCTCCTATTTGGGGTTGAACTCTTTAACACAATGTGCTTTTTTGGCCAATTTGTTTTGTCCACATGATAATCCCTGAATTTTTTAAGACAAACTATTTTATATCCACATTGGTGTTAGGAAATCTTGCAGCTTAATGTCCTATTTGTTCATCCACTTATTATTCTGCTTCATCCTACAGTCCAACTTCTCCTTAACGACCATTTTGGGCCAACAATGGTTATCCATGTTTTCAACTTTTTTTAAATAGCTTATCAACTAGGTTAATATTAATGTATCCATTGGGAAATTTCTTATTTTAGCCAAACGGATCTCATATAGAGTTCTTGCTTTGAATTTGATGTTACTATTGGATTCTCTCTAATTGTCTCCATATGTGATTTGACATACTACTACCCCATAATTCACACTCATAGAGGACAATAAGCATGACCAACAAACCGCGCAGAGGGTTTTCTACACCTTTTTGGAGTAGGTAAGATGCTCTCCCACCCCTGAATCCTTTTTCTCTACCAATGTCCTAAATTGAGCCTATTGAGGAAAATAACTCCAAGATATTTGTACTCTTCCACTATTTCTAGTGGGCTACCATCAAAGATAAAATTAACTTGTTGCTTCTTCCTTTTAAGGAAAAAATCATGACTTTGGTCTTGTTAGTGTTCACTTGCATCCCAACCTTATGGAAAAAGAGTTCTAAGGCCCTCAAATGTTCTCTTAAATCATGGGCAGTTTTTACAATTAGAATAAGGTCATCTGCATATAAAAGTAGCTTCACCACATAACTCACCAATTGGATATCACCCCCATTTGTTTTGTTTAACCATTCCTCTAGTTTATCTATGTATAAACCAAACAAAGTAGGAGATAGAGGACATCCTGTTTAACTCCAATGTCGCTACCAAAACATTCAGACATGCCCTCGCTAGTTCTGATTTTAGCTTTAACTTGCTCATAAAGTTTATGCACTGACTCTATACTCATCAAGAATCCCAAGTTCCTCCATTATGTTCCATAGTTTTTGTAGGCATTGTGTCAAAGGCTTTTTAAATTTAACAAAGCAACATAATACTTCCTCCCCTTATGTGCCCCAAACTTTTTCAATCAAATGTCTAAGAGTGATGTAGCGGTCAATGGTGGAATGCTTTGGTCTAAATCATGCCTACCCTTTAGCTCCTTTTCCCTCTTTTTCGCCCAACTGCTGATGATTCGCTCTACCAAGCTCCCAAAATTTTTTCCAATAAGAGGGTTGACCATAATAGTGTAGTAGTTAGAAGGATTATTGACATCCCCATTTTCGCATAGAGGGATAACTACTCTAGTTTTCCATTCTATCATAAAGCCATCTTGTGTGACACTGTTAAAAAATCTTGTGATGTGTGGAGTAAGGGGTTTAACTCCCCATTTTAAAAATTCATCTTGAATCATGTTAATGTCTTGTACATTGCCTCACATCGTCGCTCGTATGCCTTGTTTGATATCTTCCACCGAGAATAGCTTGATTGACATGTTAATTATGGGAGGTTTATTTTTTCCTTACGCTTGCTCATATAGGGGTTTCACATCCTCTATCCATTGACCATCTGTGATATTATTCTCTATTTGTTTTTTATTTTGTTGCAGCTCTCTCCAAAATCCTTTGGGGTTGTGTTTACTTAGAGATATTAATTCTTTCCTTCTTGAGAGTACATAGCTCTTTTTTTTGGCTTTTATTAAGTTTTCATAATATTTAATGCTTTGTTTGTTGTTCTCATTCTTTTTTAGGGATATTTTCGTGGCATTTCATTCATCATCATACCACGAATTAGTCAGAAGCTATTTTCAACTTGTTGATTGGATTTTTTTCCCTAAATATGCCCAATGGAAGTGCACAAAAACCAACAACAGTTAGGGAAATTCACCTTTCGACAAGGTGAAGTTTCCTTTGCTTTATGAGAGGGGCAGTTCCCTCGTATGATGTGATTTTTATATTTTTGGTGCTTTTAACCGGAAATCACAAAAGGGTGGCAAATTTGGGAAAGGAAAAATACAGAGAGGAAGGAGGAATGAGGAGGGAAAGAATACAACCCTGTAGGTGTTAGGCAAGATGGATAAACTTGAGACACAAAGTTCGGAAAATCTATCTATCAAGGACACACCAGTCCTTCTTGGTCATACAAGATTTCCTTACAAGTGTTGCTTTAGATGAGAAAGGGGAGAACTTCTCTATTTGGTGGAAGGGAATACAATGAGTGTGAAATTTGGGAAGCACAAAGTCTTCATCTCCTTTAGAATGTGTTGATATGGCACAAAGTCCACGTACCCTGATATTCAGCACAAAGATTAATCACTTGGGCATCAATCACACTATCAAGAAGGAACAACATTAACAATTCAACCAAAAACAGAATAGTAGATTTTGTAATTGAGAATCATTAACACAATAGTAAAGAAAACATTGTATTCATGAGTTAGAATCTGTGTACACAAAGTTATAAAGCAACATAATATACAAATAAAATAGTTCTCCAAGGATATTGGTGTGTGAATGAGAAGAAGAGGCACCATAACCCCCTTTATAATTATAATCAAGCCTTATATAGGTATTATATTCCTAGAAGTAGTTATAAAACTACTTTCTAAACTAACCCAACTCTAATCTACCCCAAACCTCAAGTTGACTCAACTTGGGTTTTGAATTACATCACAATTTACAAAAATATGATATTTAATTAATTTGGTGAACAAATTAATTAAATATATTTTAACATTTATTCTCAACACATCCTCGACAAAAGAGTAATCTTTTCACCAACATAATACAATGATTTTCGAGCATGGATGTCTCTACACCACCATCTTGTGCTCGGGTTCACTGGGAGCAATCCGCTTCTTGAACTCTTCATTCTCAAATAATATCTTCTCTATGACAATATCACATGGCTCCCTTCATTGGCTTGGGAGATAAGTGGATAGTGCACATGAAAAATCTCGGTTTACAATGGTGAAAATGACTTATTTTAGCCTTTTATAATAGTTGGGCTTGAAATGAGGTCATTTCAGCTCAAAATAGTGTAATGTGGAGGTTGGTCGAGGGTCATGCGAACCTTTTTAAACACTTCCTTTCGCAACGCAAATATGACGGGAGCTGGGAGAACACAAGAACTCCATACAATGTGGAGAAAGCATGCGTGTGGGGAAAAAAGGGCCTGATGGAATGGTTCCACGAGTTCCAAGAATCTTCACATTATTCACGGTGTAAAGAAGCTCAGTGAATCGGAAGTTAGGATGTTGTGAGGAACCACAGGATGCGAAGAACAAAGAGTCGATAAGAGCCGGTTCCATGCGATTAAACGATTTCTCGTAATAAATTAATAAAGGTTACAATTATGAAATATAGTGAAAAATAATATCTCTCTCTCGATAATATCACATGCCTCCCTTCATTGGCTTGGGAGAGAAGTGGGGATAGTGCACAACAAAATCTAGGTTTATGGGAAATGGTGAAAAATGACTTATTTTAGCCATTTATAATAGTTGGAGCTCGAAATGAGGCCATTTCAGCTCAAAACAAGGTAATGCGGAGGTTGACTGTCAGTCGTGGGAACCTTTTTAAACACTTCCTTCTCAATGTGGATATGATGGGAGTGGGAGAACACAAGGAACTCCATACAATGCGGAGAAAGCGTACGTGTGGGGAACATAAGGCCACGATGGAGCAGGTTTCATGAGTTCTAAGAATCTCCGCATTATCTATAGTGCAAAGAAGCTCGGTGAATTCGCGAAGTCACAATGTTGCATGGGAACCATGAGATGCGGAGAATGGAGGGTCAATAGAACCAGTTCCACATGATTAAAGGATTTATGCATAACAAATTAATAAAGGTTGCATTTTCGAAATATAGTGCGGGAACAATGTGATGCGGATAATCGAGGCCTCGATAGGAACAAATTCCTTCGAGGAGGGAAACATTTGCATAACGTTCTGCAACCAAATGCATTGCGGGAGGAAATGGGATGCAAAGAATTGGAGGAATGGAGGAATTGCTCTTCCAATGTCATGAATAGCCGCAATATCCTAAAAATGACCGAAATCAATTAACTCTTGAACTTTTTACATCAATGAACTTCACAAAGGTAAATGTATCGGGGTAAATGGTCACTTAGCAAGAAAATTTTAGTTTTTTTCAAAAATTACACAATTTTGGAATGGGTGACAACAATGGCTCTTTTGGGGATGTTACTTTGATTGAGAGAAGACAAACAAGACATAGCCCGGAATCTAGAATCTCGGGGTTTGAAATAGAATAATGTCTTATCGAGAAGTCGAGGCTTAACACAAATACAAGGAGACACTCGAACACGTTGTTGCACCAATGGAATGCACATAGGCACACAAAGGAGTAGGAAGGGAAGCAAGCCAAAGCGGGAAAGTATGTATAAATAAGAAAGAGGATATTTATAAGGAGGAAAAGAAGGGAATATACAAATTTACACAACCTAGAAATAGGTGGGGAAAAGTATGTACCTTTGTGAAATAACACACTTTAGGTACGAAACATCCAACAACCGAGAATGATCAACTCGGGTATACCAATTTTTGTGGGAGCATAATGTGGTTTGAAAAGAAAAATGGAAGCAAGTAGACCATCCACATAGTGATACTCCATAATGAATTATCCAGTTCATGTGAAGAGTTGAATTTCGCTTGAAATTTTTACCTTTCCAACCATGAGGAAGTGGAGGAATGGAACTATGCACATGCTCGTATGAACCTTGTTTTCTTCCTTGTTGAACTTGCAAACCACGAACTTTGAAAACTAGATTCAAGAGAATTCTTGACCCTTACATCACCAACTTCCCGCTTTAACAAAGTCTTTGCTAATATTTGTATGAGGATCATACCATAGATCTTGAAATCCATGCACTAGCCCAAGGTCTTCCTTGTAATCAAATTCAAGAGGAATTGGGAAGTAAGAACAAGATGATTTATCATATTCATTTTCTTTTATTTCTACAACTTCCATCTTGTCCCTGGAAAACACACCTGTTGTTTTTACAAAATCAACACTCTCACTTTCAATTTCCAAAAGATCTTGATCTTGAGCACAAACTGCATTACTGATTTGTCTTCATGATTAATAGGGAATTCAACAATTGTGAGACTAGATAAAAATTGATCAACAATATCATCCTCTTCCTCTTGCTTACATTCTGAAGAATGGGTTGAAACAAGACTGATGCAATCATGATTGTGAAGAAAATATTCCAGACATTGATTTCCATTTTCTATTAGTTTTGAGGGACTATGTAAGGAGGCTCAGTGCGCTTATCTCATCAAAATATGATAGGACTTATGAGCTCGTTGACACGATTTTCTTCATAATTAGACACTTGTTTGTTATTAAAAGAATTCAAAACAATAAGAGGTTATCAACAATGACCTTGGTCTCATTGTCTTGAAATTCTTCCAACATAGGAGAGAGATTAGCTTTGTCCATGTTTTCATGATGAACATCAACTTCCACTAGCATAGGATCATCTCTTTCAAACCAAGTACATTCAACCCTAGTGCATGACATATCCTCCAAGAACTCTATTTCAAGTTGAAATGGAGCCTCAAGTTGTTTGTCTTCTTCATCATTTGAAGGAATACCAAATTGACATGCACTAGGTGAAGAAACAAGAAGACATTCATTAGTGGAGTTGAAGTAGCGTTGAGGAATAAATACCTTGTAATGTGGAGAATCATCATGAGCAACTTTGGAACTTGAATGTTTTCCTCCTCATTATGAAGTGTCTCAAACTCATCCATTGATTGTTCTTCAATTTGTTTTACCTCCTCACATGCTTGCATTATCTGTGTTGTCTTTATTTCATCAATTGTCTATAATTTTGATCATCTGCAGGTGCTATTTTCATTTTTTTGCCTTTTTTTACAAACTTCAGATTTAATCACTGGATCATCATATGCAACAATTTTTTCCAATCTATCCATCCTTTCTTGCACTGTTAGTTTCATTTTTACAGATAATAGGTGCAATGGTGGCTTTCTTCTTTACATATGGAATATTATAACATTATGGAAATGTTTTTCTTACTTTCTTATGTTTAATAGGTTACAAAAATGTTTGTAAATTAATACCTCCGTAGAATCCCGTAGAAACTGGGCTTGTTCTGGATTGTTTGGAGCTTGAAAATTTTGAATATGGATATCTCCATCTTCATCCCCATCATTTGTCATTCTCACTTGCGACGTGGGTCAATAAGTGTTTTCATATTTTCTTCATTCTTGGGAAGGTTCTTGGATTGAGGGAATGGATGTGACAGAAGTTCATTCCCCAGTGGAGTCACCAAAAATTGTTGGTTGGATTTTTTGTCATTGAATATGCCCAATGGAAGTGCACAAAACCAACAACATTTAGCGAAATTCATCTTTAAATAGGGTGAAGTTTCCTCTGCTTTATGAGAGGGGAAGTTCCCTCGTATGATGATTTTTATATTTTTGGTGCTTTTAACCAGAAAGCACAAAAGGGTGAAAAATTTGGGAAAGGAAAATACAAAGAAGGAAGGAGGAATGAGGATGAGAAAAATATAAGCCTATAGGTGTTAGGCGTAAGATGGATAAACTTGAGACACAAAGTTTTACAAATCTATCTAGAAATAACACACCAATCCTTCTTGGTCATACAAGATTGCCTTACAAGGTTTGAAGGGGTGAGAAAAGGGAGAACTTCACTATCCATCCAAAAAGAATACAATGAGTGTGAAATATGGGAAGCACAAAGTCTTCATCTCCTTCAGAATATGTTGATATGGCACAAAGTCCACGTACCTTGATATCCAACACAAAGTCTAATCACTGGGCATCAATCATACTATGAAGAAGGAACATCATTAACAATTCAACCACAAACAAAATAGTAGATTTTGTAATTGAGAATCATTAACACAACAATAAAGAAAGCATTGTATTCATAAGTAGAATATGTGTACACAAAGTTACAACAACATAATATATAGATAAAATAGTTCCCCTAGGACATTGGTGTGTGAATGAGAAAAAGAGCACAAGAACCCCTTTTACAATTACAATCAAGCCTTTATAAGCATTATATTCCCAAAAGTAGTTATAAAACTACAATCTAAATTAACCCAACTCTAATCTACCCAAACCTCAAGTTGACTCAACTTGGGTTTTGGATTACATCACAAATTACAAAATATGATATTTAATTAATTTGGTGAACAAATTAATTAAATATATTTTAACATTTGTTCTCAAAGACATCATTGACAATTGTATCTTTTCAGCAACATAATACAATGATTTTCGACACTGGATCTCTCTACACCACTCTTTCGTGCTGGGTTCATGGGAGCAATCCACCGCTTGAGCTCTTCATTCTCAAATAATATCTTCTCTTTGATAATATCACACACTCCCTTCATTGGCTTGGGAGAGAAATGGATAGTGCACAACAAAAAGCTCGGTTTACAATGGCGAAAATGACGGATATTAGCCTTTTATAATAGTTGGGCTTGAAATGAGGTCATTTCAGCTCAAAACAGTGCAATGTAGAGGTTGATCGGGTCATGGGAACCTTTTTTAACACTTCATTTGCAATGTGGATATGATGGGAGTTGAGAACACAAGGAACTCCATACAATGTGGAGAAAGTAGGTATGCGGGGAACAAAGGGTTTGATGGAACGGTTCCACGAGTTCTGAGAATATTCACATTATCTGCAGTGTAAAGAAGCTCAATGATTTCAGAAGACATGATGTGCGGGGAACCATGGGATGCGGAGAATGTAGGGTTGATAGGAACCGTTCCATGTGATTAAAGGATTTCCGCATAACAAATTAATAAAGGTTAGCGGTTTCGGAATATAGTGCGGGAACAACGTGATGTGAAGAATCGAGGCTCGATAGGAACAAGTTCTTTTGGGAGGGAAAAAGCGCACAACGTTGCAACCAAATGCATTCAAGGGGACGAAAGGGGATACGGAACAAGGGGAACAAAGGAATTGTTCCTCTTATTCCTCCAATGTCCGCAAAAGCCGCAATAGCCTAAAAATGACCCAAATCAATTAACTCTTGAACTTTTTACATCAATTAACTTCAAAGAGGTAAATGTATCAGGGTAAATGGTCACTTAGCCAAAAAAAATATTTTTTTCCGAAAATTACAGCTTTGGAATGGGTGATGACACAACCCCTCTCCTATGTCGGGACCTCTTGCAAGCCTTTAATGCCTTATGTATTAAAGGGATCAACATACTCGCTACCTATATGAACACTCTCTTCATTGTTTTCCCCTCGTTATGCAATTTTTGTCCCCCGAAGTTGTTTAATGCTACTATGAGTATCTCCCCGATTTTTTTGATTCAAGAGGATTTTCCCCTTAGATTGAGCCATCTTTTACATGCGTTGGGTCTTTCTACCTTGCTCTTTGTTCATGGGAAAGCCAAACTTTACAAGAAGCGACATATGATCAGATTTTAGCTCCCTAAGGCAATCCCCAATATCAAACTCCAATATCCTAGAAATAGAGTTCTGAGAGCAAATTACATAGTCCACCACACTTTTCCCGTTGTATGTTTTACATGTGACACCTCCTCACCTTGGCCACATTCTCATGCCGTTGCAAATGACCATACTATACAAGCTATATAGCCCTAATATTTATGCTCTAAAGTGCGTCACACTCCCACTCCCATCTTGTGAGTCTCTTTTCCAAAGTTGGTCCCCATGTTCTTTAAGCCATAGTGGATTTTTATCCCCTCCTTCATCACAACTCAACTGAAGGGATTGATTGTTTGCTATTCTTGCATTTAAATCACCTATTAAGACGAATTCCCCTAAGGTGTTGAAAATAGAAATGTCTTTTTTTAAAGTAGCATAAAGATCTTCACTATCTAGATTTTTCTTCTTGTAGATCTTTGAGCTTTTGGGGCAAAGTAGCAACTTGATTACTACTTCACTATCCGTTATTTTACGCCATATGAACCGCTTATTTGGGTCCTCTTTTCTATGACACGGTTCCATCCCATAATTCCCTTATTAGCACCGTGACCCCTCCATGCCCTTTACACTGTTTCTGTCCCTTCATTTCATACTTGAGATTTTCTTGTACCCTTCAAAGTCTAGAACTTTGCATCTATCATGTTCATGTGTTTCCGTAAGAATAATAACATCTTTCCCCTCTGCTATGGGCCCCAACCCTGGTCCTCTTCTCGACGGGTAACCTCTACAATTCCAACTTACTATGTGTAGATTGTCATGCAGGCCCCAGTATCCCTAATTCTTGTGTGGAAAACACTTACTCGGTTTGGACTTTCCCCTTCTTCAACCATGTCCACTTCCGTCCCCCTTCCCCACCCCCACCCCCGCGTCTCTCTCTTTAGTTTTTCTCATTCCTTCCTTTGCTCTTCCTCTTTGACAAACGTTAAATCATCGTCAAAATATATCTATATGAGAAGGGACAAAACCTTATTAGAATCTTTGGTACTAACCTATTTATAACCTACCTACTTCAACGGATACACACGATTTCCCCCTCCATTTTGTGCACCCATGGCTACATCGTTCGTAGTCTCCACGCCACGGGGTCGATTCTCCGCACCTTTTGCATCGTTGAACCCTTCAATAAACAACATTACAAAGCTGAAGCTGCACCCTCAACGGCATTGTTGGTCTTCTAAAGCTGCTGGTATAAGAAGAAGAAGAGCGATCGACATGGTCGTAAAGGCAGACCTAAATTTGCCCGGAATCGTAGCAGACGCGGTGCAAGTATTCCAATTGTATCCGCCAACATGGGAATCAGCTATCCTTAGCAATACACTAATTTTTCTGACCGGATCGCCTCTACTTTTTGCTGGACTTACAACTCCCGGCATTGGCGCTGCTTTTCTGCTTGGCAACTTATCATGGCGGGCATTTGGAGGCAGAGGGTTCCTCACTGTTGTTATTTATTACCTAATTGTAAGTTATAATATTACTATTCATTCTGTTTTTAACAATTTTTTATATTTCTTGAAATTTAAATGTTTATTCTGTTTTTAACAATTTTGTTTATAGATCAGGAAATTTAAATGCCATCTCTTTCGAGGTAATGTGCAATAGGAGGAGAAAATAGTTCTTTATTTTGAAGAGTTATTTTCCTTTTTTGTGATCATTTTGTCACAAAACTGTGAAAACATATAAACTAAGCTGATTCGAATTTTCAAGAAACGCTAATATACTTCCAAGCACTTAGGTCATATTTAGTTCATTCATCGGCTTACCTTCGGCTTAAATGCTACAACCAAAGGTATCTATTCTGTCAAATTCAGCTGGCACTTGCACCCAGCCTTCTACCTAGAAAGTTGAATGTAGCATTTTTTTTTTTTGACGAACAAGATCTTATATTTTAGAGAGTTGGATGTAGTATTTTATTTTATTTTAATATTTTATAATGCCTCTTAAGATTCAAAATGTAGTATTTTACCCAATTCCAATATTTTATCATGTCCGTTAAGATTTGAAGTGTAGTATTTTACCCGATTTCAATACTTTATCATACTTCCTAGAATTTGAAAACATTGTCATGGAAGTGTGGATTCTTGCATCAATGGAACTCATCCCATTTGAATACTATTACTCATAGTTTATATGTACATTTTACAAGAATTTCAAATTTCTCTTCCCATTTGACTCTTCCATTCCCAAGGAGCCTCATTTATAAGAATTGGGAGAAGATACAACTTGGGAAAAAATATAAAGACAAAATGGTGTTGTTCTCCACTAGTGACCAAAGAAGGCTGATGGGACTGGACAGTACATTTAGTTTTAATAGAAAAGCATTAGCATAAAAAGAACTCTAGGAGCTGAAAATGGAACTAAAAACTAAGACACTAAAGAATTGTAAATAAAATTAGTCGGTGTAAGTGCAAAGTATGTGACTCTTATCCATATTATCCAAGTAAAATCGAAATAAACATGTGATGGGAGGTTTCCTCAAGGGATTAGAACAGATGATGAAGATCAAAGCTACATACCGATTCTAGAAACCAACACCGTGACAAGTTTGTATTAATGTTTAAAATAGTAGAAGAATCATCGACATCATTGTCGTCACGACAATGGCAATGCCAATATACGTATGATTTTCCATAGGGAATTGTATGAAGCTAAGGGGAAGAGTAGGGGAATCTTAGGAAGAATCACGGAATTTCCTGTATGGTTCAAGGCCTATGAATCACCAAATGTGGTGGGAAATCTTGTAATACCCACCTGCCCTCGTGGCCAAGGTTACAAGAAAAGAGAACCAAATGGTTTTTGACATCGAATAGAAGCAAATCCGTTATGAATGATATGAGTGCTTGAGGACTGAAACATTCAAGTGGCAATAAACATAGAAGTGCGTTGTCTCATTGGCTTGTCACCATCTATGTTCACCTAATGCCCCATTGCTTGGTATAGGTTGAATCGAGGTAATCAACATGGTAGTCCCCTTGGCTCCTTGCGGTGCTTACATCTAAAAGTGAATGATATATGAGGAAAAGAGCTTATCACCTCTAGTTGGGGCATGAGAAGAAGGTTTATAGGTGATTTGTAGCTGCACAATTTATTTTTGAGCAACTCAATACACACATACTATGAATGCCCTTGCATGAATTAATGTCTATATTGTTGGAAACATGTACTTGGTTGAAATTCACAAAACAATGTCCAATTGATAGATTATTTCAACAAAAACAATGGAAATACCATGCAACAAAACACCAATAAACATGCTTCAACACATGTGACACGCTGATTTTATGTGGAGAAAGATAACAAATAAGAAATGTCCACGGGTTAAAACATGGTGACAATTTCCCAATGTATTTTGACATTATACAAGTGTTCTCAAAGATATTGCTAACTTAGGAGCGTGGAGATACCTACATTGTTCTCATTAGGGAGGCGACAATACTGTCCTCTACTTTGTCATACTCTCCCATGCTCAATTCCCTCTATATTGTTTAAGAAATTGCCTTAAAGACTTGATTTAAGATGAAAATGATTGTATTTGTAGACGAGGCTTGATAGTTCAAATACTTGTTATTTATAACTTCCTAACTCGTGCTTCGAGACTCCTGATATCGCAAGTAATGGTTGGACTGCGAACTTATCTCATTATTTAGGTCCTTTTCATATTTGTTGTTTAAGGTGCCGAAATTGTCTAGATTGATATTTAGGTGGCAAAATTGCCCAAATAGAATCTTTTAGAAAGTTGTTTGTCAAGCACCTTTCCAACATCATTGTGATGGAATCTATATGTTTAGTTTTGGGTTTGTAGGTGTTTGTCGTAGAATTTGGGCTTCATCGCTTCATCTACAATATTATCGATGAATAGACACCACTTGCTATTGCTGTGCTTGTGACTGAAAGATTAGCCTATTTTGGATAAATAGGAACTTGTTGCACTTGTGACTGAAATATTAGTCCATTTTGGATAAATAGGTAACCTCTCAAATCTTATATTAATATTAAGAGGTCCCACAAATTTCATAGTAGATGGGGCATTACAAGATAAACCCCTTTTCATTCTCCATCTCCTAAAGTGAATAAGGTGAAAAATCCTATCATCACAAGGATATGATAGTTTGCCTCAAGTTGTAACGGGTGGGAACAAAGCCTAATTAGACAAGGGGAAACCTCACCCACGTGTCTAAAAATGCTAAAGATAATTGTGTTTGATGATGGAGACATCAACAATTTATGAGAAATGCTCGATGTGGATTGAGAAGCTATGGAGGAGAGGTACAAATCGGTTAGATGCATAGTCACTAGAAAACTCGGTGTAGAGGCAAGGACCACATCCCTCTCACTTTGTACCCATATCTTTTGGTGACTATATTTATATATAATTGTTGTCATGCTAAATGTCTAGCATGCAAAATTTAAAATTTTGGTCATGACAACCAAGCCCCCACTTGAAAATTTCCTTTCCCGATCATTGTAAACCCTTCCTCTAGCCATCTTGTCCATAGTGTCATCCTCATTCTAGCTAAGAGGAATGTGATAACATGATTTTCAAGTGTGTTTCATGTGCAAGGAAGTATACCTAGGTGGATTGAGGAAGTTATTGAGGTCCAAGGTAGAACAACTCTCCCCAGAGGCATAAAAAGGGCTATTTTTAGCCATTTGCAGCTAAAGAATATCCTCCGGAAGGTGATATCAAGGGCACAACCCATCCGGGGTCAGACAGAGAGGAGTATTGAACGTATCCAAGGCGGTTTGAAGGAGTTCTCGTGGAGCCATATGATGTCGGGAATTAACCAAACAAAACAAGGTCATTGCAGAGTGCGTAGGGAATGCCATGCCTCGACGGAGAAAGTAGATTTGTCCTGAAGGTTCTGGGAGTTTCAGGAGGAGTTGGAAGCTAAACAAATAGGCAATGGAAAGCTCTTGGAATTCTTCACATGGTGGACACATCAATTTTGGCCCAAGACTTCAAAATATTCCTTGATAACTCGAGGCACTCGCAGCCTACCCCTTTTAGCCAAAAAAATGATTGGGCTTAAAATTCGAATTGCAGGAAAAATTAGCTCTTGGAGAGGGTTGGAATGGTTTTAACAAGTGTTTTGGAGTCAAAATCATATAAGGTTTAGCCCATAAACTCCATGTCCGCTTCGAGGTGGAAAAAACACTTCCGGTGTTCTAATTTTGAGTTGGGATGATGACATCAACAAATGAAATAAGCTTGAGTGCACTTTTGAAGCTTGTGTGTCCCTTGTCCCAAGGTGCAAGGGGACAAGAGGGACAACAAAGTGCACTCCCCCTATGCATTGACATGTTTTGTCACTTAAGTGACAACTTATGTTGTTAGGGAAGTTGCAAATGTTTTCTTTACTCAAATTTGGCCCCTCTCCTCATGTTGAGCTGACCCTTGGCACACTTTTGGAGCTTGTGTGTGTTCCTTGTCCCCAGTGCGCAAGGGGACATGAGGGACAAGAAAGTGCGCTTCCCCATTGTTGACAACTTCTTTGTCACTTAAAGTGACAACTTTGGTGTTAGGGAAGTGTAAAACATGCAAACTTGTTCCCCTCTTAAATTGCATGCACCCATGGCGCACTTTTGAGTTGATGGTGACCCTGCATTGTCCCAACAACCAAAGGGATAAGAGGACAAGAAAATGCACTCCCCCTCTCCCGTTTAGCCCTTGGTCACATGCAAGACCCTGTTGCAGCTCTCGAGAGCTTGTTTTTGAACCCTCTCATCTCATCCTCATGCCACCACATGTCATTTGTCACATGTTAAGACCTGTGCAAAGCGCACTGTGTTCCTTTTGTCCCTTTGTACCTCTTATCCCCTACTTTTTAGGGTGCAACCTCACTTCAACCTCCATCTGACCCCAATTGAGCTTGTTGGGTTAAAATTGAGTTAGATTGTGCAAGTACAATGAAATATCTTTGCAAATAAAACACTTAGAATATTTTCATACTTGAATGCTTTGATTTCCCCCAACTCCATTTTTGCATAGACATGCTGTTGAATTTTTCCTGGAACCTCAAGCTTAAAACTCCATAACCGTGCACCTGATCTCTGTGAAACTTCACTAGTGCATTCCTCCTAAAAACGCCTTCACTTGATCTTTGTGAATGCTTTGATTTCCCCCCAACTCCATTTTTGCATAGACATGTTGTTGAATTTTTCTTGGAACCTCAAGCTTAAAACTCCATAACCGTGCACCGATCTCCGTGAAACTTCACCAATGCATTCCTCCTAAAAACGCCTTCACATTGATTATGCAAACTTGCTACCATTGATGCTTTGTATAATTTGCAACAATCGAAGAAATTTGCAGACCCTACACCTGCCTTTTCATATCTATGGAGTTTTGGTAATTAAAAATCACTCAAAATTGGAGCAGAAGATCTCGAGACAAAACCTAAACTTTTGAGACCGGTTTTGTTCCATTTCAACACCCAGAGGTCCCCTTTCTAAAAATAGTAAGTTGTGACAGTCATCTTTGTCTAAAATTAGTAAGTTTCAGAAATGAAAAACCTTTAGTATCCCCGTCACTCCTTATGAGTCAGAAACATAAAAAATTGACCATTTTGGAGACTTACTAAAAAAAGCCATCTGGAATAGGACCTGCAAAAAATAGAAAGTGTTGGAATTAGGGTCAAACTTTCCACATTTATTCATTTCCCATCTGTTTCACTGCTTCCCGCATCATGAAGATCAAATACTCAGGCTTGGAACCAATTTCCACTTTGAACACCGAGTATCCCAATGTGGGGGACAATGATGTAACCCACATGGACCTGGAAGATTTAAAGGCAAGAATGTTAAATGAACCATGAGAACCAAAGTGGAGGAAAAGATCTTCTTGAGCGGGCTATTAAGAGCAAGTGGTCACCCCTCTGTCTGTTCAAAGCACTTAGTTAGTCCTACCGCACAACATTATGGTTCTGATTCCATAACAATCAGGGTAGATGATAACTCAATCCTTGCAGTCCTCACATCGAAGGGCATTTCTCAATGCATGCAAATTCCCACCAATAATAACATGGTTATCATCACCAAGGAGTTTGCTTCATAGGAATGGGCAAGGACAGACTCATACTTGCAGGGCTTAGCACTTAGATCATGGCTTAAAAAGGGAAGGAAGCCTTTCGGATGATCGCTAAGTATTTGTTTTGGAGTGAGTTTCACGAAGCATACTTTGATGCTATTGTCCTACTGAACAAAGTGATGGGAGAAGAAACAACAAAGGACTTCCAAGATTGGATGGCTCAATTCATTCGGTGGTTACAAAAGGAGACCAAATGGTGGACTGGGGCAAATCATAAGTAATAACCTTCATTGGCAATTGATGCAGTTTCCCATCTTTAAGAAGTTCACAATGACTTCTTATTTGGTGTATGCCTCGCTTTCACAAGACCCTTCCGAGGCCTATCCATTGCTCCTAATGTGCCACAAAGTCACCGGCCTACGAGAAATATCCACAACTCACACATCGGAGAGTAACTCTCACTATTCTAGGGTGAATGATGCATTCACCATGTGCATCATAAGGTTACTCGAAGGAGATCTCGAGCGGAGAATTTCATCCCAGGCAGCTACATTGATCGAGAATTATGGAAGTCACTTCATCCAATTTCCCACCTTTACCTACATAAGGTGGAGGATTTGATCTTGCTCCTCGTAGGCTACCCAGGTACTTGAGTGATAAGATCATCATGTTTGAATTGTGCAGACAGTTGTCTCATGTCCATACTAGGTGTGGTGTCCCCAAGATTTCACCCGAAACGGGACTACCCCTTTTAAAAAAATTTGTTCTTTTCAAGTAATGGGTCGTTTTGTGTTTGTTTTGCTGTAGTTGTCTCTGCATTGCTCTAAGTTATCCCACTGAGTCGCTAGCGTTGGCTAGATTTTTGCACAAACCTAAAAACCTAGCGATCATGAGATAAATCTCCCTCATTTACGGTGAGACTCCTGTGTAAGATGTTTATCAATTTAGTGGGTATGAATCCTAATAACTATTTGTGGGCTTTTACTTTAATCACAAAGCTCATGAACCATGGCTAAGCAATTCTGCAACAAGTAAGCAACTGTTTATGAAGTATTTGTAGAAGGGGGAAATAATGGAATTTGGGAAAGAATAAAGGAAGATCTCAGACAAAGGTTGATTCAGGTACGATGAAGGGTGATGAGTTTTGTCTGAATTGTTTACGACAAACATTTTACTGGTGCACGTACTGGAGAAGAACTGCAAAAGCTTCAAGGATAAGAGGGAAGATAGGTCAGAGGTAACACCCGCAAGCAAAATCATAGTCAGTTGCTTCCAAATCTAGTTTGGTGAGAAGGAAATGATTCAACAACATATGGGAGAAAAAGGCATCTCAGATTCAAGGTAGAGATATCATTCAAATCATTCATTGCTAAAGTGAATGAAACAAAAGTGCAATACAGGTTGGATCAACATGCAGAGTATGGAAGAAGAACAAGACTGAGAGTGTTGCAACTTTCTTCTAATTTCTTCTCCTCTTTCTTCTTCTTTCTCTTATTTTCTTTGACAAAGCAATTGAACAATCAATTAAAATTGTAAAACTTAGGTAATTGGCTATAAAAGCCGTTACTTCAAGTTACTGGAAGAAGTCAATTACTTGGAAATAGGTGGCAGACATGCAAAATAGAAGGTTCTATTTTCAGTTATAAATCATGCATGTCATGCAAAGAGGAATTCGGGGAAGAACACCGCCGATTGCTTTCCCTTTTCATAGCTTTCACATGTGGCATTCATCAAAGCTTCCTATTTGTAATTGCCCCTATACACTATAAATAGATGAGGAGCCTACGGGTTAAATGATCAGAATTTGTAATCAACATTCTTGAGTTCCAGACTTTGTGCTGAAACCCTTGATATCTTTTCTGAAAGATGAGGAATTAAACAAAGGCGGATTTTCGGAGAACTTTGTGTCAACAGTGCATTGGCTTCTTACTTATGTGTAGATATTTAGATAAACTTTGCATTGTCTAAGATTTAGATTAGAAGCTTTCCTTTCCTTTGATTTTGTATTGTGAGATCTATTTGTTTTATCTGTGTATGAGACCAACTCTGTAAAGTATTGGTTGAATTACATATCTTCTTCTCCTTATTTCCGTATTCAACTATTCCTTGGCCCTTTTTGTGATCATCGATAATGATCATGTGAATCTTGGGAAAACCAAAGTTATGGTTTTCAATTGTCTCAAGACTTCAGACACTCCACTTCTTCTTTAAGGGTGTGGAGATTGAGATCACTTGCTCTTATACCTACCTCGGGATTATTTTCTTTGGGCCTCGCTTTAGCCTTCGTCTTGTTCTCCAACCCCCGGTTAACAAGGGCTATGGTTCTTTGGCGATTCTTGAGAGACAGTGTTTCTACCACCACTTTTAGGACATTCCTTCCAAGATGTCCCTCTTTGATTCCCCTTGGTTAGGCCCACGGTTCGTATGGTTAGGAAGTTTGGGGTCCCCCTCTTTTGGACTTAGATTGGGCAACTATCGAGTGCGTTCGAGATCTTCATGCTCAGACGCATTATCAAGTGTAAAGAATCATTCCTCACAACATTATCCTTGCTGAGTTTGGGGCTCATCCTTTTCGTTTCGAGACCATCTTCATTGTTGTGTTGTTGTTTCATCGTATTCGGGGTATTCTAGTTCTCTCCGCTGACAAGGACAGTACACTTATCTCGCCACTCGCTCCTCGAAGCTATTTCATCCTCGGATCATAGTAGACGATCTCGCCGCTATGCCTGCGTTTCACCCTCTTCGAGTCCATTGCCATCCGGATGGACCGTCTCCCACCCTTCGGCCTATCTCTGAGATGCCCCCGCCCATCTCGCTACCCAACCAACATGATCTTCATAGGAATATCAAAGATGATATCTACGAATAGTTCATCCAAAGACACATGGACCAACCCCTGGGGCAGATCCGAAGATGTCACTCTATGTGGCACACTTTCTCGAGATCCGTGATGGGGCCATTTTGAGACCCGTGTACATTTCCCGGCATTGGTTGCAGGCCCTTCGTATCTCTCTAGGTCAGTTTCGAGTGGGCTCACATCGACTTTGTATTGAGATTGATCATCACTGAGACCGCTCGGAGCGGACTTGCCTGCTTTGTTCTCTCCAGGAGGTTGAAACCGAAGAACACTTCATTTTCAGATGTCTTATTTACTATGAGATTCGTGGGCGATTCCATTGCTTGTTCCACGAACTTCCTTCCTTCACAACTTTCTTTAGATACTATGATCAGAGATGTCTTGCTCTCTACCTTCAGGAGGCCATCAGGCTTCAGGATAGGCTCCTCCATCCTCCCCCCCAATGGATGGCTACTAGACTGATCACTTCTTCCCGTTGCTCTCCTCGGTGAGGGGTGCTAAGCGGCATTTGGTCACGTGTCTAGACCCACAGTCCAGGTCCGTCAGTCTCATGACTGTTCCTTCCACCCGAGGCTCCCTATCTCGGTGCACCTCCTCCGGGGCCCCTCCGCATGATAGCGCGATACACCTGGCCTACTTTGAGGCACCGCCTTCCTCCCGGACGCCGGCTCCCTAGGCATTCCACAGCTTTGCTTCTTGGATCGGCACACGACGAGTTACTCCCATCCGGCCTTGAGTGTTAGGTGATGTTGTTGGGGATGTTGCTCCTTCTTCCACTCCCTCCCCACACTGTCATCTCTCTCTTCTTCGTTTCGGTCTCTCGACCTCTGTTGTTTCCTTCTCCTCCTCTCCTTCTCTCATTGTATTTTGGGTGACCCGTTTGGGTCCTCTTGCTGGGTTTGTTTTGCGTTGTACTCTATGGCCCTATTGACCTACTTTGGTGGTCATGTGTTGGACATTAATAACATTATCTTATCTTATCTTATTCCCCCTTCTGCAAATATTTCTTTATAGTTGCTTACTTGTTGCAAAATTGCTTAGCTATGGTTCATGAGCTTCGCAGTTAAAGTAAAACCCACAAATAGTTATTAGAATACATAATTGACAGAAATCTTACACGGGAGCCTCACCGGTAAATGAGGGAGATTTATCTCATGACTACCTAGGTTTTAGCTATGCATAAAATCTAGCCAACATGGTGCAAGAATGCTGAGAAGAAAGGTGTGTCCTTTTCTTCACTCGGGAATCTACTCGTGCAAGAATATCGCGGATGCAACAAACATCGAAACATCCTTCACTGATCTTAGTTTGTATTCCTACATATCTCGGTTTAACTTTGATATTAGGAAGAATCCAAAGACTTTCATCTTGCCAGATTGCATCATGTTCCACAAATTGAGGACTATTGGGTTAATTGCACCGATGACTTTGAGGTAAGGAAACGAGACTACATGAGAATGACAATGGATCAAATGAGAGACTTCAAGTTTGACTAGTTTGTGGATGGAATAAAAGATGATGGGTTAGACTTATTTGATCTTGAATATCAAGTAGTGCAATCTTTCCCTCTTCATCCCACTCTATGGAACATTCGAGAGTCAGGTGTCATCAAAGAAAGAACTATGGAAGTAATTCAAAGGTCGAAGAATTGGTTCAAGTGGAAGAGCGCTTCTTTAATCGAACGGTGGTCTACTATTTGCATTGAGGCAAATGTCTCTCACTTCCTCTCTCAAGGCACTTGAAAGGGCCACGAGGTCTACTCATTCGGAGGAATCTTCCAAGAGGAAGCTTGTGGAACCGAGTGCATTGAAGTTTCTCCCCTGAGGCTTCACAAGAAGGCTAAAGTCAAAGATCCCGTTGAGCCACTTGAATTAGGGAAATTGATCCATCACAATCTCCTAATCATCCCTGCAATCCAAGTGTTTCCTTCTCAAACTGAGTCACCTCATCTTGGGCAAGCTCTAGTTCCTTATCAAGCTCCCGAGAATTCCCCTATGCCTGACTTTGTGTCCACACTTGTTGAGACCTTCCCATGGGTACAAGAGTTGCTTGGAGGAGAGTCGAGAATGGTGTAACAAGCCACAACACCTAACTTTGAGGTCATCTCAAAGTACATCAAAACCAAGCGTACTAAGAAGGCACAAACAACTTCTCGTTTCTTCACTAAGGCTTCTAGATCTCAATATGTGGAAGTTGAATGTCCGAAAGTTGTTAAGCCCATGGGAGAAATGACATAGGATGATTATGAGTTGACAAGGATTTTCTTGGGACAAGCCACTCATAAGGGAGATGTGCACCTATTCAAAGAGTATGCGGCTCGCTTTGCTTGCCATAAATGAGGAAGAACAAACAAATTGTGGAACAACTAGAAGAGCATGTGAGAACCCTCATCGCACATATGTACAATCCTTCTTGGAACCCCTTTGCAAATGCCACTTCCTCTCGACGAGAGGCTATCTCTCCCATCAACAATTTTGATCCTCAAGTGATCAAGAGAGCTCAAGGGTACACCATGCGGGAGAGCTAATGATAAATGGGTGGAGAAGATTCTAGAAAAAGGAAAGATATTATTGCCCGAGGTTCTCTCTTTATTCAAATTTTCCCTTGCCATTGTTTCTAAGGTAAAAATGACCAAGGAAGAGATTGAGAAAGAAAAGGCCCATTGGGATAGTGTGTTCCCATTGGTGTCTGAGATGAGTTGTCTTGATTCTCACTCTTTAGTGAGCAAGAATGTATTCACTTCTATCTCGGATAATTTGTCTCCTATGTGGTCTCGCGCAATGGGTGTTAGATATGATATGGTAAATGATGCTATTTCAGAACTTGAATCTTGTGGAGTGTTGAGCACAAGATAATACTGAGAGGGGGGGTGAATCAGTATTATGAAATTATTTCAAACTTTAATACTTGAACTTAGATCTATAATCACGAGCAATGTGAATATATCAAATCAATCAAAGAACACAAAACTTAATGCAAGTAGACACAGATATACGTGGAAACCCTTTCGGGAGAAAACCACGGAGAAACTTCTTTCTTTATATATATTTCTCAAAAATTTGTAGGCACCAACCTACTGGAGACACCAATCCCCAAATTACAGTTTTGTAGGCACCAACCTACAGGAGCACCCACCCCTTTTGCTAAGCACCAACTCGGTGAAGAGACACCGATCTCTTCGAATATGAGGGCACCAACCTTCCTTCCAAAATTTGCTTTCCACTTTTGAACTTGTTGCTTCCTCAACGAATAATGGAAAATTCTTCTTCTTACTTTCAGATTTGCTGTTCTAAAATTTTGCCCTTACGCTTCTTCTTCTTCTTCTTTTTCCTTAAGGTATTCAACTTGAATCCATTGCATAATAAGTCTCATATGAATCTTCTTATATAGCCTTTCGTACCTTTTCGAAAAGACACATCGCTCCAACCGACACAACCTTTCCATTAACACAACTTAATTAAGTGCATTAATCGGCTAAAACCAAAAACTAATTAATGCAGCCCATAATTTTTAAATGCACATTAATCAATGCAATTAACCACTTGATAGGAGCGCTGCCCCTCCTTAGACAAATCACTGTTATCATTAAATCGCTGCCAGCTATCATTAAATCTTCTTTTTCACCATAAAACATTGCATATGAACACCTTAAAATGCGGATATCTCTCTTACGTATAGCTGTGTATATCTTGCTTATACCATGATAATCCTCATGCAAAAACGCTTTTTTCATGTATTTAAACTTTCATTTTCTACCCTTCTATACTCCTGGTTATTTCCATTACTTTCTACCATTTCACAATAATTCCGTTGCTTTCGATAGATTTCGTTTCTAGTTCAGCACCTCTTTTGACATAAATGACAATATTTCCAACAATGACATTGGATGAGTATGATTTTACAAGGATTTTATTGGGACAAGCCACCCACAAGGGAGATGTGCACCTATTCAAAAAGTATGCGGCATTTGCTTGCTTGCTTGCCATAAATGAGGAAGAACAAACAAATTGTGGAGCAACTGGAAGAGCATGTGAGAACCCTCACTGCCTATGTACAATCCTTCTTGGAACCCAATGCAGTGCCACTTCCTCCGACAGAGGCTATCTCTCCCATCAACAATTTTGATCCTCAAGTGATCAAGAGAGCTCAAGGGTACACCATGCAAGGGAGAGCTAATGAAAAATGGGTGGAGAAGATTCTAGAAAAAGGAAAGGTATTATTTCCCGAGGTTTTCTCTTTATTCAAATTTTCCTCGCACCGCTGCGAAGGTAAAAATGACCAAGGAAGAGATTGAGAAAGAAAAGGCCCATTGGGATAGTGTGTTCCCATTGGTGTCCAAGATGGGTTGTCTTGATTCTCACTCTTTAGTGAGCAAGAATGTATTCACTTCTATCTCGGATAATTTGTCTCCTATGTGGTCTCGCACAATGAGTGCTAGATATGATATGATAAATGATGCTATCTCGAACTTGAATCTTGTGGAGAACATGCATCTGAGATCTTGGAAAATGTTAGCAATAATGTGCAGAAGCTTGGATCACCTATGCTCTATGAACAATCATCTGTGGAAGAGCTTCTCAAGTCTTTCCAAGATTTGGTCCAAAAAGAGGTAGGGATCCCTTCTCTTTCAATGAAGATACTTTGGAATCCCTCGTGGAAATTAGAGGCTCAATCTCTAATACTGCAAAAGATCACCAAGTCTGGTTTAATCAATGCAAGACCCTTAGTGGTGTTCTTGAGACTTGGATCAGTGCTTTGGGTTGTGTTTACTTTCCATAGACAAAGAAGGTGGCTCTCGAAGCAACTTGTTTCAGTAAGGAAGTGAAGGGCGAGGAGTTCATTCAAGGAACTAGGTCTTCATCATCGGAAGCTTCTTTGTCCTCGATTGATCACTCTTTTCTTCTCTCTTCTTCCCTCTCTCTCTATGTTTTAATTCTTCATTGGGAATGTACTTTTGATTTTTTGTCTTATTCACTTAAGTGACCTTTTAATTTGACATTGTAAAAGTTCTCTTTCATTGATAAGAAAGGGATTATTTTTATTCCTATAGGAATATGAAAGGTCACAAGTGATAGGGATGTGAAAAGTCATGTGGGGGAGAGATGAAGAGACATATTGTAAAGCTATATATTGGGGTGGCTTCTCCATTCCAAGGGGTTGATAGCTATTGTTCTCTCACTACAAACAAGAAGCTATTTCTTCTATTTTCTTGTCTATGTTCCTCTACTTCCTTCTTTCAACTTTGCAAGCATTGTAATCTTGAATAGCCAAGAAAGAACTTTGTATCTTTGAGGAATAAATCAATTGAACTTTGTGTCTTTAATTTGTTAATCTTGCTATTGCTTACATGGTTGTTTTCTTCCTATTGGATGTGGACCTACTTTGGTTAATGTCATTGAAATCTGCAAGTGCCTATTCATTATATTAACCCCCTTTTATATTCTTATCTCCCCTTCACCTCTCTCTAAGCAAATTCTTCCCTTGTATCCTATACAAGCAATTTTCCATAAGTTTAGTGGAGTATTCCTATGTGATCCCGGCCTAATGGCCACCACATATTTTACATTTCTTGCATTCAATAAATGGGATCCTCTCCATTCCCAAGAGGAGGGACCTAGTCCCGGAGCGTTGGTGAAAATCACTAATTTGCCCTTGTGACAAATTATTTCGCCAACAATTTTTGGCAACCATCGTGGGGTGGATTTAGCTGTCCTGCACCCTATAACGATCCACACAATAAAAAAATCAAATATTAAAATAAAAACGACTCTACTAAGGAACGAATCCCTGTCACATTCGTTTCTCACATCACGATGAAGTCTAAAGACTGGTGTTCAACATCAATAAGTGATAGTAACTATGAAGAAGAAGACAACTGTCAAGGCATCCAAGTTTCATAATAGTCACCATTCTTGGCAAGCTTTTGCAAAGGTATGGATTCTAACATAATAAAGAGGTCTCTTATATTGACTAAAAATCTGCAATCAACAAAAGGAAGGTCATGGACACTCCTACACAAGTTACAGAAAGGAACATGAAATTGCAACCATATTGAAGAAAATTGATGCATCCGATGATCTACCATTAAATCCTTGTGGCTTCAGTTCAGAAGGAATGCTGCAAAAGGTAAGAAAATGGGGATTGCATCTGCTTATGATCGGGAGTCCAAGCACCTGATGAGGAGAATGCAAAAAAGGTATGAAATGTTGCAAGAACATGAGTATGAATCCTTAGGTGGGGTAAGCAAAGACAATTTTTTTAGAAGATGAATCTCTTGAAAGTAATGTTGTAGACTTTACGCTGCTGGTTGAAAAATGAAAACATTATCTTTTGTTTCTCTTCCTCTGGATGATTTTCTTGCTTACGGAGACGAGGAGATGACAACTTTGAAAAAGGAATACGTGCAAAGGATTTTGATAGTTGCAGAAGGAACTTGGGACCTTCAACTTGATCTTGAAATCCTAACTTATGTTGTGGCTATGTAAGATAAGTATGAGCAACTTGAGACACTCCATAGTGAGGAGGAGAAGAGTAATCTTCCAGAAGTAGACTTTGATGATTCCCCATACTATGAAGTGTTTATTCTGGAAATACACTTCAGTGCCACTCATGAATGTTCTCTTCTAGAACATTCTAATGAAAGTCAACTTAACATCTTGGTAGATAATGAAGAAAGCATAAAAGTTGAGTTTCCATCCATAATTGCATTTCAGCCTGAAGCAGAGTCCTTTGGAGAAGCAACATCCACAAAAAATAAAGACCTTTGTCTCAAAAGAAATGATCCAATGCTTGCTGAGGTTTCCACTGATTATGAAAACATCCAAGAGATGAATCCCTCTTCTCCACCACAGGTCCTTTTGGAGAGTGATATTGAGGTAATTATTGATGATTTCCTTTCTAATTTTGACTCTTCATTTAATGCACAAATGACCAATAGTGAAATAGAGCAAATAGGAGAGCTCAATGTCCTTCTCGATACATTTTTTGACCAGCTAGGATCACATGAACTTTCTGATAGATTGATCTCCCTGTCATCATCAAGAGAGTATGATAACAAGTATAGCTGCAAGTATGAAGCTTTCCCTTTTCTGTTTGGAGAAGAGGACTTTCTAGGAGATGTTCAGGAAGGAGGAAATATTTATCTCCATGTTGCATCCCCAACATTGTGTTCCTTCTCTTTCCATGAAGATAATGCATCATGTGAGTCCTACCATGTCAAGAATGAGCCAGTATGTGTAGAAGATAGCCACTTGGAATGACAAATAAATGAGAAGCTACAAGAAGCTTGTGAATGGAGTCAGAGCCAACTTGTTCTCTCCACTCCCAAATTCTCTGTTAATTCCGGAAATGAATCAGTGGTGCAGATTTCACCTAGAGATGCTGACTTCCTTCATGTTGAAAACAAAGACGCTAATTTGGCAAACATATAAGAATGGCTTCCCATTGTCACAAGATATCAGACAAATGCTATGGAGAGTAGAACTTTTAAACAAGTGACGAAATGGTCATTGAATGCAAATGTGTTTTCTATGCAATATCAATATGAGAATGAAAATTTGGTTTCCCTTCTTCTCAAACCATGTAGAGCCATCATGAAATCATGGTATGATCGGCTGATTGTTTTTGAGCTTCTGAAGTTGTATGCGTTCAGTTCGCTATTCCATGATGGTACCTATTTCTCCCAGCTTGTCGCTAGGTTTGTGAAAATCTTGAATATTCTTTTCCCGCATTTGTAACTTTCCCACACATGTTTCATAGTTTCCCTTTCAGTTTGGTGTGTTTCCCTTCTCAGTTGTGTGTTTGTTTTGCTTTTCCCTTACTTGTATCGGTTGGTGAAGGAATGACTCTATGCACTGGTGTCCCCAGATTTCATCCCGAAATGTGAGAGTACCCTATCAGAAAAAATTTCGTACTTTTAAAATAATGGGTCGCTTTGTGTTTTTATGTCGGAAAATTCTGTATTGTGTCAAGATATTCCCAAAGAGCCGTAGTAGCTATTTTCGCCAAATACCCAGATGCCCAAAATTGTTATATTTTGTCGTCAATTTGTGCTCCGGTTTAACTCTGTTGTGATTGTACATATCGTTATTCCCATATACCAGTAGGGTTTTAACCAGGAATGCATTCTGGGCTTTATTTGTAACTTTTGGCAATGTTTTGTGTTTTTGTGTTTTTCTCGTTTCGTTTTCTGTGAAATTTCTCTGGATCAATTCCTTTGCCGGTTTGGCCTGATTCTTGGCCTGGAGTATTTAGAGATCACATACGCACGTTGTGCTAGAAGGAATTCGCCATCGGAGGTTTGGTTCTCTGGGAAAAGACGAAGTCGTGCACCAAAAAGCCTCTTCTGGGCTGGCCGCATTTTTGGAAAAAGAGGATTTGAAGTGGATCATGGGAAAATTAGAAGCAGCAGGTAGGTGGAAATTTTGTATCTGTCTAGCAGGGTACTTTTCCCATGGAAGCAACGCCACTTAAGTGACAATGGAAAAATTAGAGGCGAAGAGCAAAGGGAATTTCTTACTTGCCTCGCAAGGTAAAAATTCCATCAGGAATAAAAGAAAAATCACTTGAGTGAATCATGGGATTTTATTGTCGCTTCGCAGGTAAATAATCCCATTATGAAAGTCAAACGACTTAAGTGAATCATAGGATTTTCGTGGCTGCTGCCTTAGGTAAATAATCCCATTGTCATGTGTTTCTTAAAAATAGAATTCTTTATGCCAAAAAGTGCGATCCCTTTGGGGAAGGAAAGGCAGCCTTAAATTAATTATTCACCCAATTTTGGCACCCAGGCTTGTGGAAAAGTCAACAAAGGTAAAGGACAAAAGGAGGTTGAAAATAGACTGTTCTAAAATTAAATAAATAATATTTATTTAATGCAGCCCCTTTATGTCAAAAAGTGCGCCCCTTTTGGGAGAGAAATAATACTTTTAAAAGTATTAAATAATTAAATTAATTCCTATTTTCAGTGGCTAAGGTCAAAGCATATTGTGAGGCTTGAGTTAACTGGAAGCAGAAGTCTAAAATTAAATAAATTTAATTTATTTAATGGCAGCCATAAGCATGCACAAAATAGGTGCCCCATTTGAAGAGTGAAGCTTATTAATTAATTAATTGTCAGAATAGGAAAGACATTAATTAATTATAGAATCATGAGGATTATATGCTGGGGGCTGCCATAAGGATGAATTAATTAATTCACAGGCAGAGAAGTGCAGCCTGAGGAAAAGTGCGCCCATTTGGAGAGGATTTTTGCTCAGAAGAAGGTGAAATTAATGCTAAAAGCTTCCAATTTTGGCACACAGGTTGAAGGAGGTTGATTTGTGTCTGGATAATTGTTTGCATAAGTGATATAGGTGCTCAGGTGAAGTTGGTAAAATTCATGCTTGCTTTGCATGCAAATAAAACATCAAATTTTGGGGCAGCAGACTTGAATTATGCAGATTTTTATGATTAAAATCCACTATTCATGTTTGGTTGCCATCTTTGTCTGAATTAATTATAGGAATTCGTTACAGGTGCTTTACAAAAGAAAAGGAGCTTTAATCAATGTCCAATACATTGAATATATCCTCCAAATATGAAGAATTATCCAGATTTGCACCAGTTTTGAAGAATTCCGGCCGAGTAAGAAGAAAAAGAATTGTTCAGACAAAAATAGACACAACCATGGCAAAGAAGGATGAAAAAGAAAGCACAACGTAGTCATGCATCACTTTCAAATTTGCAGACATAGGAGACACAGATCTAGGTCCGGAACCTCCTTCCGAATTGATTGATGGATCCAGAGCAGGGAAGACTTCCCTCATGCGTGCAGTTAAAAGCAGTGGAATTATTCGAGCTGCAGCGTTTCCATAAACAGCCCAGTCGCCATAGTTCGTTATGGAGTGTGCCAAGTCTTATCATCCATCATCCAGATCGGTGCGAGATGTTACGGGGAAAACAATAATTCGGTTGGACACGAGTTCATCAATTATTGTTTCAAGATTCCGGCTCAAAAGGTGGTGACTTCCATTAGCATTGCAGTGCCTTTGGTAGAAAGTGGGAGAAGCATAGAGTCGATCACTGCGTGAACATAATGAACAACAGATACATGAAGAAGCCAGATCTCCTTCTAAGTTCTCAAGAACTTTTCCGCGGTCCAACTGCACAGGAGGTAGATGATATTGCCAAATTGTTATGCAGATAAATGGCGGCGAACTCTCACACTTTCCGTACATGGATGTATGCTTTCATCGGGACCATCAAGTCAACAAGATTGATTCCATAATCAATTGGTCGAAATCATTAAGCGACAACATATCATGGCAGCAACTCCGAACGTGAAGCGTACTTTCACTTCAAAATGACTTCTTATTTGGTATATGCAGTAGCTTCACAAGGCATCTTCTCCAAGCTGGATAGATGTGGCGTTCTTTCTAAGGACCCCATTTTCGAGTGCTACCCACAACTTACTGTACCTGCGTGCAAGAAAGATTTCAAAGTGGTCAACGATGGATTCTTCTACGAATTCATTTGCAGGCTGGACAAGGATCTAAAGGCCAACAGGGTGAGCAAGGAAGCGTGGGAAGTTGTATCCAAAATTGGCAGTCTATTCATTCAGTTTGCAGATTTCACATACCTCAGGGTTACTGGCTTTTCTGGAGAACCGGTTAAGCTGCCCAGATATCCGAATGATAGATTGATCACCATGGAGTTGAGTAGACAACTTGTGGAGATACACGACCTTCAGTCGAAACGGCACAAGTCTACGGGCTTCTTCCCGATCACTGTGGGACATTATAGCTGCCAGAGCATTCATAGAGCTCGAGGGATGGAGGTGGAGATGTTATCTCGAGTATGAGCAAGAGTTCTTCCCAAAGACGACTGAACTTCGATCCATTTGGAGTAGCCGAGAAAACGATATCTCAGAGTACTCACATGTGCCTTCATTAGAAGATTTCGGATGAAGTGCAAAAGTGAGTACGAGGTTTAAAAGAAGGATTTCAACAGTATCAAGACGGCAAGTGTTCGACTTTCGACTAAAGACGGATACTGCGGATCTTAAAGATGATGGGAATGTGTTACTTGACACTTACCATCAAATGGGAGGAGATAGAGCCGTACTTCAGGATAACGTAGGGCGGCTGTCATATGATCAAGAAAGGTCGCGTTGTTTCGTGAACACTTCAAATCGGTCACGAAGGGATATCGCCGATGAAGCATTGATGAATCAAATCACGGGAAACTTCGGCACAGAAGATTCCCTCAAGCGGAAGCACGAAGGAGAAAGCAGAAAAGGCCCGAGAATATGAAAGTCCACAGAAGATCTCAATCAAAGGAGAAGATCACTTCCACGGCTATGACTTTAGTTCCGGCTTCTCCAAAGATCCAGTACTTCACCAACTGTTGCACCTCAAAGCAGACACTTCCATGCCTCCACTGAATCCGGCAACATTCATCTTCTCTCCTCAGCCACTCCGTTCAGCACCTGTTCCAGAAGAGACGTTGAAGCTGCAGATGACAGAGTTCGAAAGAGCTTTGTCCTTAGATGATTCAGAAGATGGCAACCATAACACTCGTATGTGAGCTTTTCGATGGAGAGGAAACAAAGTGGGAGATAGTAGTACACTCAGCAACTTCTCATTCTCCGAGAAGTAACTTCTCAGAATGGTTGGTTTCGCAGTTGGTTCCAGAAGCTAGAATGGAAATGACCTTTGAGGAACACGATTTGCAGCTACTCCAGAGTCTAGGCAGAAAAGATAGAAAACCTAAAGTTGCTAAGGTAACTTCAAGGTTGATCATTGAGGAGTCAGGGCAGAAATTTGCCGAGATGTCGGCCCGGCGGAAGGGAAGGAGGATGAGCTCATGGCAGAGAACATAACAATAACCAAAGTACCTATCGGTCAAGCCACCACGAAGGATCAAGCAGGATACACAGAGACATTGATAGATGCTCTATTCCTTAGGCTCGACAGAGAAAAGACAGAGAAAGAACTTGTGAAGTAAGGTATCTCGGTTACAGTGCGAGATCATAGCCAAGGTTGCTAAATCTTCCACTCGGCCCTACATGTCACTCGGGTGAGTGATTATCTTATGCAGAGATGGAAGATGCAAACAATCAGTGAAAGCTATGACAAATGGAAGAATTTGATTATTCGTCAAGTTTCGACAACTCGGAGAGGTGCCACCACCGAAGGTTATGAACGATGCACGAGCAGATCAGTCAAGCAACCGGTGATGAGCATAGTAGATATGAACACAGTTGCTGAGAGTAACCTGAGTACTTTGGCTGAAATCAATAAGCTGCCGGAGAAGTGTTGGTTACGGAACAAATTGTACAGGACAAATCAGTTGAGAAGGGGAAGCAGCTGGAGTTTGCAGTATCTTTCTGTTTGGAGATCTGCAGAATCTGCTGAAGAGGATGCAAGCACTTGAGAGTAAGACATCATCTTTACCAGACTGTATCATTGCTTTCACTGAGGAGGAAGTGGTCGGAAATGTTACTTCATACGTATGGATCATTCCTAGCAAAATGCCTAATTCCCTGGAAGTATCTCTTTTGATGGTAGAAGGGAGAATTGATAGAGCTACTAAGTCTTTCACGATGAATTCTATTAGCAGACTGGTGGCACTGCAGTCGGATATTGCAAGGTTCGGGCCGAGCTTAGAGGATGTGGAAGCATGTATCAAGGTGTTGAACGAAGGATTGCTGCATTCAGGACATAAAAGGAAGTTGTGGCTAAGACAGATGGGAAGATGTTGAATTACATGTTCGACAAGTATATTCAGTATCAGAACAAAAAGAAGATATAAATGTTACAGCTGGCTTGACCTCTTCTTCTATTGTTTTTGTTCTATTTTTCACGTTCTCGGATGAAATTGTAAAACTTTAAAGTTATTGGTTTTGAAACCATTACTTTAAGTTATGTGGAACAATTCTATTAGTTAAGTGATACATGTGTCACTTAAGGAGGAGTTAGTGGAGGATGATTGCCAAATGTCATCTTTACTTCTTGTTTATGTTTCAGTTTAGTTGAGTTTCCCATTTGTACTTTCCCTTCTACATTCTATAAGTAGAAGAAGAACCTCCGGTTAATGATCAGAATTTGTAAGCAAAGCATTCTTGTGTTCTAGACTTTGTGCTGAAACCCTGATAGCCACTTGAAGCAAAGGAATATACAGGAGCAAATTTCGGAGAACTTTGTGTCACGGTGTATTGTGTTTCTAGCTTTTTATCTTAGATCTTTAAATAAACTGTGTTATTTTAGATCTAGATCTAGAGCTGCCTTTGCTTATAATTCTATGTTGATATCTATTGGTTTCTTCTATGTGCATGCAATCAACTCTGTTATCTATTGATTGGGATGCACATCTTCCCCATTTCTTCTCTGTGTTTATATAATTCCTTCTTCTATAAATATTTCCTTTCTTAAACTGTTTACTTGCTGTAGAACTATACAACTATGGTTCATGAGCTGAATAGTTAAAGTAAAACCCCATATAGATACTAGCATATTTTAATTGACAAATCGACACGGAGCCTCACCAAGAAATGAGGGAGATTTATCTCATGATTGTTTTTGAGCTTCGAAGTTGTATGCGTTATTCGCTATTCCATGATGGTACCTATTTCTCCCTGCTCATTCTGCTAGGTTTGTGAAAATCTTGAATATTCTTTCCCGCATTTGTAACTTTCGCTCACATGTTTCATAGTTTCCCTTTCAGTTTGGTGTGTTTCCTTCTTAGTTGTGTGTTTGTTTTGCTTTTCCCTCGCTTGTATCGGTTGGTGAAGGAATGACTCTATTGCCCAATTGCAAGGCACCTTTGGTTTGCTTATCCATGAGAATTCTTAAGTCCTCCATTATCACTTACAATATATGTCCCCAAGTTCGAGCCAATTGTTGTGCTAAATGTCTAGCATGCAAAATTTAAAATTTTGGTCATGAGAAGCAAGCCTCTTCTTGGAAATTTGCTTTCGGTCATTGTCAAACCCTTCCTCTAGCCAACCTGTCCACAATGTCATCCTAATTTTGGCTAAGAGGAACGTGCTAACATGATTTTCAAGTGTGTTTCATGTGCAGGGAAGTATACCTAGGTGGATTGAGGAAGTTACTGAGGTCCAAGGTAGAACAACTCTCCCCGGAGGCATAAAAAGGGCTATTTTTAGCCATTTTGCAGTTAGAGAATATCCTTTGGAAGGTGATATTAAGGGCACTTTGGTTTGCTTATCCATGAGAATTCTTAAGTCCTCCATTATCACTTACAATATATGTCCCCAAGTTCGAGCTAGTTGTGCTAAATGTCTAGCATGCAAAATTTAAAATTTTGGTCATGAGAAGCAAGCCCCTACTTGGAAATTTGCTTTCCGGTCATCAGTAAACCCTTCCTCTAGCCAACCTTTGTCCACAAAGTGTCATCCTAATTTTGGCTAAGAGGAACGTGCTAACATAATTTTCAAGTGTGTTTCATGTGCATGGAAGTATACCTAGGAGGATTGAGGAAGTTAGCGAGGTCCAAGGTAGAACGACTCTCCTCGGAGGCATAAAAAGGGCTATTTTTAGCCATTTTGTAGTTAGAGAATATCCTTTAGAAGGTGATATCAAGGGCACAACCCATCTGGGGTTGTATAGAGGAGTATTGAATGTATCCAAGGCAATTTGAAGGAGTTCTGCGGAACCATATGATGTCGGGAATCAACCAAGCAAAACAAGGTCATTGTGGGTGCAGGGAATGCCACGCCTCGACAGAGAAAGTAGACTTGTCCTGAAGGTTCTGGGAGTTCCAGGAGGAGTTGGAAGCTAAACAAATAGGCAATGGAAAGCTCTTGGAATTCTTCACATGGCGATACACATTAATTTTGGCCCAAGACTTCAAAATCTTCTCGTGATAATTTTAGTCATTGCAGCTGCCCCTTTGAGCCAAAAGAGTGACTGGGCCTAAAATTCAAATTGCAGAAAAAATTAGCTCTTGAAAAGGGTTAGAATGGTCTTAACAAGTGTTTTGGAGTCAAAATCATATAAGGTTTGGCCCCTAAACTCCATGTCACGCTCTCGGGGCAGAAAAAGCACTTTTGGTGTTCTAATTTCAAGTTGGGATGATGACATCAGCAAATGAAATAAGCTTGAGCGCACTTTTGAAGCTTGTGTGTCCCTTTTCCCACAAGTGTAAGGGGACAAGAGGGACAACAAAGTGCGCTCCCTTATGCATTGACATGTTTCGTCACTTAAGTGACAACTTATGTTAGGGAAGTTGCAAATGTTTGCTTTACTCAAATCTAGCCCCTCTCCTCATGTTGAGTTGACCCTTGGTGCACATTTGGAGCTCATGTGTCTCTTGTCCCTTGGTGCAAGGGGACATGAGGGACAAGAAAGTGCGCTCCCATTGCTAGTAACTTCTTCGTCACTTAAAGTGACAACCTTGGTGCCAGGAGCCGTAAAACATGCAAACTTGTTCCCAACTCAAATGCACCCCCTCTTCATGTTGCATGCACCCATGGCGCACTTTTGAGCTGATGGTGTCCCCTTGCATTGTCCCAACAGCCAAAGGGATAAGAGGGACAAGAAAATGTGCTCCCCCTCTCCCAGTCAGCCCTTGATCACATGCATGACCCTGTTGCAGTTCTCGAGAGCTTGTTTTTTAACTCTCTCATCTCACCCTCATGTCACCACATGCTGTCACATGTCAAGACCTGGTGCAAAGCGCACTTCTGTGTCCCTGTTGTCCTCTATTTTTTAGGGTGCAACCTCACTTCAACCTCGATCTGACCCCTATTGAGCTTGTTTTGTTAAAATTGAGTTAGAGTGTGCAAGTATAATGAAATAGTTTTGCAAATAAAACACTTAGAATATTTTCATACTTGAATGCTTTGATTTTCCCCCAACTCTATTTTTGCACAAGCGTGTTGTTGAATTTTTCCTGGAACCTCAAGCTTGAAAACAATTTTTTGCTAATAACTCCATAACCGTGCACTTGATCTCCGTGCATCTTCACCAATGCATTCCTCCTAAAAACACCTTCACATTGACTATAAACTTTCTACCATTGATGCTCTGTATAATTTGCAGCAATCAGAAGAATTTTGCAGCCCCTACACCTGCCTTTTCAGATCTACAGAGTTCTAGCGATTAAAAATCTCTCAAAATTGGAGCAGAAGATCCTGAGCCAAAAACTAAACTTTTGAGATCGGTTTGGTTCCAATCTGACACCC
Source organism: Taxus wallichiana var. yunnanensis (assembly GCA_018340775.1). NCBI lineage: Eukaryota > Viridiplantae > Streptophyta > Pinopsida > Cupressales > Taxaceae > Taxus > Taxus wallichiana. Next base: position 97,180,754 of record CM031236.1, read on the forward strand.
AAAAGTCCCCTTTCTAAAAAAAGTAAGTTTCAGAAACGGAAAACCTTCAGTATCCCTGTCACTCCTTACAAGTCAGAAACTTAAAAGTGACCATTTTGGAAACTTACTAAAAATGTCACGATGATTTAATTATAGTCAAGTGCTAATCTATTGACCATTTATTATGATTAAATTAAAAGACTATTTATTATGATTTATGTCACGATGATTTAATTATAGTCACGTGCTAATCTATTAACCATTTATTATGATTAAATTAAAAGACTATTTATTATGATTTAATTTAAATATTTGAGTAAGAAAGGGTTGGCTGACCCCTATTTATTATGGCGCTCAAGGTTGGGGACAAGTCATCCAAATTTAAAAATGAAGGGATGCATCTATTGAAAGGGACATCTCTTTTTGAAAAGTCATACCTCTCCATGAAGAGGCTTCAAGGGCTATATAATGGTGAAGAGAGGTTGGATAAAGTGTGTGAAAAAAATGTTTTATCTTTCAAATACAAGCAAATTTTAATGAAGAAGATCGAAATAACCATCATCCGTTGAAGAAGCAACATTCAGAAGGTGGAACTTTGTTTCTTTGGAGGTCAGTGCCTCCTAAAAGAAGAGATTGGTGTCTCTTGCTAAGTTGGTGCTTAGCAGTGGGGATTGGTGTCTCCAGTAGGTTGGTGCCTACAAATTTTGTAAATTAATTTTATTTTATGGCTGGATTTGGATAGTAGATCCAAACAACTTCTCTTTGTGGTTTTATTCCTAGAAAGGGTTTCCACATAAATCTTGTGTCTCTTAATAATTAGATCTTGTGTAAATGTTGTTATTGTGGATATTACTGATTCACCTCCCCTCTTAGTATAAGTGTGTGCTTAACAATTGATATTAGAGTTAGTTCCTTTAGAAAGCAGTCTAGCGGCTGGAAGGTAGATCTTGGGAACACACATGGCTTGTTAAGAAGGTTTTTCCACAAATAAAGCTTTGTTATTTGATGAAACAAACTATGCATTCTAGAGCATAAGGATGCGAACTTATCTAATGGCTCTTGGTTTTGATATTTGACAATCAGTAGTGATTAGTTATAAAGCTCCATCAACTCCATCGATGGATGAGGTTGGAAAGAAGACTAGTGAAAACGATGCAAAAGCCATTAATGTTATCTTGTGCGGTTTGTCAGAGTCGAGTTTGTCAAGGTAATGCACTGTGACTCAGGAAAAGAAATATGGGACAAAATTCAAAACATCTATAAAGGTGATGACAAAGTTAAGATGGCCAAGCTCCAAACTCATAGAAGACAGTTCGAGAGCTTGAAGATGAAAGATGAAGAAAATGTTGTTATTTGCTTCGTGTGGATGAAATCATCAACACCAGCTGAGGGCTTGGTGAAAAAGTTGAAGAATCAATGATCGTGCAAAAGGTGCTAAGGGCACTTCCCTTAAGATTTTATGCGCTTTCCACCATTGAAGAAATAAAGGACCTGAGCTCATTAACAATGGACGAGTTGCATGGGATCCTCATGACATATGAAATGAGGACTGAAAAAGAGAAGCCATCAAAACGAGAAGCAACCTTCAAAGCTTCAAAGGAGGTGAAGAATGAAGAGCTTGAATCAAACTATAACACCCACAATGAATCAAATGCAAAGGAAGCTCATTTTTTTAGAAAGCTTAAGACATGATCTAGCAAATACAAAGGTAAGCTACCTTTCAAATGTTTTAACTGTTGAAAAATAATACATTTTGCTGTAAAGTGTCCACATGCAGAAAAAGAATAATAGTGATGATGAAGATGATCATAACAAGAAGAACGGTAAAGCAAACATCATCAATACGAAAAAAGATACAAACAAGGTAGATATGAAAAGAAGAACTTCGATAAGCACAAGAAAAACCTCTATTCCAAAAGGGATAGTAGCTCATCTGAGGAGAGCGATGAAAGTATCTCAAATAGTGACAGAGAAGAAACTCTCCTCATGGCAATAGAAACAAGGAGTGATGTCGCGGCAGGTGAAGACAACTTTGTGAAAAAAGGAAAAGAAAAGATGGATTTAGAAGAGGAAGAAAATGTCGAAAATGAAAAAGTAGATCTTGAAGAACTCATTTGTGCCTTAAGCGAGATCAAGAAGCTTAAGAAAAAGAATTTGAAACAAAAGCTACAACTTCAAAAATATGAAAAAGAAGATGGTGATTCAAAAACAAAAATGCCACAAAACCTTGAAGAATCGAGAAAATATTATCAAATCACCTAAAGATTCAATTAGAAGATAAGATAAATATATTAATGTCCAACGAATGACCACAAAAGTAGGTCAATGGGATTGCAGCCCAAACAATATACAAAGTGCGAGTGGGGACAACTCAAAACGAGTTCCCAAAAATAGAAAAGAAGAGAAAAGACAACAGAAAGGAAACCCGAAGCCAAATACCCCCACAGGTGGGGGCAATGGAGCAAGCGGGGGGAAAAACGAGGGAAGCAAAGAAGGGAATGAAGGGGGGGACAAACAAGGACCAATGGTCTAATCAGGAATGGTAGCCACACCCCTCCTAACATTAGAGGCCGACGAAAAGAAGTTCCTGATGGATTGACAACCCAACGAGGGGAGCGAAGCCTCCTTCCCTGCTGAGATCTCGAGACCCGACACAACGGCCAGGAGGACGAATGGAGCTGGACGCCCTCAGTACGTGTGGTCATCCGATTCTGCTAGCGGTGATTGAGAGAAGTGTGAAGGTCTAATCGGGGATGGCGATCTATATGCATCGTATCTCGGGTGGGAAAGGCTTTGTCGTTTAGTACCTCCACCAGTGGGTAGAACCGGAAAGAAGGTCATAATCCGTCTCGTGGGGACGACTCTCGAAGGGGGATGAAGAATCTGGTCTCGTAACAACAAAGACTCACAGATGTAGAGGGCAAGGCACCGTTGGTCGATATATTTGAAGAAGACCGGGAGAGTTTGAATCCCTCTGAAGAGACAATGAAATCGTCCTCTGATCTCATAGTATATGGGGCAGCGGAAGATGAAATGAGTCTCTGTCTCCACCTCATGAAGGCTACAGAGCCTACAAAGTCTATCCTCCCAATCAAGGTGGTGATCAGTCTCGCACTCAAGTCTGTGGGAGCCGACTGAAAATTGAACCAAAGGTATACAGAGGGCATGCACCCGGTGGACGAGAGAGGTGTGCGAGGGCGGATGATGGGTCCATCTCGATTTCAAGAAAGTTCTTTGCATAAAAGGACATCTTAGGGCCCAAACCCCCAGGGGGGTTCACCCAAGTAGTCTGAATGAATCTCGTGTAGATATCCTCCCGAATGGACCTGTTCAACACTTGCTTGGTGGGCAAGAGATGACTGGGAGCATTCAGAGAATACTTGAAAGGGGGGAGACAATCAATTTGGATACCAACTAAGTCCAACAAGGCAGAAGTCTCGGCAAACCAACAACGGCCCCACGGCTTCTAGGCAATACTCACAGAGGAACAATGGCGAGATATGGATACTGTCGTCTGCGCATCGGAGAGATCACCAAACCTCCGATACGGTGAAGAAAGGATATGTCAAATATAGTCTCCAGACAAAAAGGTCGGGCTTGAACTCGCCAAAATAATATGTTGGGGACCGTTTGCATCGATGAAACGGCGAAGGAGGAGAGTCTCGAATCCTCTCACGAAGCCCAATCTATGTCCAAAAGGGAGGGCCCCCAGACAACAGACCCATAGAGAACAGTGGGGTGGATGAGGGAGTTCATAAGAAACATCTTGGAGGAGACGTCTTGGAAGTGGTGCTAAAAACACTGTCTCTCGAGAATGGGAAGAAACCCATAGCCGTCATTCACCCTCGGGTCAAGAGCATGCCTCATATGAATCTAGACCCCGAGAACCGAACTCCTGGTAGGTGTATGTATTAGTAATTTCAACCGCCTGCCCCTTGAAGAAGAAATGGAGGTGTGATGTCTGCAACCCGTTGAAGACCATGACCTTGGTCTTACCCAGATTGACCGTCAAATGCTGAAGATCACAGAATAAAGCAAGTGCATCAAGCTGTCTCTGAAGCCCCTCAGGAGAAGAGGCGAGTAAAACAATATTGTCGGCAAATAGGAGAATAGAAATCAAGACGTGGTGAAGAAGGCAACCATCCCCTTCCTAAATGTGATCTTGAAGGAAAGATTCCAGCTCATCAATGTAAATGCCAAAGAGGGTAGGAGACAAGGGGCACCCCTGTTTAACCCCAATGGTGCTCCTGATGAGATCAAACAATTCGTGTGCAGTACGAAGACGACCAAGGATGGACTCATAGAGGCGCATGATGGCAATAACAAGTCTTAGAAATACCGATGTCTCGGAGTCGTTGGAAGAGGGCCATGCGAGGTACGGAGTCAAAAGCTTTTCGAAAGTCTACAAAACAACAATAGACTTTCGAAGAGCGGTGACGAGCCTCCTCAATAATAGCTCGAAGGGTGAAGATGTGGTCGATGGTGTGGTAACCAGGGCGAAAACCAGCCTGACCTCTGGCTCTGAGCTGCTTCTGCTCCAAAATCTCGGACAACAACCTGTGGAGGACTGTAGCATAGAGTTTGGAGAAAGAATGGCCCACCATGATAGTCTTGTAGTTGTTCGGATCAGAAATGGACCCAACTTTGTGGATCGGGTGAATGATATGATGAGACCAGGTAGGAGGGAAGCCCACGCTAACCACCTGATTGAAAAGATCTGCCAAATAGGTACCAAAAACCTCAAAACCCTGCTTGAAGAACTCGGCCTGGAAACCGTCCACATCAGCTGCCTTGCTACAGTTCAAAATCCTTATTGCCTCTTTGATATTACGGTGAGTGAAGGGATTACCAGGCGGCGGGATGCCAATCTGGGTAGACTGCTGCCCCGGAACATCGTAAAGGGTAGAGGTGTGGGAAAAAATGGAGATAGGATCGATCGTTGTGGAGGGGGAGTGGCGGGGAAAGACAATACGCCAGAAGGACCGAGGGTTAGTCCTAAGGGAGGTGGAAAGCATATATCTGTGGTGGGAAATGAAGGATTGCTTCTTACGGTGGAGAAGGCACTGTAGGCAACCTTAAGAGTGGGGAAGGAGGGGAGGGCCTGGGTAAAAGCCTGGCGAAGGCGACAGTGAAGGGATTTGCACTCTACATCGTACCATTGGTTCATGGGGCAAGATTTAGTAGTACTAGTGGCCGAGGGATGGGTGGTGGAGCTGGGAAAGGATCTCAGGGCAGCCTCCCACATGGCAGAGGAAAGGCATGAGTACTTGGCCTCCACACTAGGCATGTTAGAGAATAGGGGCTCAGAGGGGAGAAGGTCGCGGATGTGGGATGAGTAAGATCCGTAATCCCCTTTATCAAAATGAAAGGAGATGCGAGGTGGGTAGTGGGGAGGGGGAGGAGGGGCGGTGGTGGTAGGAGAGCTTGCGACCAGAGAGAAAGTTAGGACAACATGATCGGCAAGGGGAATGGGGGAAACAAAGGAGCAGAAGAGGGGTGAGATGTTCGGGTGGCAAGGATATAGTCCACCACACTAGTGCCCCCGCCATGGGGATGACATGTGAAGAAGTGTGAATCCGGGAAGCGCTCGATCCCGTTGAAGATCACCAACGCCTGTGACTCCCGAGCTGGAGGAGGAACCGACCATAAGTTGTGAAAGGGCCATCTGTATCCTCAGAAGTCCTATGCAGACACAGGGTTTGTCCTCTATGTGTAGAGCGTATCCTCTGACTTGTTGTGGAGGGGGACTTGAAAGTGTTTGGTACGGACATTAAAGTCACCTAAAATGATAACCTCCCTTTCGACAAAGTATTGACCATTACTGTCGTATAAGTCAAAGAAAGGATCACCATCTGGGCCATTGTGGATGGCGTAAGGGGAAGCAGTCGGAGGAAAGTAACAAACTGCTATATATAAATCCCTAGAGAATCGAGCGGCCCTACTGATGTGAATCCACATGTACCTGGCAAACTCATCAAAACCGACCATCGAGATCCTGTTCTGGAAGGAGTCTCTATAGAGACATGCAACCCCACCAGAGCCTCTAACACCACCCGAAGCCCGAGTCTCCTGTCTGCAAGTTGATAACCAAAGAAATCCAGTAATGCCTGGGAGAGGACGAACCGGGCTCTCGTGTGTCTCTGTGATGAAGAGAATGTCGGCATCCCCGAGAGCATCAAACATAAGGCCCGGGGAAGACCAAAGGGAACCATTCCCATTCCAACAACTGATAGATAAGCCTCTGGTCTGACTCCTCTCCCACTTGGCCCGTCATTGGGGGACCCCTTGGCGGGGCTCCCAACCAGAGGAGAGTCTCTAATAACAGCCCGAAGATTCCTAATAACAACCCATTTACCTACTTTCCTTGCTGCCATAACTTGCTCCCTAGAGCATTTGAGCTCCCCAACTTGTGTCCTGGTGAGATCTTCATCAAGGAAGACCTTGTCTGGGCGTGAAAACAGAACCCTCTTAGCCCTGAGAGCTCGCAGCCTGTCAAAAGTTGTCTTGAAACGGATGAAGAGTGTGGAGTCATAGCCAACCCAAGCTCGTTCTAGTGTAATGTCAGGGATCCCCAAAGTATCTGTGATAAAGGAGTTACCAACCGTTAATGGGTCTTGTGTCGGGGTGGGGGGTGGGAGACCCCTCACCTTGAGGTTTAGTTCCCTGTCACGCCTCGTACGTTCCTCAATTAACTTGGCTTGCATAACGGCCTCAACCGCAGCCAAAGGTGGGGGAACACTGCCTTTCCCACTAACAACCTTGGACCATGATTCTGTTTCCAGTTTTAAGGAGGCCTGGTTATTTTTGATTTCCTCCTGTTGAGATCGGAGGTCTACAATTTCTGCGTGTAGGGCATCGTTAGGAGAGCTAGTATTATCCGTGTTGGTGGCTAGTTTTTCTCTCAAGATGACATTCTCAGATTCAACATCCGCGACCCTGCCAATAAGTGTACAAACCTCAGTTTGGAGTTGCTGATTGGCAATTTCGACCTTCTGGATTCGATTAAGGAGTTCCAATAAGATGTCCGTTGTGCTGTTAGAGGTGTTCCCCAGGGGATTCCCGACCATCTTGCCGCCGTAGGGGTTTTGGGGCCATGATTGAAGCTAAACCAGTAGGGTAAACCACCTGAAGAGGGGAGAGGCTGAGAGGCGAATCAGGGAGCATACCAGACAACAGAGACGACCCCACAGTTAAACCAACGATAATTAATCTCCTGTTTCAGCGACTAAAAACAAAAGCCCCTGAAAAGTGGGCCAAAACTGTGTATGCACGAGCAGGCAGTCCCGTAAATTCAAGCAGTCAAAAGTTTGGAAGAAACCTCGAGCAGTGGTTTGCGAGCAAAAAATGTGACTCACGACAAGGCATGCACAACAACAAGGAAAGAATCGAGCCACGAAACAGGGTAACGTGGATCAGCATATGATTTGTATACATGAGGCGTATCCGCGACAGACCATGAGTAAAAACCCAAGCCACGAAACCAAGATGTGCCCTATTCGTGTCTCGTATATCGTGCCCTTTGTTGGTTGTCGACTATATTTCGTACTCCAACCGAAGATGAAAAAGATAAAAGAGGAGGTGAGAACCCAACCGAAGACAAAGGAAGACAATTGCAGAAGCTAGAATCTGAAATTGTTTCCTTAAGGGAGGAACTGGAGAAAACAATTGCCTAGTTGAAAAGAAGCTTAACGTTTGAGTAGAGCATCGAAATATTGGATGATATACTCAATTTCCAAAGGTCAACATTCATTGAGACTGGTCTTGGCTATGAAGAAATCCTGAAAAATTACTAAGGAAGATCAAAATTTAAAGACTACGGGGCCCAAGAGGCTAAATGTAAATGTAGAAAGGCCTAGAAGCTACGTGGATGCACTCAAGGAGTCCGTCAATAATGAAAACAACAAGAAGAAAGAGAATAATATTCCTCAGAATACCAACACTCCTCACAAAGACAACAAAAGTGAGAACATCCCCATCAACAAAAATATATTCAGAAGATCATTCCCTCCAAGACAGTCTCATATGACCAGGTTCCAAGGTTCCTTTTTTGGTTATTGCTTTTTCTATAATCATTTTGGTCATAAAGCAACAGATTGTAGGGCACGTGCAAGAAATAATTATGTATGGAACAAAAACAGAAATTCTTATGGGTTTTTAAATAGAAACTACAATTCATTTTCTCCTTTATCAGATTACAATGAGAATGATATTGTATGTTATAAGTGCAATAACTATGGTCATATAACACGTTTTTGTAGAAGTGGTTTTATAGAATCTCCCAGACAGAACAAGAAAGTGGATGCCCCTACTAAACAAAAAGAAAAATCTACAAAAGTTTGGAAAAGGAAGCAAGAGCAAGATAATCAGAAGAAGGAGAAATCTATGCTTGTGCAAACTGCATTTCATGCACAAAATGAAAGACACTAATGGTACGTGACACGGTGGATGCTTGAGCCACATGATAGGGGACAAAAGCAAGTTTCTCTCTTTGAAGGAAGTAAATGGAGGCACTGTAAAGTTTGGAGATAATGCTACAAGGATAACTGGAAGAGGTACTCTTAGTCTTGATAATGGAAAGACAAAAACAAAAAATGTCTTGTATGTTGAAGGTTTAAAGCATAATCTTCTTAGTGTTAGTCAAATGTGTGATCAAGGATACACCCTCACATTTTATGCTCAAGGTTGTGAGATCAGGAAGGCTGATACAGGAAGATTAATTGCAGATGCAAATAGAACAACAAATAACCTATACATGCTCAGTGAGATCAAGGGAGAAAAATGCTATATGGGACAATCAGATGAAAGTTGGCTATGGCATAGAAGAATGGGCCATATGAATTTGATAATTTAGTGAAAATCAGCACCAAGCAAGTTGTAAGAGATATGCCAAAGATTACTAAACCTTCAAACACTCTTTGCAAGTAGTGTCAGCATGGGAAACAAACAAGGGTAAGCTTCAAGACAAAGGAGTACTCAACAATAAAGCCATTGGAACTTGTCCATACAAACCTTTGTGGGCCTACAAGAACACAAAGCTTGCAAGGTGAAAGCTATTTTATGTTGTTTATTGATGATTACTCTAGAATGACATGGGTTACTTTCCTAAGAGAAAAATATGAGGCATTTGAGAAGTTTAAAGCTTTTAAAGCCTTGGTTGAAAATGAAACTAATTTAAAAATCAAGTGCTTGAGATCAGATCGAGGAGGTGAGTTTACCTCAAATGAATTTGAAGATTTTTGTGAGCATCATGGAATAAAGAGACATTTCTCAAACAAGGACTCCACAATAGAATGGAGTTGTAGAAAGGAAGAATTGAATCGTATAGAAGATGGCTAGAACAATGTTGAATGAATCTAAGCTATCAGACATGTTTTGGAGAGAAGCAGTTAACACAACCTACATTTTGAACAAAGGGAAAATTAGACTAAACAACAAAACACCTTATGAATTATGGAAGGGTAGACCAACAACAATTAAATACTTCAAAGTGTTTGGGAGTAAGTGCTACATAAAGAAAGATGATGAAGACTTTGACAAGTTTGAATCCAAATTTAATGAAGGCATCTTCCTTGGATACTCCTCAAGAAGTAAAGCTTATAAATGTTATAAGATAAGATAAATATATTAATGTCCAACGAATGACCACAAAAGTAGGTCAATGGGACTGCAACCCAAACAATATACAAAGTGCGAGCGGGGACAACTCAAAACGAGTTCCCAAAAACAGAAAAAAATGAGAAAAGACAAAGCAAAAAGGAAACCCGAAGCCAATACCCCCATAGGTGGGGGCAATGGAGCAAGCGGGGGAGAAAGACGAGAGAAGCAAAGAAGGGAATGAAGGGGGAAAACGAGGATCAATGGTCTACTCAGAAATGGTAGCCACACCTCTTCTAACATTAGAGGCCGACGAAAAGAAGCTCTAGATGGACCAGTAACCCAAAGAGGGGGCGAGAATCTCCTCCTCCGCTAAGATCTCGAGACTGACGCGATGGCTAGGGGGACGAATGGAGCTGGGCTGCCCTCTAGTACGTGTGTGCATCCGATTCTGCTGGCGGTGATCGAGGGAAGTATGAAGGTCCAACCGGGACGAATTGATCTATGCACTTGTAGTTGGGTCGGAAGCAGCTCTGTTGTTTAGCTCCTCCACCTGTGGGTAGAATTGGAAAGAAGGTTGTAATTCGTCTTGTGGGGAAGACTCTCGAAGGGGGATGAAGAATTTGGTCTCGGAACAGCAAAGACTCATGGATGTAGAGGGCAAGACACCGCTGGTCAATATATCTGAAGAAGACCGGGAGAGTTTGAATCCCTTTGAAAAGATAGTGAAATTGTCCTCTGATCTCATAGTATATGGGGCAACGAAAGATGAAATGAGTCTTGGTCTCCACCTCTTGAAGGCTACAGAGCCTACAAAGTCTGTCCTCCCGATCAATGTGGTGATTAGTCTCGCACCGAAGTTTGTGGGAGCCGACTAAACCGACCAGAGGTAAACGAAGGGCATGCACCGATGGCGATTACAAAAGATTATAGTAAAAGATTACAAAAGATTGTAGAGGTGCCAGTATAAAAGTGGATGGATTAAGGTGTCAAAAAGAGAAAGCACAAGAAAATGATCACCCAAAGGAACTAGATTGCAAGGAAGAAGAAAAAGAAGAAATAGAATGAGAAGATACAAATGCACCCTCTTAATTTGTCCGAAGAACCATTCAAAAAGTCAAATTCTTGGTGATAATGATATTGGAATACAAACTAGATGAAGATTAACGAGTGTATCTAAACAAGCAAACTTTTCCTTGTTATCTAAAATAAAGCCTAATGACTTTGCAAAAGCTAGCAAAGACAAGCATTGGATTGATGTTATGGAAGAAGAGCTGAATCAAATTGAAAAGAGTGAAACATGGGAACTCGTTCCAAGACCAAAAGATAAGAATGTGATTGGTACCAAGTGGGTTTTTAGGAATAAGCTGAATGAAGATGGCCAAGTGATAAGAAATAAAGCAAGGTTAGTTTGTAAAGGCTATGCTCAAGTTGAAGGTATTGACTTTGAAGAAACTTTTGCTCTGTTGCAAGACTAAAAGCTATTAGAATTGTTTTTGGCATATGCTTGTTTCAAGAACTTTAAAGTCTATCAAATGGATGTTAAGTCTACCTTTCTCAATGACAATTTAGAGGAAGAGGTATACATTGAATAGCCAGAAGGTTTCCTATTATCAGAAAATATGGATTGTGTGTGCAAATTGAAGAAAGCACTTTATGGACCAAAGCAAGCCCCCAGAGCCTAGTATTCAAGACTTGACAAATATCTATAACAACAAGGCTTCAAAAGAGGAATTGCTGATAGTAATTTCTACGTCAAGACTGAAGGTAAAAATTAGTTGATTGTTGTGGTTTATGTAGATGACATCATTATTATAGGCAGTAGTGAAAAAATGTGCGAAGAGTTTTGCGAAAGGATATGTAAAAGGAGTTTGAGATGTCTATGCTCGGTGAGTTGTCATTCTTTCTTGGTTTACAAATTTCTCAATTTGACAAAGGCATATTTATCTCACAAACTAAGTGTGTTAAGGAGATGTTGAAAAATTTAGAATGGAAAATTGTGCACCAGTTAGCACACCCATGGTCACAAGCTATAAATTAAGCAAGGATGATGAATCTCTGAATCAAATTAGACACTTTATAGGTCAATGATTGACAACCTACTATATGTAACAACATCAAGGCCATACGTTATGCAAGCAGTAGGCATGGTAGCACGTTTCAAGCAACACCAAAAGAAACTCATGTGCAAGCAGTCAAAAGAATTTTAAATATCTAAAGGGCACTTTGGACTATGGTTTGTGGTATCCGAGAGGTGAAGATTTCACTCTAACAATATATATAGATGCAGATTGGGCAAGAAGTGTTGATGATAGAAAGAGTACAAGTGGAGGAGCATTCTTTCTTGGCAACAATTTAGTATCTTAGTTAGCAAGAAAGGCTTCTGTTTCTTTATCCACAACATAGGCATAATACATAGCAACAATGTCATGTCATGTTGCACGCAATTTCTTTGGATGAAGTAGACATTGAAAGACTTTAAGGTAGAATATGATCATCCAATTTCAATCGACAAAGGCATATTTATCTCACAAACTAAGTATGTTAAGGAGATGCTGAAAAAAATTTAGAATGGAAAATTGTGCACTAGTTAGCACACCCATGGCCACAAGTCTGTAAATTAAGCAAGGATGATGAATCTCCTGAAGCAAATCAGACACTTTATAGGTCAATGATTGACAACCTACTATATGTAACAACATCAAGGCCAAACGTTATGCAAGTAGTAGGCATGGTAGCACGTTTCCAAGCAACACCAAAAGAAACTCATGTGCAAGCAGTCAAAAGAATATTTAAATATCTAAAGGGCACTTTGGACTATGGTTTGTGGTATCCGAGAGGTGAAGATTTCATTCTAACAATATATATAGATGCAGATTGGGCAAGAAGTGTTGATGATAGAAAGAGTACGAGTGGAGGAGCATTCTTTCTTGGCAACAATTTAGTATCTTGGTTAAGCAAGAAGCAGGCTTCTGTTTCTTTATCCACAACATAGGCATAATACATAGCAACAATGTCATGTTGCACGCAATTTCTTTGGATGAAGCAGACATTGAAAGACTTTAAGGTAGAATATGATCATCCAATTTCAATCGACAAAGGCATATTTATCTCACAAACTAAGTATGTTAAGGGGATGTTGAAAAAATTTAGAATGGAAAATTGTGCACTAGTTAGCACACCCATGGTCACAAGCTGTAAATTAAGCAAGGATGATGAATCTCCTGAAGCAAATCAGACACTTTATAGGTCAATGATTGACAACCTACTATATGTAACAACATCAAGGCCAAACGTTATGCAAGCAATAGGCATGGTAGCACGTTTCCAAGCAACACCAAAAGAAACTCATGTGCAAGTAGTCAAAAGAATATTTAAATATCTAAAGGGCACTTTGGACTATGGTTTGTGGTATCCAAGAGGTGAAGATTTCACTCTAACAATATATATAGATGCAAATTGGGCAAGAAGTGTTGATGATAGAAAGAGTATGAGTGGAGGAGCATTCTTTCTTGGCAACAATTTAGTATCTTGGTTAAGCAAGAAGTAGGCTTATGTTTCTTTATCAACAATAAAGGCAGAATGCATAGCAACAATGTCACGTTGCACGCAATTTCTTTGGATGGAGCAAACATTGAAAGCCATTAGGGTAGAATATGATCATCCAATTTCAATACTTTGTGACAACGCTAGTGCAATAAATATTTCAAAGAATCTTGTTATGCACTCTAAAACAACGCATATTTCTATCAAGTATCATTTCTTAAGAGAACAAATAGCAGAACTTGGCCCTCAAAGCCCATCTGTTTAGGCAACTGAAAACTAATTCCTTTGGCATGTTTGTCAAAACTGCCAAATAAGTGGATGATGCTAGGACTTATCAGATTCTCATATATCATAATTTTTGCATTGCGTGTCATGTTCGGGGATGTTGACATGTTGATATCTGGTTGATCAGGCACTTGAACTGTATGCACTTGTCTTTGAGTCGTGCTAGTTCCTCTTCCTTTGCAAAAGCTCTTGTTGTAGCATTTGCATGCTTTGAAGATATCTATTCTTTATTTGAGAAAGGCCATTGAGAATGGTTTTGGCTAGATGAATGCTTGAAGCCATGAGATTTGTTAGTTGTTCCATTATAAGGCTGCAGTTGTTCTCCTTGGATTGGAGAGAATCTCACAACTATTGATTTTGATACTGGAGATGATGGATGTCCTTGAGCATGCATTTATTCTTGCCCAAAGATTTTGAAAGGGATGCTTTCATACTGGGGTTGTTTTCTCCTTGCTAGCTTTAGCATGACTACAACAACAAAGAGATGAGCGAGCGTTTGATACGGATTCTTTGACATGATCTGAATTTGGAATGATAGTTCTTTATGCTACACTTCTAGTTCTGATATCAATGATCTAGGTGGCGACCATGAGTTGCACAGGGACAAACTATAGGTAGTTAAGTCAAACGGATCTGCTGTAGTAAAGTTTCAGATTGTAGGATATGCAATGGAATCTAGTGACAAGATGCAAAATAACCATTACACATTCAAACGCATGAGATATTTGATAAATAATGCAACTTCTATTCAATGACAAAGAAGAGAGTATGGTACATATGCATTCAATGCACCTTAAGGCTGAGAAGGAGGATTCCTGTGATGAGAAAAGGGGTAACACTTCCTATTTGATTTGCGTAATTTGGGAGATGTGTGTTGTAGATGACAATTTGATGCTAGATACTTGATCCCCGTAGGGTCGAATGGCTTACAATATATCATTACAAGAAAGTGTTTACAAAAGGGAACAATTATGAATACAATCTCCCTTCCATAACTATTGACAGTTTTCCTTCTTGTAGGTGTGATAGTTCCAGGTGTGTACTATGCTGACATGTTCTTTGATGTGGCGGGGTTTGGGAAATTCCACCTGGTGTGACGTGACATGGTGTGGACATGTTCGTTGAGTCATGCACAAAGCATAAGTGTTTCACAATATGCATCTTGGTGTTGCACAAGCATGCAAGGGCGCACAGAGTCTCCAAGAATGTTGTAATTTGCTGCAGAGGTGTGCAAGCTGCACACAGTGTTCCTTATGTATGCCAACAAAGCCGGGTAATGCTCGGGGAAAGTGCTAGTATACTGGAATGGAACTTGCATGCAGTTCCTCAATGATGTGCGCTATCTTAGGGTGTACCAATCTAGTCCAATGTCGAGCAAGGAAAGTTTACTGTTATGCCGTGCATTCAAGTAATCCATTCAAATGGCACGAGGCAACTTGGAGTGGTGCAACACTGCTCATATTGCATTACATTAAACAACATTGCACTCACTTGTTTGCTGATCTAGGGTTGTTCTATCGGGGTGTGCAAGTGTGGTGCGTAATACTTTGTATGTGACCAAAAACCGACAAGTGTATCCAATGAGAAGGTAGATTTGAGGGCCCTTTAAATGTGCTTAGATCACATATGGTCAAGGATAGATTTTTCTAGTTTGGTAAAGTTGTTGATGAAGGGATCCGTGAGTAGACGATTCTACACTTGATGTTGTTGGTAGTGAGGATGCTAAGATCACATACTTGTGTTTTTGGTATTTGCATGATGTCATCTTTGATTAGGCTACTATTTTGATACTCTACCCATTTGTTGGTGCACATGAGAATGAGATACCTATCTACATTCATCCAAGATCTTGATTGAGAGATTCCTTCGGAGGTTGATGAGGATGGTTTAAGAGATGCTACATTAGTTGAGGCTTCATAGAGAGAGATTAGAGGCTTGACCTCATCATGTTTTAATTTTGTGGCTCGAGACATGAGACAATTCGTACTTCTAAGGAGAATCTCGTGATACTAAAAGAAGTTAAGGAACATGGGGGATGCATCATTTTGGATCCACAACAAGACCTATCTCTTATTTACGAGTGTCTTAACACTTATTTGGGAGTTGAATCAAAGAGGATTGGGAGAAGATGATGGCATCATTGTTATGAATCTTTGGCGAAATGGTATTTTGTACATAGATCATTTCCTAGTATGTTGATCTCACCTTTGCTATTTTAGAATATTGTTGGAGGTCAAGGTCTTAGAAGGACATTTTGTAACGTCCCTTACGGGACTAACAATGGGGAAAAGGGGTTAACCGGCTGTCCTAAACAGATCTGATCTGAAAACACCTTTAATTATACACACAACAAACTGATAATAACTGAAAACCAATCTAAAATCAGCAGTCTCTTAGGGCAGAAAATTGTCTATGGGTTTCAAGTCCACTTTTCACTATGCAAATCAATGAAGAATGCCACAAAACAATTAATCTAGCCACGACAATATTTATAAATCACAAATACATCAAAAGATTGAAGGAATATCTGATTACACAACAGTATTAATTATTTATAACAACCTAGCCAAAACCGAGGGCTAGGAAAAATAGTAAATCTTTACCAAAATGAAGATTACGGCCTATAAATTATGCCTAATCGAATATGAAATCAAATTTACAACTTGTGCCCTAGAAGGCACCTAAATGCTACCAAACCCTAGTCGCTCCAACTAGGAAGGATTCTAAAATTCATGTAAACCCTTGTAGACGTCTTCCTTGATCTTCTAGAGTCCAAATCTACATGAAGTCTTCAAGATAATTTTCATCCTTCTTGGAAAAGCCACACAATTGGATTTTCGCCCAAAAGTGGAATGATAATGAGCAACCATGTAATGTTCCTCTTTTAATTAAAATTAAAAAGAAGAGAAAATCGATTTGCACATGTAAATTTAAAAATAAAAATATATTTTATTGTGCAAATCAAAAATAAAAGAGAAATTCGATTTCACCTTGGGATTATAATTACTTATTTTTAAGGTGAATTAAGTGACTAAGCAAGTCGCATTTTTCTGGGAATTATTTAATGTTTGGTATTTGAAATAAATCGATTTCTTCTAGGCATGGGTTGATCCATATGGGCCCCATTTGATTTAATTTCCCTATGCATTTAATATTTTCTTTGAATGTGATCTCAGGTACTTTTTAAAATGATATTCTCTCCTAGCTTTTGGCGCCAAAGATGGAGAGAATTTTGGAGAGATGATGCAAGGCAAAAGATATAAAAGAAGATGTGAGTACTCCTTTGTCGCATGTTGACGGTTTATTAAACTTATCTTTATGCTTGAAGAAGGGATGTATGCCCACTAATGATCTAAAACAAAAGGTGTTTTTCAACATCACCTTTGAGTGAAGTGTATATGCCTTTTGAGCTTGAGTTGATGAGTTATTTGCATGTCTATTTAATCCAAGTAAAGTCGCCATTATTGTGAGAGCTTGTGAGTTTATTTGGAGAGTGTTTAATTTCGCTACTTGGTCAATAAATTCGGAAATTGCTGTTGGTTTTCCACTATATAAATCGACTTGTGGAGGGGATTTGCATGTCTATTCTTAGTGGTATTTTGCAAGGATAAAATCTGAACTGTTCTTGCTTATTACTCTATTGCTAATGCACTTGTTTCATGATATTTGGAGCTGCTAACCTTGCTGGAATTTATGATAAATAAATCAACTAGGTTATGTGATTTTCTATCATATTTTGGAAGGGTTTGAAGTCTTTTTCAATCTGCTGTTACAGATCTATTAATGCAGATCTGAAAGTGATAATTTTGAGTGTGGAGAGGTGTATGTTTGAGCTGGAATCAATTTTATAATTTTCCCTAACCCTAGCGACTTGAACTGCAGTTTCGGGGGCTGTTTTGAGTGGGTTTTTGTGATCAGAAAATTCAGATTGTTAGTTCATTGGAAAGTGCATAATTTTATCATCCTTCTGCAATTTATTTCATTCAAAACGGATAAAGATTGAGGAGATATTAATTTTTAAAGTTTGCAGTCATTTTCAGCTATTTCCAGGCATATTAATTTATTTTTCTACTTCTGCAAGTTTATTGGTTAAAGGAGTGCAAATTCCAACTAGATAGCCCATCTGAACCCTTACCTTGGCTCACTCCAACCCCATTTGGGTTGTATTGAAGCCGACATTGGGTTAGTTGAGGTGAACCTATAAGGGTTTCTCTTCTAAATTTTCTTCTTTTGCAAGTAGATTAATAATGATTAATTAATATCCCTAAAATTTGCCAAAAGTAGATGCCTGTAAATGAAGTCCTTAATCTTCGTTTATATCCCAATCTTGGTGCCAAAGGCCAAACATGCATGGCTGACCTCATAAAGCTTCTTTATATCTATTATTTTGCTTTTAAAATCCCCACAAACCCAACTGACCTCCCTAAAATGGGAAATACAAAAATAAAACATAAATATGAATGAAGAAAACTGAAATATAACCCATAATCTTCTCCTGTTCATCATTTTCTTGCCTCTGGAAAGAAGAAAGGCAAAGAATCCTCTATTTTGGATTAATTCGAAAAAGGGGGACATGACAGTCTTCCCTTCCTGAAATTGCTTGTCCTCAAACAATTGTAAGTACTTGGATCGCACATGAGTCTCATTTGCTTCTTCTTTGATGTACTTGCACATGAAGCAAACATATAAAAAAAACAAGAGTGTTTAGCAACTCTTTTATACTCTTCTCATCATGCCTTAGGGACATGATAGCTAGCTCCCTTCCTTTGCTTGATACCAACTCATAATTTCCATCCAATTGATGGATGCCCAATACTTGATGATGTTGTCCCAAAAACATCTATACTTGTGTATTCTTCTCTCAAAATTCAGAATGTAGGTGGTTGGAAACAAGGTATGATAGTCATAAAGTACTCGATTCTCCCTCCTTTTAGCTGAGATCTTCTTTCCTCATCATTCCATGATGGAATGCTCTTCAAAAATGAAAATACACTGTTGGCTGTTAATGGCAGCCCCAAATCTGATTTTTGCAAACTCAGCCCTATAACCATGGCATAACAACTACCAAACTGAAATCTCACGAAGAAAGGCAATTCCATGAGTAATGTAGGGACTGAAATTTGATTTACATATGCTGAAAAACTAAGAACAACATGTCTACAATTGAAATCAGCAGACATCTTGGCCTTAAACTTGAGAAAATCAGCCTTCTTAACATTCCTATGAATTCTGATTTCATCATTTTTCAAGTGGAACCCCAACAACTAAGAACAACATATGCTGAAAAACTAAGAACAACATGTCTACAATTGAAATCAGCAGACATCTTGGCCTTAAACTTGAGAAAATCAGCCTTCTTAACATTCCTATGAATTCTGATTTCATCATTTTTCAAGTGGAACCCCAACTCCTTGTGAATTTTGAGGGTAAATTCCTCTAAAATTTGGAGCTCTTGATACCCACAAACATTGTGTGACTCAGCTGAACTGAAAACAAGGAAGTCAAAACAAAATTCATACCTCTTCATGGGGCCATGAAACTGAAAAATAGAATCATCATTCTCCTCTTTGACTGTCATGTGTACAGCTGCAAATTCATCATAATTGCTTCCCCTTTCCCATATTTCTTTTGGTTCTTTCATGGAACCATGGGTTAGCAATTCATAGAAAAGAAAATCAGAATTCCCATCAAGCTTATGTTGCCTTAAACATGTCATGCTAGAATTCTCCTTCATCAAATTCCTTCCCTTCCATAAGCAAAGAGAGGAAAAATCAAAACTGAAATCTTTACCTTTTTGAGCTTCAAGGGTTTACTCGGATTCCAAGGATGCAAGCAATCTATGAAACTCTTCATCATACCTTTTCTTGTCTCGATCATCATATGCAAAGCAACCCCTATCTTGAAGTCCAAACTCGTGATAAAGAGTTTGTGATGATCAACCCAACAAGATGATAAAGAAGGAAACAAAAGATCTGAAATATGTGTGTACCTTGGGCTGTCATAAAAAACCACTTCATTGCTTGGAAGATGTATAGTGAGTCCTTGGCAAAGAGTCTTCTCCCAACCTTGCCCCTCATTAGCATAGTTATGATCACCCAAGCATGGCCATGATAAATAATGATGAAATAGACTCTTGTCATGATCAAATAAAATATCATATGGCTTACCATAGGCTGCTGATCTGAAAATTACAGCGGATTGAAAGTGGTCATGGACACCCGGAAATGCCCTTGTCTCATGTGTGTACCTCATAACATCTTCCCTTGGAAGCTCCGCTTCATCTTTCCTTTTGTGTTCAGATTTTTCTTCACTTATAACTCCATTTTTGGCTTGTTGATCCACATGTACAGCCACTTGCCATGGTTACCATGAAACCTCAACAATGACAATGTTATTCTTTTCATCAAATGGCTCAAGACAACAAAACTAAACAGTGTAGATTAGATAAGATAAGATAATTATATTAATGTCCAATGAAGGACCACAAAAAGTAGGTCAATGAGATTGTACAATACAATGCAAAAGGTGCTAGAAGGGAGACCGAAGGGGTCATCCAAACAATAAAAGGAGAAAGAAGAAGAAAGAGAGGAAAGGAGAAGGAGAAGCAAGAGCCGTCGTGGCCAAGAGAGTGCAAATGGATGGAGCTGAAGAGGAGGGGGACGAGAGAATCCCACCACTGACACTATCACCTAGCATCCGAGGCCAACTGAAAGTAGCTGGTAATATGCCTGTGTCCTGTAACTGAAACCGTGGGAAGACTGGGATGTCGGTGTCCGAAAGAAGGGCGAGCAAAATGGGCCCTCTGCGTTCTCCTAGACGGACGCGACCTCTGAGAGGGGACCCCCAACCGAGTGTGATCATGAATACCTCTGGATTGAGAGGTAGCCCCCGGGTCCTGATAGATCTGGTGGGAATCCGGGCTGGTATCAAAGTGCCTCTTGATGCCCCTCACTGAGGGAAGCACCATAAAGAAAGAAGTAATCTGTAGAGTAGAACAAATGCGTGTTGAGCATTTTGTCATTGATGTCAAAGGTACAACATTAGTGTTGGTGGAATTATTGAGGTTTGAATATTTGTTTAATATTCAACATTACAACATTAGTGTTCGTAAAATATTTATTCATGTCAAAGGTTCAAGTTACACATTAAGGTGCAAGTTGAATAATTTATTATTCAACAATGTGATAGGACCTACATGACACATGGACAAGTGAGTTGGCCCAAGTGGGGCACAGTAGCTGAGGTGGCAGAGTATGTGGCATTAGTGTGATGTCAAAATTTGAATATTTTAATATTCAACATCACCAAGGAATCTTACGACACATGGCGGGATGTGTAAGAGATTCTATGACAACTTATGACGCGTAAGAGATTCTATGACAACTTATGATGCGTAAGAGATTCTATGATAGCTTATTACGCGTAAGAAATTCTATGACACGTAAGAGGAGTTACTTAAGAGGTGTAAGAGGGAATCTCTCCAAATGGGGCGAAATTTTCTCTTGGTGGATCATTAAAGAGGTGTAAGGGAAGTGTAAGAAGGTTTATGACGCGTAAGAGGAGTTACTCTTACATGTGTAAGAGAATATTGCTATTTGGAGCAAATATTTAATATTGTTGTAACCGCCAAGTGATGTGGCTTGCTTATGGCGCATGTTTTTCATGTAAGAGATTTAAATTGCAATATGGGTGCCAAAATTAGCCCATGGTATGGGCACATGGTTTTAGGGAAACCACAAGTGGTTTTTCCTCTCCTTCTTTCTATATAAGCAAGTGTTGTGTGCACATTTTTATGTGTGCGAGAAAGAGAGCATTTTGTATGAGTGTGATATGTATGTGAGCTGATATTGTAAATCTCTTAAGTGAGTATGAGTATGTGAGAGAGAAAATATAGAAGGAGAAAATATTATTGATTTGTATTGCAGATTTTGGAGTAGGTGCTGTTATCCCAAATTCGCCCCGGCAAATTTGGTCAAGACAACTCCTGCACATAAGGAAATTATGAAGGAAATGACTCAGACCCACGAGCTCACATTCCAGGACGACAAACAGGTTACAGGTGGGCTCGGAAATGAAGGAGCAGAGCCAACAGAGAGAGCCACGTGTCCTAGTGGCGCTTCTCCAAAGATGAATCCAAAAAGGGAAGCCCAAACGAGCGCCAGGTTGCGCGTGGCCCTGGTAGGTGAAAAATGGAGAAACGTCTTCGGGCCTTTAATGCAGGATCTTCTTGCTCTTCAACTACCAGATCCGATTCGATTTGATCCATTGGGAACCAGAAGCGACATATTGTGGGCGGATTTGCGAAGGCATTGATATTCAGTGGTTGAACTTTCAAAGCGAGATTTGATGCATATCCCGGGGTGGTTGAAACAAGATTCGAATTTTCCCTCTTCTCTCTCTTTTCTTTCTATATATATTGTAACACTTCTCGTTTGAGAAGGAGAGACATTCTGGGCATAGAGAAACTCTGTCAAATTTGTTTCTCGACGCCATTTTTGAGCAGCGAACCTTCTCCCACGCTTGGCAAATGTATTTGTGCCTCTATTCCAGAAATGTAATGGTCTGTGCACCTTCTAGAGCAATAAAAACGTGTTTTTGTGGTGTTCTTCAACCCTTTGCATTGTTTTGTTGTTTCTCGTGCCTCTCCCTTCCAAATTTATTTTTCTATGCATGTATTTCACATTTGCAGGTGCAAGATGTTGTGTTTCATGGAGTTTAATGGCGAATTTGAAGATTTGGGCCGTGTTACTTTTGTTTGACCTCCCTCATCTCCATTTTCTCTGTTTCTTTCTCCCTCAATCAGAATATCTCGCTTCCTTTCTTTGGTGTATCACCGGTTTAGTGTAAGCTTTGTTTTTCCTCTTTCTCTCTCCTTGGTTCCTTGGAATGGTTATATTAGGTTAGATTTAGTTTGCTGCATTGGAGTAGCTTGTGGCGGGTAGGTTAGGAAGAGGAATCAACCTTCTCTAGAGGTTCATTCCCATTTGCAAGTCCCATGACTTGGGAATGATCCAATGTTATGCAAATCACACCAAATGACCCCGCCTTAAAAACAGATTTTTAGAACTCATTTGGGGTGTTGTGATTTCGCACTAACAGGTGCTTCGAATTGGGGATTGGTGCCTCCGTGAAGTTGGTGCTTCAATCGAGAGATTGTACAGATTAGTGGTGTTTGCATTGAGGGCTGAATTGGTGTTCGACTTGAAGATTGGTGTCTTACGTGAGTGGGTGCTCACACTTTGTAAACACTATTTTTATTTAATTTGGATTTGGATAGTAATCAGCAGTCCCTTTTAGTTGATGTAGCCCACCTTTGGGTGAACCATGGTATATTTGGTGTTATGTGCATTTGATTTTTGTGTGTACTCTCATTTTATTTTCAGATTTGAACATCTTATTAAGTGTGAAAAAAATTAATAAGTTGGAGAAAAAGTTTTAAGTTTGTTGAATCTTGATTCACCACGCCCCTCCCAAAGTACTCGTGCTTCTAACAGAGTTTGGGAGGAGGCTCGAAGGGTCTCATTTCGGAGCACGAGAGCCTCCGTTGGTAGAGAAGCAATACATCGTTGTTCACGGTACTTGAAGAAATCTGCAAAAGATAGGTGCTCCCAAAAAAGCAAAGTGTAATCTCCCTCTGATCTCGTAGTGGATAGGACACCTGAAGATGAAGTGATCCTCCATTTCGATCTCTGGAGAGAACAGAGCTGGAAAATCCTCTCAAAGTGGTCCAACTGGTGATCCTCCACGCGGAGCCTGTGAAAGCCCACTCTAAACTGGCCTAGGGAATGCGAGTGCGTAACTAGTGTTGAGCGATATACGCGGGCCGAGTGATAAACCTATCTGTGATCTCAAGAAAATGTGCAGCATAGAAAGCCATCTTAGGGCAAAGACCATCCGAAGGGCTGATCCAAGTGTGCTAGGTGAATTGCTTGTAAATGTCTTCTCTGATAATCCTGTGCAGATCCTGCTTACCCGGTAAGAGGTGGGCAGGTGCATCAAGGGAGTATTTGTAAGGTGGGAGACGGTCCAACTGAATCCTAAGAGATCCGAGAAGATGTGAGACTCCGACATACCAGCAAAGCAAGAACGACCGCTATGATCAGAAAGAGCAATAGCCTCCAGAAACGGTAGGTGAGGTAGAGATACCTATCCTACTTAGCAAGAGCTGAGATACTCGGGATGCGTCTGGCGAGACCAGGCTAAATGTAGTCTCAATCTAAAGGGATGAGCTCCGAACTCGGCCGAGATGATATTATGCGGGCTGTCTCTTTGTACACGATGATGCATCGAGCATGAGGATCTAGACTGCTGTAACCGTAGCTCAATCGAGTCAAACAAGGATGGCCGCCAAACCTTGGAACCATAGAGAACCGTGGGTCGAACGAGAGAATCGAGAGTTACATCTTTGACAAGATGTTGGAAAATGGTGGCAAAAGCACTTGTCTCTTGAAGATTGCCAAAGAGCCATAACCCTTGTTAACACGGGGTGAAAAGGCGAGGCCTAAGACTAAAGCGGGGGCCAATAAACAAAACTCCCAGATAAGTATAGGAGCTGGTGATCTCAATCTCCTCCCCACGAGTAGAAGAAATGGAAGTCCGAAGTCTTCAACCCATTGAAGATGATGACTTTGGTTTTACCTAGGTTAACTGTTAGTTGTCTATGGTCGCTATAGAGGACTAAGGCGTCCAGTTGTCTCTGCAGCCCCTCTGAAGAAGAGGCAAGGAGGACAACGTCATCCGCAAAAAGGAGGATGTAGATCGACACCTGGTGAAGAAGGCAACCATCACCTTCTGGATATGGTCCCTGAGAAAGTCCTCCAACTCGTCGATGTAGATACCAAACAAAGTAGGTGATAGGGGGCAACCTTGCTTAACCCCAATAGTACTCCTGATGAAATAAAAAAAGCAACAGCTAGGTGTGAAGACGGCCCAGAACATCCTCGTACAGGCGCATAATGGCAGTAAGAAGGGTTTTGGAAATACCGATATCATTGAGTCTACGGAAGAGAGCTTCCCATGGCACAGAGTCAAAGGCTTTCGAAAATCAACGAAGCAGCAAAAGACCTTAGAGGATTGGTGACGAGCCTCCTCAATGATGGCTCGAAGAGTGAGGATGTGGTCAATAGTTTGGTAGGTAGGCTGGAACCCCGCCTGCCCCTTGGCTCTGTAATGGTGTTGCTCTAGGAACTTGGAAAGCGCATGTGGAGGACCGTGGCATAGAGCTTGGAGAATGTGTGGCCAACCATGATCGTCCTGTAGTTATTCGGGTCAAAAGTGGGACCCGACTTGTGGATAGGGTGAATGATATGATGGGACCAAGACTTCGGAAAATCTGTACAAACAACCTGATTAAAGAGATCAACCAAGTAGTTATTAAGAGTGTCGAGGCCATGTTTGAAAAATTCACTTTGAAAGCACTCCTCATCACCTGCCTGCACATTGTTCATGGCTAAAATGGCTTTCTTCACATTCGTGTAGGTAAAGATATGATAGGTAGGGGGAGGGGAAAACACCTGTATCTGGGGCTGGCCAGGAATATCATAAAGGGTGGAAGTATGGGTGAACATGGAATTGGGAGGTAAGTCCTGGGGTAAAGAGGAATGGCGGGGAAGAATGGTACGCCAGAAACACTTAGGGGAATACATAAGAGAAGCACGAAGCTCAAATTGGCGGCGAGAGATGAAGGTGCGTTTCTTGTGGCGGAGGAGACGATGGTAGTTAGATTTGAGGGACGGGAAGGAGGGGAGAGCGTGTGTAAAAGAAAAGCGAAGCTGTCGGTGAAGGGCTTTGCAGTCATCATTGTACCATTGGTTCATGGGGCAGGTCCTCATAGATGGAAGGGTGGGAGTGAAGTGGGGAAGGAACACTGAGCAACACCGCGAATGGCGAGAGGAAAGGGTATCAAACATCACACCAGAGGAGAGTAAGGCAAATTGGGGTGTAGGGGGAAGAAGCTGACGAAGGTGAAAAGAGAAGTCTCTAGGGTCACCTTCATCAAACTTCTAGATGATACGACGAGAGAAGTGGGAGGGTCGGGAATGGGGGAGTTACCTGTAAGGAGAAGGAAAGGGTCGCATGGTCAGCAAGGGGAATGGGGGATACACACAAATGGCGAATGTAGGGAATCAGATTGGAGGTAGTCATGATGTAATCCACCACGCTGGCCCCACCACCATGAGGTCTGCAAGTGAAGAAGCGGGACCCAGGGAAGCGCTGAATGCCATTAAGAATCAACAAATCATGAGATTCTCCCAACTGTAGGAGATGTCGGTTGTATGACGTCAAGGGCCCTGCTACATCCTCAGAATCCTACGTTGAAAACCCACCAAATCAGGGTCCATTTCCGATATACAAAGTACGTCATTAATCTGTCATGTAGTGGAACCTGGAGATTCCTGGTACGTGCATTAAAGTCCCCTAAGATGATGACCTCCCTGCTCACCGAGTATTGGGAAATGCCTGTATATAAGTCGAAGAAGGGGTCTCTGTCTGGGCCATTGTGAATGGCAAAAGAAGAGGAAGCGGGGAAAATAACAAACTGCAATGAAGATATCTCTGAGGTGAGATGAAGTCCGTTTGAGCTTGACCCAAAGAAAGCGGGCAAACTCGTCCTTTGCAACCACGGAAATCCTACTCCGAAGAGACTCCCTAACCAGGCAAGCAACTCCTCCAGATGCTCTAACCCCTCCAGAGCTTTGCGTTTCCTGTTTGCAGACTGAGAGCTAGTAGTCACTAGGTCTCGCTTGAGTCTTTGTTACAAAGAGGTCAGAAAGACCTAGAGCATCATATAGAGTACCCGGAGAAGACCAATAGGACCCATTCCCATTCCAACAAGTGATGGAGATGCCCCTGTTTCGACGCCGCTCCCAACGGGCCCATCATTTGGGACGCACTGGGACCCACCTTGGAGGAAAAGTATCTCGAATGACAGGCTTGAGATTGCGAATTACTGCCCACTTCCTGCTTTCCTGGCTGCCATCACTATTTTGCAGGATTTTTTTGAGTTTCGCTACCTGTTCTCTGGTGAGATCTTCATCGAGAAAGACCTTATCGGGGAGAGAGAAAAGCTTGCGTTTGGCTCTGAGTGCCCTGAGCCTGTCATCCACAGATTTGAAGCGGAGAAAGAGGGTGGAATCCAGCCCGAACCAAGCTCTATCGAGCCTCACATCAGGCAGCCCCAAACTTCCTGTGATAAAGTCTGTAGCGATGACCACGGGGTCAGAAGGAGGTGTGGGCAGCCCTCTCACCTTGAGGTTGAGCTCCCTGGCTCGTCTGGTTCTCTCCTCCACTAATTTAGCTTGTACTACTTCCACCGCTGCTAAGGGGGTATTTTTGTCCTTCCCCTTCACAACCTGGACCCAGGCGTCTGCTTGTTTCTTGAGATTTTCCTGCTGAGTTGAAATTTCCTCTTGCTTGTGTTTTAAGTCTGAAATTTCCGCTTGTAGTTGATTGCTAATAGCTGTAGGTTTGGTGTGTGTGTTGGCCTCAGCGAGTTGTCTTCGCAAAGATATGTTATCCGCCTTGACCTTCTCCATCCGAGACGTGAGTTCGAAAACTTCAGTCCGGAGAGCTTGTTTAGATGACTCAATGTAGAAGAAAGCAATGATTTTGGAGCACCTCCATACCTTTGGCCATCCCCAATATGTTCAATTCCCTTTATCCCATGAGACTTGCTTGGCATCTTTCCAACATTCTCTTGCTCCTCATGCTTCTTTTCATCCTTTTGCTCATGCTTCCAAGATCCCTTAGTATCTTGCCACATGCAACCATTAGAAAGCAAGGGAATATCATTAACAACCAAAAGTCCTTTACCTTCCTCTTTGCTTGGTTCTTGCTTGGCAATTTCTCCATTCTCTTGAGCTTTCGTAGGGCTGTCCGGAAAATCAGTCAAGGAATCCACTTTGATAATGGTGATGGGTGCTTCTAGGGCTCCCAAAAACTGATCCATCATTATGAATTGCTGCTGTGATGGTTCCTCCTCTTCCAATGCATCCTTTTCACCCTTAAGCAAATCTGGTTTCTCTTCAACATTTTGCCCATACACACCCATTAGAAGCCAATGAAATATCATTAAATATTAAGGGACTTTTACCTTGGGGATCATGCTCCATGATTTCCCTAGGTTCATGCATCAAACTTTCATCTTTTGGCTCTTTATTGACCGCTGTTATAAACGGACCAACAAGCTGACTGTTATTATGTCTCCTTGAGAAATGGGTTCCAACCATCCCTTTCACTTCCCCTACTTGGTCGTCATCCTCCCTTCCAATCCTGGATTCCACACATGCTGAAATATTATTAGTATTAGCAAAACAATGATCAATAATTACCTCAACATGTTGACTTTCGGAACAATAATGAGAGTAGGGGCCGAATCTTCATCCTTCATGGCTCCATTTCTCTCAAAGTGCAGATCTGATTTTTCACCATCATGAGGGTGACTGTTGAAGCTCAAAAATTTGTCATGAGGACTTGAGAACCCTCTACCTTCAAGCCCTTCTTTATGCACCGGATCCACACTCTTGAGTGTGGGGTCCCTATGGAGGGTTGACCCCTTCCTTGTTGCTTGGGGTTTTGACCCCATGCCAATTCCAACTCTTTTCATCTCCAACTTCATGAACTCTGCAAAAGGTAGGGCATCACGGATCTTCTCCGAAGAGCTCTATACTCTTCATACCATGTACCGATGTTGCTTCCTTTGGATGACGAAGAATTAATGACTTCTTTTGAAGAGATCCTTCCACCATTGGAACCTTGAATGGTATGGATCAACCGGGCCATTGTGTTGGCCAATCTTTCTTGCCCTAGGGCAATCATGGCAAGCCTTTGAACCTAGCATCACTGAAAATTCTATCCACCATTTTTATCTTCAAACCCTCAGGCTGGGAAGACCGAAGCTTTGATACCACTGTAATGTCCCTTTTGGGACTGAAAAAGGAGAAAAGGGGTTAACTGGCTGTCCTGAACAGATCTGATCTGAAAACACCTTTAATTATACACAACAAACTGATAATAACTGAAAACCAATCTAAAATCAGCAGTCTCCTAGGGCAGCAAACTGTCTATGGGATTCGAGTCCACTTTTCACTATGCAAATCAATGAAGAATGCCACGAAACAATTAATCTAGCCACAACAATATTTATAAATCACAAATACATCAAAAGATTGAAGGAATATCTTATTACACAACTGGAATTAATTATTTATAACAGCAACAACCTAGCCAAAACCGAGGCACGGTAAAATAGCAAATCTTTACCAAAATGAAGATTCCTACCTTATAAATTATGCCAAATTAGAATATGAATTCAAATTTGCAACTTGTGCCCTAGAAGGCATCCAAATACCCTCAAACCCTACTCGTTCCAACTAGGAAGGGATCTAGAATTCATGCAAACCCTTGTAGATGCCTTCCTTGATCTTCTAGAGTCCAAATCTGCATGAGGTCTTCAAGATAACTTCGCTTCATCCAAGGATAGAGGGTTTCCGTCCTCCAACCAGCCACAAGAAGGGTTTTCGTCCTTCTTGGAAAAGCCACACAATTGGATTTTCGCCCAAAAGTGGAATGATAATGAGCAAACAGCCCAAGATCAAGTTTAGATAAAATTTGCCAAAAGTAGATGCGTGCAAATGAAGTCCTTAATCTTCTTTTATATCCCAATCTTGGCGCCAAAGGCCAAACATACATGGCTGACCTCATAAAGCTTATTTTTATATTTTATTTTGCTTTTAAAATCCCCATAAACTCAACTGATCTCCCTAGAATGGGAAATACAAAAATAAAACATAAATATGAATGAAGAAAACTGAAATATAATCCACAATCTTCCCTTGTTAATCCTTTTCTTGCCTCCGGAGAAAGGCAAGAAATCCTCTACTTTGGATTAATTCGATAAAAGGTAACATTACACATTTATCCATAATGGAGACTCTTGAGATGTCTATGATGATTTTAAGATCATCATCATATCTTGGTCTTATGATGTATTTAGAGTTATATGACCCGAGTGTAGGGGCCCATGGCTGATTCTTTAGATGACATCTTCGCATGACTTTCCGCGACATATCTTGGTGATATTTTGTGTTGCTTCAAAATTTTGAGAATTCTATACACATTGAATGGAATATTCTCGTGATCATAATGTTTTCCGATTCACAATCGCATCCAACATTTTGGTGACGGGATTTTAGTATATTGCTTCATGTTTTCAGCACTTGATTTCATATGCTAAAAGTTTTGGAGCTTGTACATGAAGTAGATAGTTTGGAGTGATTTCCTTATACACACAAGAATTTAGTATTTGATAATCTTTGGCATGGGGGTAGATTGTCTACAATTCGTTCCTAAATCTTTGGAAGGGTGTATTCATGGGAGATGAGAGTTTGGAGTGATTTCCTTATACACATGAGAATTAAGTATTTGATAATCACCGGCATGGGGGTAGATTGTCTACAATTTGTTCCTACGACATCTTTGGAAGGGTGTTATTCATGGGAGATGAGAGTTTCACCATGCTCCATTTTTTCCTACTTTGAGATGGGGGTTGATATTTTTATGGATGATATTTCACTTCTTTATTACGAGCTTAATGTTTTGAGAGTTGACGAATTCATAACATTGTGGGAATTACTCAATACATCCAATTTTTGCACCAGATTGTAGATAGTACTTGAGTCATCTAGATTTTGAGGATTGAGAAGATTCTTACGCCATACTAGCCATTTAGGGTTTCGAGGATTGGGAAGGAGATTTCTAAATTGTGGGATTACTTAGGTTTTTAGAAGCTATCATTAGGAGGTGACAACTCCTCTCTTTCCTTTTCGAAGGATAGGTTTGTTAGTCTTAGCTTCTTTTCACCCTCAAGTTATGTTTCATGGGAGATGTTAGTTAAGTCTCTAAGTACTACAAACAATTCCCGAAGTTTGGGTACGACTATCAAAATAATATATAAATATTAAATTATACAAATAAAGTAAAATTGACATAAACAAACTAAACTAAGCTCAAATTTAAAACAATAAATTACTAAATAAAATTATTAATCCAATAATACATTTGCTAAGTGAAATTATTAATGTCATAATCTAAAACCATGAGCGATAGAGAATTGAGATAATAACAATGGACATGCTAACTTAGAGTTGAGAGTCGAGACAATGAGAAGACACAAGAGTACATGATCAACATGAGTTTAGAAGAATACATAATTAGAAAAACAAAAACCTAGTTCGAAACTCAATAATCGAGTCGTCATCTAGATG
Organism: Taxus wallichiana var. yunnanensis; assembly: GCA_018340775.1. Classification (NCBI taxonomy): domain Eukaryota; kingdom Viridiplantae; phylum Streptophyta; class Pinopsida; order Cupressales; family Taxaceae; genus Taxus; species Taxus wallichiana. Next base: position 97,211,422 of record CM031236.1, read on the forward strand.
AATACTCGCGAATCGTTCTTCCTCGCTGGAATTGTTAGCCTCATCTTCATCTTGTAAGGGGATCCCAACCAATCCCTTTTCTCATTCTCATTATTGTGAACTTGCTTCAAGTATCGGGATCTATGCATCACTATAATTTTGGACTCACTTTGTATTGAGGTGTCTTGCATGAATCCATGAAACATAATGCATTGCGTCTGACAAGCTTATGTGCTTTTAGATCTATTTCTCTTAAGAGAGTGGATCTAACCATATTCGATCAATTCTTCTCAGAAGCAAAGGAACTAGAAACTTGGGAAAGGAGGTGAATGGTAAGTGTCTCCAACAATCTCGGAGGCCTATAAACCCCCTTGACTCTTTGGCTTGTATTGTGCTAACGTGATCCTATTTATCCTAGCCAAGACATTTAACCATCAAGTTCAATAAACTCGAACCAGTCAAATTTGACCTATGAAGCTTCCTCTACACTATACATTTTTTCAAGGTTTTCAAGAAACCCCTCACCTCCTCCTCATCCAAGGGACAACTCTACTAGGCCTCTCCACACGCTATTTCCGATATAGTGGATATGTGGCCATATGTAAAGGGGTGTTTAGCTTTTCCTACCTCCATTGAATGTTGGGCTAGATGTGTTGATGGTAGAACTCTACTAGTCCTCTCCACACACCATTTTTGATACTTTGCATGCGTTCTTTATGTAAAGGGGTGTTTAGCTTCCCCCACCTCCATTGAATGTTGGGCGAATGTGTTGATGGTAGAACTCTAGGGTGGGGTCCCTCACCTTAATAGTGGCCTCATCATCTGTCCAAACATTTTATTAGTATAATCATATCTCGCCAAGGTTGGGGCTCTATCAAAATCTCCATATTTGACGATGCTTAAAAACCAGAGATGCAATCAATGTGATATATCTCACATTTGCTCAAAATGTGTCTCTCACTACACTGCCTTCACCCTCTTCCCTTGCTTTGTCTTAAACCCCCACCGTGTCCATCCCTACGTCACAATCATAAGTTGTTGGGTATCCTGCAACTCGAGCATCTTATCCAAAGAAAATAAAGTAGGATGCAAAGCGGGGATGCATTGAGGAATTCCTTCCTCGAAAGGTTGTGGAGTGCTAGCGATGTGTGATTGTAAATGAACCTATGCACCTCCCTTGCCTATATCACTACCTTTTGACCCCAGTCAAATTTTCCAATGTCTTTCACTACATTGTTCATAGCACACGACCCTAAAATATATGTTGGTAGTGAGCCTCAACAAGCTTATGTATTGCTTTGCACATGTAAGTTGTATTTGTAATCGCTTTACAACATTGGATGGGCCAACCTCCTCAATGGCATCTTGCAAACATGAAGTGGAACTTTGCATCCTTGCACTTGCCGGAACAATCAACCTCCTTCGGGAAGTAAGGTCCATCCTTATAGGGGACAATGATATTGAGGAACGGGAGGTGTCTATATCCATCCAACCATTCGTGATAATGTTGCTTCTATGAGAGACCCACACGACCCTCATCTCCTACATCAATAAATTAACCTTGGAATAGTTTCCACTCAAGATTTCAGTCCTTAGTTTCGTGTCTTATAGAGGCACATAACTTGCACCTGCTTTAGCTACCTTAGTCATAGAGGAGAGTGAGCAACATGAAATGGGATGTTGCAGAGTAGAAGAATTTTCTAATGGCATTGTCGTCCTCCACCCTTGCCCTTGTATCAAACATGTCCACAACTAGATTGGGGGCCATGACCTTCCCCGATCTCCACTCGAGTCACCTAGTGATGCTACCCAACCAAGTGAATAGACAAAAATTACACTTCTATGTCTTAGTCCCCTCTTCAATGTTGGTTTGGAGGTGTCAATTATTTGAGAAAATTGTTTCAAAGGTTTCTTCTTGTTGAACGGTCCCTTAGCATATTTGGCCAATGCCATGGGCGGGGCTATAATTTTTGGGGGACTTGCAGTCAGAACTGCTAGTTTGTGCTGCCCATTCCCTTTCTCCTTGGACCCTTGCCCCCATTCAGCCTATCACCCCTCTTTCCCCCGCCCCTAACTATGGCCACAATCCATCTCATCATCCATTTGAAGATCAACTTCATACTCAATATCAGAACTCAATTTGTGACTGCAATTTTTTTAAGGAAAATATCTGTTTTGATTTTCATATGACGTAAATATTTAACAAACAAGAAGCATAACGAAACAAAAATGCTGTGCTGATTGCTCGTACCCATTTTTCATTTATATAAAAAAACAGCCAAGGCCCATAACCCATTTTATGCTATGAAATAAAACAAAAAAACAGCCATTGCTACAACCCATTTTGCATTTGGATCCCTGCCCCCATCCTACCCTGTCGGCTGTCCTTCCCCCACTCCCCCAACTATGGCCACCATCCATCTCATCATCCATTTGAAGATCAACTTCATACTCACCATCATAACTCAATTTGGGACTTCAAAATTAAAAAAAAACAGGAAAATGACTTTTTGATTTCCATATGACATAAACATATAATAAACAAAAACTATAACAAAACAACAAATGCCATGTCGATTGCCCCTAACCCATTTTTTTGTTTATATAAAAAAACAGACAAGACCCATAACTAGTGTTATGCGGGGATGCGTCCCCTAGATTTTGGTGACGTCCCGGACGTCCCGAACGTTTTGGGGACTTGGGGACTTGGAGGGGACGTCCCCAATTTTTTTTAAATCTTTCAAAAGTTTTCTGATGTTTTTACTTTTAAAAAGATGTTATTTTTACCAAGAACATCAAATTATAATCTTGAAAGTACCTAAAATACATTAAATACAGTTTAAATCCCTAAATGTCATTGAAAAAAGTTAAAATATTGAAATATTAATTTTTATGTATTATTTTAAAAGCCGTCCCCTTGCCGTCCCCAAAATTTGGGAAATTTTTGCTGTCCCGGAAACCCTGTCCCTCCGTACCCCCGTCTCCCGTTCCCGAGACTTAGGTAACTATGCGGAGCCATAACCCATTTTGCGTTTTGAAAGAAAACAAAAAAAAACAGCCATTGCCATAACCCATTTTGCATTTTGAGAAAAAAAAACAAAAAAGCCAACAACCCTTGTTGCATTTAAAAAAAAAAAAAACAGTTGATGCCATAATTCATTTTGCATTTTGCAAAAAAATAGTGAATGACAACTCATTTTTGCATTTTGTCAAAAAACAAAAATTCAATGCCATAATCCATTTTGTATTTTGAGAAAAAGAAAAAAACGGCCAAGGCCCAAGGGCCAATGGCTTGGCAAGATGGAAAAATAAAATTAAAAAACAACTTTGATTCTTGAGTGAATTTGATAATTATTTATTTCATTTGTAAATGGAATGGCATGAATGAAATACAAGTTTTTAAATTATAAAAAAATGGGGATCAATGGACAAACCTTGCTCTTGCTCTTCTTCTTCTTCTTGCAAGTATGATTTATATTTGTAGTAGGTTGACATTTTTATCGCTTTTTAGGTTTGTTTTAGTGTTAGGGCTTAGGTTTTTATGTTTTAATGTTTTTATTTTTATTTTTATAAGCGGTTTTTTTCTATGTTTTTATGCAACAAGCAACGGGGATGCTGGGAGGTCCCTCAACTGTCTTGGGAACGTCATAGTGTTCCTGTAGTTTGTCCTGTAATTGCAGCCACCTTGGGGATGTCCGCCTGTTTTCCCTGCATTTTGGGTGCACAGGGGACATTTTGCCCCCATCCACCATCCCCAAGGCGTTTGGGACAGATGGGACATGGGGCATGCACATCTGCGTAACAATGTACAAAACCAATCTTCACGGATCCATTTGAGTTATACATAGTTGTGTTGTTTGTTGGGTCTATTGGGTCCACTTGGGATATGTACCTTGCATAGTGTTGTGTGCACACTTGCAAGTGTAATAATAAAGTATTGGGGTGAGTGCCTTGCTATACCCTTTTGTTATACATTGATATGTGTATATTAAGGCAATGCCTTCCACCTATTCAATCAAGTTATTTAAACATTCTAAGATATTTTATGAAATTTTTCTTTGAAGTGTCTGTAGACACCTCCACAGCGGTCTTGTCTATTTTGGAGAATTTTACTGTTTTTGATTATGGACCTGTTCATATAACCTCACATTCTCTTTCTTCTCTGTTTTGCAACTGAACTTCTAGTCTTGGATATTTGTTTACATTCCTCTCGTGTTTGTCATTTGACCAACACATGCTCAAACTTTGGCACAAAAGATTCCAATCAACCAAGTGACCCAGTGGACAACATTCCAACTGATCCACATTCTAACCCAGCTGGTTACATATTGGCCATGGTCGAATGTCTCTGTAACTTGCCGTGACAAAAATGATTATGGGGAAACCTTCATCAAGCCTCCCTGATCATCTCGAGATAGTTTTCAGACATCTGTAACATGTTATACATACCTGTACATGATTGCTTTAGGTAACCACAAGCCTTAACTGAATTACATTACATGCTTTTGAATGCTCTCAGGGTCATGCAAACCTCTTAGAGGTTTAACATGAGAGATTCAAAATACATGATAGTGAATTTACATTACAAATGATCCAAATTGCATCATCTTATTTCGGCCAAGAGACAAGGTAGGAATCAGGCAGGCTTAGGATTCTTTTTGTTGTTTATTAATAATCGGATTCCCTGTTATTTTATTGTTATTTATTAATAAATGGATACCATTTTATTTATTTTATTAATAAGTGGATAACTTAGTACGAGCTTGTCTTCTCTATTCATGATATTGGGTTTAATCAATTTTAAAAGCTTAGATAAGGAGTCTGTTATGAACATGTTAGGATTTGGCTGAAACTTTGGTTTTATTAAACCAATATGGTGTTTGGTTGCATTGAAATGCTAAAAATGTGTAGTTATGGTTGACAGAAATGCAGTCTTGTTTGGATTGGTTGACTGGTTTGTCCTATATATGAGGCTCCACATGAACACGGGATATTGTAGGCTTCTTGAAAGTGATGGATTACTGGTATGTGCAACTGATCTGTGATTCCCCATGTTGGAATTTGGCTGAAACTTTGGTTTTATTAAACCAAATATGGTGTTTGGTTGCATTAAAATGCTCAAAAATGCTTGCCTTTTAGTGTTGCTATGGTTAACAGCAATGGAGTCTTGTTTGGATTGGTCGACTGGTTTGTGCTATATATGAAGCTCCACATGAACAGGGGATATCATAGACATTTTGAGAGTGAAGGATTAATTGTATGTCCAACTGATCTGTGATTACCCTTGCTCCTGTCCCTGTGTCAGTGAAATCCTTGGGTTGGCTGGATTGCATGCAGGCTGGATGCGACCATTGTGGTACACATTGGAGGGGTAGACCTACACGTCAGTGTGGTGAGATCTCCTGGCAGTCGAGGTTAGAACACAGAGGAATGCAATAAGCCTGCACAAGTGTTGAGTCTGCAGCGTCACTTGCTCAAAATCAAAATCATGGGAGAAGATCAAAGTGTTTGGGCAGGGTGAAAACAGTTTCAATGTTTTTCTATTTAATGATTCTTGTTGTTCTATTTGTAGTTCCTTTGAGGAAGGGGACTATTGAATAATTTTTTTAATATTATAATTAAGCTAAATTCTAAACCATACCATTCTATTACTTTTCTTGTAGAATACGGAACACACATTTGCTGATTTGCATTTACAGTGCGGTCATCCTACATCAACATAAGTAGATTTAATTGTGGTCTTAAAGTAGTGATTAGCAGGCATCCTTTGTGATATTTGTATTATGCTTTGTATTTAGTTTTCAGATAATAAAGTATGGTAATTACTTGGTTGCTAGGTTTAGTTCTCATTAGGGTAGTGCAGTATGATTGTATAAAGTTCATAGTTATTATTGGTTTCTCTTTGACGCTTTTTCACTTCCTATGTTTTTACATTTGCTTTGTTAATCTTCCCAATTTCTTGATCTTTACGTAACTTATGTTTGTAGGATTTTAATATGGAATGCCTGAAAGCGACCTAATCTATATTGCAATAGTTCATAATAATTTTTCATTTTATGTTGAGTTAACATTTACTTATTGATTTGGTTCCAAACTTTCGTGAAATAATTTTTTTCCTAGATTGTTTATCGGAAAGCCTTGATAGGCCTTGCAAAGCGGTCTAGGGACTATGGCTAGTGAGTCCAGATTTCCGATGTCAGGCAATGATTGCATATCTTTCTGAACTATAAATGCCCTTTCTGTCCTAACTATTCAGTTGAATTTTCTTTTTCAATTCTTACTCTGAGTACAGCCTAGTTTGAGGTTTGACTACTTTCTTAACTAAGTATCTCAAGCATAACCATTTAAAATTCAGATCTATATGCAACATGTATTTCTTGAAGTTTGAAACCACTTTCTCGAGTGAGACCTCCAAATAGTCCTTTCCTGAGCAAGCAGGATGGGTTAAATTATCAGAAAACTTATTTTACTAATTAGTGATAACCTAAGCTAGTTCAAGTCTTGGGATTCAGCATATTTGAATATGAAATGTTGGTCCTCATCACCAGTGGCAAATGGTTCCTCAGAATGGAATCTATGGATAACTTGGACTTTCTTTCAAGGAAACTTTGCCATCGATTTTTGTTCATTGTTTTTGCTTTTCTATGGAGAAATAATGTACAGGTTGTGGTGTGGCTTAGGTTATAAACTATTAGCTCTCATGGAATGCGTATCTTTCTGAACTATATATGCCCTTTCTGTCCTAACTATTAAGTTGAATTTTCTTTTTCAATTCTTACTCTGAGTACAGCCTAGTTTGAGGTTTGACTACTTTCTTATCTAAGTATCTCAAGCATAACCATTTAAAATTTAGATCTATATGCAACATGTATTTCTTGAAGATTGAAACCACTTTCTCAAGTGAGACCTCCAAATAGTCCTTTCCTGAGCAAGCAGGGTGGGTTAAATTATCAGAAAACTTACTTTACTAATTAGTGATAACCTAAGCTAGTTCAAGTCTTGGGATTCAGCATATTTGAATATGAAATGTTGGTCCTCATCACCAGTGGCAAATGGTTCCTCAGAATGGAATCTATGGATAACTTGGACTTTCTTTCAAGGAAACTTTGCCATCGATTTTTGTTCATTGTTTTTGCTTTTCTATGGAGAAATAATGTACAGGTTGTGGTGTGGTTTAGGTTAAAAACTATTAGCTCTCATGGAATGTATTCAATTCTGTTCGACATAGATATATAGGGGAATATATCAATCTTTCCATTTTTAACAATAATAAGACTACAGGGCACGGGAGTTACAAAAGTGAAGCTAAAGCAGAAAGAGTCTGAAGGAATTGCAGAGAAAGGAAAGGAAGAAGAGGGCCAAGCAGTGTTTTTGGCTCTGGAGCTGCTGGAGGCTTATGTGCTTTAGCATCAACAATTGAGTTAGGAGGGCCAGCATTTGTGAATCTCTGGCGGCTGGGATTTGTTGCTAGCTTTTGTACAAAGCTGAGTGATACTGTTTCCAGTGAGATTGGGAAGGCATATGGAAAAACAACGTATGCATCCCTCTCTTCTCTGTTATTCCTATATATGGTCGCACATAATTGTATTTGTGCATTTGAAATTCAGTAAGTAGTAATATTAGATTGTATCATCTTTCAGATATGGTAGTATCATTCATTACGAAATAATTTTTGTGTTCATAGATACATATTCTGCCATTTTGCGCTGACGAGCTTTGCTGATACTAGACTGTATCATCTTTCAGATTGGTATTATGATTCATCACGAAATGATTTTAAGATTCATAGATACATATTCTGCCAGTCCATGTTGAAAAGCTTGCTGATAACTGTCTAGAAATTCAACCATTCTTCAGTCTGAAAATATTGATGTCATGATAGTGACAAATTTCTACCTTTTCTGTAGCTCATTTATACACATTGCTTGAAGCTCAAATAATCCTAGGATTATGGCTGCCAATGGGTGATGCATGTACTGACCTTTCAATTGCAGCTAATACACTGGTTTTTAAAACTTTGGGCCTTTAACCATTATGATTAATTTCACTAAATGTCTATGCTAGACAATAAAATATTTTGAAAAGCATCCTCACTTTTATCAGTCTCTTAAATGAAAATAAATTTTAAAAATTATGTGCAAGAAAGTCGTCATTTTCATCTATTTCAATGAGAAATGAAGATTAATGGTGTTGAAATCAATGCAACAGCTCCATGTCTTGGATGGGTAGGCTGAAAATCAAAGTGATTGCGAAAAATGAAATGCTTTTACACTTTTCAATGTTAAAAATTAGATTGATTTCCCATTACATATTGGTATAAGAATTTTTGTTATTGATATTTACCTCAGATAAAATTCTGTATTTGTTAGGTCATTGGAACAGTAGGGTGGATTTCTGTTACAGCTCTAGTCTCTTTCAATAATGTTGCTAACATTGACAATGATTATACTCTTTTAAAATTGGGACAGTATCTTCAGTTTCAGCAGCATGTTTGCATTTGATTTTTTCAATATCCATGCTAGGATTAGGTTTTAGAGAGGCCATTGATGTAATGGTTTCTCTTTTTAACTGCCTGAAATATTTAACTGAATTATTCCATAGTGAAACTTTGCTAACATTGACAGTGATTATACTCTTTTAAAATTGGGACAGTATCTTCAGTTTCAGCAGTGTGTTTGCATTTGAACCCCTATTTTTCAATATCCATGATAGGATTAGGTTTTAGAGAGGCCATTGATGTAATGGATTCTCTTTTTAACTGCCTGAAATATTTAACTGAATTATTCCATAGTGAAACTTTCCATGTTACCTTTATCATCATAAAAAAACTCTCATTCTTGTGCTTCACTCCTTGGGATACAATACACGTGTTCATTTCTTTCATGTTGCCGAAGTGTTCATACTTTGAACTTACAAGTTTGGAAATATTCTTGACTCACTTTCCGTTGTTATGGTTGTTTCCTCCAATCTTACTAGAGAACTTTTAGTATTGATTTGTATTTTAGATTTACCATGTAATCTCTTCTTGAAGGTCTTGTATTATCCTCGTTATCTTCCTTTTGTGTTTAGCTGGGCCTTATCCAACTTAAAGATCTTTTATTAAGCCAATTATCCACTTAAATTCAATATCTACAGGGATGCCCTTTTCCAACTTATGTCAGACATATAGGACCCTCCATGATCCAAAGAAAATCTTTCTCCATTCATTCAAGGGGTTGCAAGATCTACTGTCAAAACAGTTGTTTAGTAGACAGTTATCAATCTGTCACCAATCTTCATTAACTCTTTTCTTTCCTGCATTGTCTTGTTCTCTTTGCTCCTCTTGTAGTCCCATTAACCTTTTTGGTTACTTCTGGACATTAAATTTAAATTTAAATTTAAATTTTGCACTTTATGTTGAAAACTTTACATAAGTTTGTGATGTTTTGAATAAGGATTTTACACTATTTTTGTATGTTTCAGTCCTCATCAACTGTCAATATTTCCCATATTTTAGTTTTGTTTCATATATTAGTCTCTTAACCATAGTTACGATATTAGAAATCACGAATATGGTCTAAATTTGATTCGCAGCGAACTTTTAGGGAAAACTGAACTTGTTCGGTTAAGTTCGAACCGTCTTTGCATTCGCTGTGCTGTGTGTAGGTTAGATGTTAAACAGAAAACGGAATATGGGACAGAGAAATAGGGTTTCAGAACCCATCCTGAAAGCCCTCTAGCAGCAGTCGGGTACCAGGCTTTTTTTGCGTCATCTTGCAATCATGTGGTCTGCATTTTATGGGCTGGTTTCTGCATTTTATTAACTTTTTTGCTTTATGCTGGTTTTCTATTAGGGCTTTCAATTGCATCAGATCTGAGAAGTGTGCTTGAATTAAAACCCATTTGAGCCGCGCCGTCATTAATCCCTGCAAGTTTGCAATGTTTGGGGCTTGAGCTAGGGCTGCGAGTCAGGACTGATAATAATATTTACATATATGATATATCATATTATAAATAGTAAATTACATTGGTTGTGTAATAATTCAAGGCCTATTTTACTATTGGATGTATTATTTAACCGATGTATAAATTTATACCTTCTCTTAGATTGACCTAGTGTGATACATCCGTTAAATATCTAAGATATTAATATTTTTGTAATGTTGTATTTATTATCTAAGATATTATTGTTTTTAACATTGTAGTTATTATTTAATACTTAGTATTTAGTAATAGCTAATTATTATTTTTAACATTGTATTTATTTTTTAGTATTGAATAATAGTTAATTATTCTATTCACTACTTAATTTAATATTATATTACTATTTAGCTTAAGTTTTTTTTAGTTTGTATCTATTTAGTAATTACTTAATTATATTAAGTTGATTGAAAATTCTAGTCTTTGGTATACTTATGCCATATGTGTATGTATAGGTATTTTCATATGTAATTATTATTATATTTATATATTTTTAAATTTGTAGATTTTGTCAACTGAAACTGAACCGAATCTTTTAGGAAATCTTGAACCTATGAACTTAGATTAATTTGTTTTCCTTTATGGTCGCTAAGTTTGTATTATTTATTTTTTATAAGTTATAAATTTATAGTTAAGTTCTATTTTAAATCTATATTATAAATTTATAATATATAAAATATATTATTTTTATAAATATGGATAATTGTTAGGATTTATTTTAAATCTATTTATAAATTTATAATAATATATAATAATATTTTTATAAATATGGATAATTGTTAGGATCTACTTTAAAATCTATTTATAAATTTATAATATATTTTATTATTTTTATAAATATGGGTAATTATTTTATTTTATTTTAAATTTGTAAAATATTGAACTAAACCGAACCGAACCGAACTTTTGTAAATTTCCAAACTTCCGAACTTTTTCCCCATCCGAACAATCCAAACTTTTCGAACATGGTAACTATGCTCTTGACGATTTCTTTCATTTTTAATCTCAGCCCTGAACTTTCTTTCCCCTTTTTATTGGAGTATTGGGCTCATTGTCTTGATCTACATGTATGTAACAATTAATAATGGATTTTGTTTGTGATATGCAGTTTTATCCATAGTTACCTAAGACTCAAAGGGATGGCAAAATATTTCTAAATTTTGGGGACGATGGGGGATGGCTAATTAAAAAATATATAAATATTTAAAATATAAAGATATAGTGACTAAACTATATAAATAAGCTGAAATAAAACCATTTGAGATTTAAATAAGTTGAAACTTGAACTCATAAACATCAAATACATTCCTTAATATCATGATTCATAATATCAATATGTTAATGTAAGTTACATATGTCATATTTGAATTTTGAATTTGAGAGTGAGACTCAAAATTAAATAAGTTGAAATAAATTATAAAACCATTCTAATTTATGATTGATCAAGTGACAATAGTTGATATTCATATCATTAATCTCATATTCAAATACACCAACAATTGTCCATTGTCAATATTAAAAAAAAAAGAGGACAAGTATCAACCTAAAAATCAGAATCAACATCCATGAACTCCTCGTTGGAACTATCATCCTTGTCCTCAAAGGTAAGCCCAATCAATCCTTGTTGCACAGTATTGTCCTCTTCAACCTGCCTCGGCTCCTCGGGATCTACATCCCACCGTAATGCTGGAGTCTCCTTGTATTGAGGTGTCTTGTGATCCATAAAACGCAAAGCACTGTGTACAACTACAAGCTTCTCCGCTCTCGCAGAGGTAAGCCTATTCCTCTTAATGAGTAGATCCAACCATATGTAAACCAATTCCTCTCAGAGGCAGAGGAGCTAGAAACCTGGGAAAGGAGGCGAATGACAAGTGGTCACAGCAGTCCTGGAAGCCCATACAGTCGCCACCAACTCATTGGCTTCTCCTGTGCCAATGTTACCCTGTCCGCCTTTGCTGATGTTTTGTACCCATCAAGTTCAGTGAAGTTGAGCCACTCCAACTTGATCTGTGAAGCCTCCTGTGGACTATACATTTTTAAAGGCCTTCATAAGGCCCTTCTTCACCTCATCATCATCAAAGGGATAACTCTACCTGGCATGTCCACATACCATTTGGGATTCAGTGCATACGTAGCCATATGAAGAGGGTGTTCAACTTCTCCCATCTCTGTTGAATAATGGGTTGTATATGTTCATTGTAGAACTCCAAAGTGGGGTCCCTCACCCGAATAACTACCTTCATTTGCCCAAGCATGTTGTCAATGCACTCATAGATCTCACCAAGATTGGGGCTGTTAGAATCCCCATATTTGATGACACTAAAAATTGGAGCTATGATTGATATGATGTATTTCATATCAACCCAAAATGTTTCCCTCAACACCACGTCCTTCACTCTTTTCCCTTGCTTTGTCTTGGACTCACGCCACCTAGTCCAATCTTGTGTCATAATCATAATTTGCAGGGGCTCCTGCAACTCAAACATCCTCTCCAACAAAATAAAATAGGATGCAAAGCGGGTGTCAACTGGTTTCAGAAATTCCTTCGAAAATTTCGAAAAAGTGCCAATGATGTGTGGTGATTGCATATGAACTTCTACACGTCCTTGGCCTCATTCACTATCTGGTTGACCCACTGAATCTTCTCTATGTCTTTCAGTGCATTGTTCATGGCATGCACACAACATGGGGTCCAATAAATATGTCTATAGTCTCACTCCACTAACTTGCCTCGCTTTCTCTGCACACATAAGCTGCATTCGTGACAACCGTACAACATTTGAAGGTCCAACCTCAATGGCATCCTTCAAAATCTGATACTAGAACTCAGTATCTTTCCGCTTCCCAGAACAATCAACTACTCTCAAGAAGTACGGTCCATCTTTGCAAGAGACAATGATATTGATGAGAGGATGGTGTCTAATATCCGTCCACCCATCCACGATAATGCTACAACCATGTGACACCCATGTGACCTTCATCTCCTCTATTAACAGATTAACTTTGGAATAGTTTCTATCCAAGATTGTTGTCCTCAGTTTGGTGTCTCCAGGAGACACATAACTTGTACTTTTTTTTGCAACCTTAGCCATAGCCTCCTTGTAATACGAAGAGCGAGCGGCATTAAATGGGATCCCAACAACATTGAAAAATTTCCCAATAGCATCATCTGCCTCTTCCCTTGCCTTTGAATCAAACATTTCTACAACTGGATTGGGGCTGCCCCCACGCCTTTCTCTTCCCTCTGCTTTCCACTTCTGACATTCCAAAACTAGAACCAACCAAAGTATTACTATGCTTTCTATTCCTATGAGAGCTCAAAGGAGTATTAGCTGCAGTACCATAAACTTCAGGAATATTGTCCGTGGTATTTCCATTGAAAATTCTCACCATCTTAGCTCTCTACTCTAGTGAAAGGCCCTTACAAATGCCAACCCCCTTCCTGTAAGGTGCAACAAGTGTGCATTGGTCTGGTGATGTTGCCATGCCAAGTCAGTGCACATATGTTGCACTTCCATAGTTTGCTCCCCCTCCAAACTTGGGGTTCTCAACTATCTCAAGCAAATTGTTGCAATGGCTTCTTATCAAATGGTCCAATGGCAAATATGGACAACATTTGAGAGGGGCAATTGGTAGCACTACCAGCTGCCGTTGCCACTACATTTTGTCTCCCTTCTCCACTTTCCCCCATTGTGGCATCACCAACACTTCCACCTATCTCAAGTTCCTGTTCAACCCTCTCCTGCTCTGATTCATACTCATACTCAGAAGAAGAACTCATGGTGATGATTGCTGCAATGAATAAAAAACAACCATAACTATATGATTGATTGATTATGTAATGAATTAATTTAAAAAAGTATAAGCAATGATCATAATTTTAATTTTAATTTATAAACAATGAAAACAACCATAAGTTACAACCAAACCCTATGCAATATGTTTTATTTTTAACTTTTAAAATGTAATTAAAAAAAAACCTAACCAGTATGCATTTTGTAAAATCCTACAAACTATAAACATGATTACATTGTGAATGTAGATACAAAAACTAAAAAACAACCCCTAAAAATGCAAATATAATCTAAATTTTAAAATGGAATTAAAAATGTAATTAAAAATTCGTCCTTAATGTCCAAGCTCATCTGTGTTGTCTCCCCCTTCATCAGGGGGTTATCTTCCTTCTACACCAGTACTTCCTTGATGTTGTGGCCAACAACCCTACCCACCCTTTAAAAAGCGCCCCTCTCTCCCCCTCCTCGGTAGCCTAAGGTCGAACCAAAATCCTAACTTCGGGCCTCCACCTCGACCTCACCGGCTAAAAGGGTATTGCGTAGTGACACTAAGGGTAAAGATATTGTTGTGGAAAGCTTTGACTTAAGAGCCCAATTGAAGCAACAGGCTGACACTATCAAGGGAATAGAAGACAATGTTGACTTTCTACTTAATGAAGGAGGATTTGGACCCTTTTGTTCTTTCAAGGCTTGAGGAGAAGTTGGAAACTCTCACTAATTAGCACAATGCCTTGGAGGAGAGAGTGCAACAAGTAGTGAACAAGCAGATCAACCAACTCTCCTTGCACAAAACATTGCTTGATTTTATTCAAATTCAAGTAAAACATATATGTGACATAAGCGGCATTCCGGAGGATGTATGGAAGGATGGGAAACTCAAGAAGAAGGCCGTAACAACGAGCAGCTAGGACCCTGCCCAACAAACTGCCATCAATTTGTACAAGGCCTTGAAGGATGCTCATAAAGTTTTTAACAAGTTTCTCAAATAGGTCTTTGTTGTTGGTTTTTGTCTCGACGTTGTTATAATGTGGTTTTGTTGTTGTTGTTTTTCTTGTTTTGTGTTTTGTCTCATCTAACTTTTTAGGCTTTTGTTGTTGGGGTGTGGCCCCCACTTATAAAAAAACCACAATGCTTTCATTGTTTATCCTGGCTTTTGAGCCTTTTTGTACTACAAGGTATGGTCCCCTTCAAAACCATTTACCAATAATAAAAACAATGTACTAAAAAAAAAAACTAACCAGTATGCATTTTGTAAAATCCTACAAACTATAAACATGATTACATTGTGAATGTAGATACAAAAACTAAAAAACAACCCCTAAAAAATGCAAATATAATCTAAATTTTAAAATGGAATAAGAAATGTAATTAAAAAAAACGTAACTAGTTACAACCAAACCCTATGCAATATGCATTTTTTAAAATCCTACAAACTATAAACATGATTACATTGTGAATGTAGATACAAATGCTAAAAAACAACCCCTAAAAATGCAAATAGAATCTAAATTTTAAAAAAATAGAGACTTCAACAAATATTGTAAGCAAATAAAATTATAAATACCTCTTGCTCTTGCTTGGTGTGAATATGGAATGAGCCCATAATGTCATTTTATAACATAGAATGACACTTTTAGGGTTAGGTATGTTTGTTTTAAGTTATAATTACCTTTCAATTAAAAAAACATTTTAAGTCTTAAAAATGTGATTTTTTATAAAAAGTGGCACATAAATCGCGAGGACGTCGGGATGTCCCGGGATGTACCTCGACCGTCCCAAGGACGTCAAGATGTCCCCGAACTGTCCCCACGTCCCGAGACGTCCTTCTTGCTTGCCAAACGTCTCGGGGACGTTTCCTCTGCCCCTTGCCTCTTTGGAAACATGGGGCAAACGTTTCCCCCACATCCCAGTGTCCCCAAAACGTTTGGGACATCCCCGACGTGTCATTTTCGGAGGGACGCGTCCTCGCGTAACACTCGCTTTTTTATCACATATGTAATGAGCCCAATCCATGTCACTAGGACTCAATGTTAGAGAAGGTTGAATTTGAGTGAAGCATAAGTTCATTCTAAAGAAAGGAGAGTGAAGCATAAGTCTATTTTTGGGAAAATAGGACAAGAATAAAGCATAAGTTGTTCTAGGAAAATAGAAAAAATTAAAGCCATGCAAAGGTAGCGCTTTAAGAAGAAAAAGGTAAATAGAACCATGAGAAGGCCAAATGTTTTTGTAGGAGGATAGAGGAAAAACATCAATGCAATGGAAAAAATTTCCTTTAGAAGAATAAAGTAAGGATAGGGTTATTTTCGGGAATCCTATCTCGAGGAGCATGCCTAAATATAAGAGATGGCTTCCTTGTCTATAAATACAGAAAGACTTATTCTATTAAGGGGTTTTAATGCAAAATTGTGTGATCCAGCCATGCTTAATATATTGAAGATTGCTTTGTATTTACGATTGACAGTGGCTCAACTGAGATCTTTGTTGATTTTGTGTTCTGGTAGTATAAGAGCAGAGTATATTGTTTTACAGTGGAAAGCTAGAGATCTTTGTGTTTCAGATTTCAGACAATTTTTATTCCAAGAATTTGTAGATTTCAATTTGATTTGTTTCAACATATGTGCACTATTTATCATACCAGATTATGATTTGAATTTTGAAGATGAAAATTCTGGATACACTTTCCATGGATCACAAGTTATTGACGTTTCGGGTCCATATACAGCCCTCATTGTCAGGGGAAAGATTTTATTTCCTTAAAGAAATGGTGTTACAATATAAACATGATCTTGCCTAATGCATGACCTTCCACATTTCAAGTACATGCTAAATTATTTATTTTTGATTAATTCTGTTAGGATTTTCCAAGAGTTACAAAGGCCATCATCTCTGTGCAAATTGTTTGTAGTTTTTTCTATCTCAAGTGTTCCTCAAACTCTATGGTGGCCCCAAGTCTTGGGGCTCTCAAATGAGGCCGACCACAATTAGACTTGCTTTATTATTTTCTTTTTACTTTTTGGAGCCTACATACTCACCAATATCTTTTTATTTCTAATTTATTGTTGGGCGCTAGGCTCACCAACAAATACAATGCCAATTAAAGAAATAAACATGAAATTAAGCACATGATGACATTGTTGACTTCCTCTAGCTTGTTTGCTTGGACCCATGAGGAAGAAAAATGGATCAAGGTCTTCAAATGGAATTATCTCGAAAAAGGGACATGACAGTAACAAAGTGGAGCGAGTTGATTGGATCCTTGTATGGGTTTATTTGCCAATTGCAATTATAAAAGGAGGTTGCCACACATGGGAGAACATTTTTGAATCTGAATTTTGGTTGAGTTAATTGTTTTCCAATTTTACATTGAAGGATGAAAACCTTTTGATGTGTTTGCATTAGAGGACGAAAACTCTTTATTGCCAAGGTTGAAGAACGAAACTCTTCATCCTTTGTGAGAGGAAACTCTATTCAAGGGTTTCCATTGAGATTCAAGTGCCAATCTGAGTTTCCAGCAGTGTTTGAAGACCCTCAATTACAGATTTACGTCATCTCCAGCTAGGGTTTGAGAAGAAGTGTTGTGGCTGATTTTTGACATGCATTTCCAGTTGTTTTCTAGAGGAGCGACTCACTTGTAGGAGGAATTTGAGTTTCCTAGAGCATGGCTGTTACAGATCTGATTTTTATCTTCATTGCCATATTTTTAGAGGTCTTTTCCAGCTTGTTTGCATCTGATTTGGGCTTGGGAAACCTCTTTTCTAGGCATTTCTGTAAGCTGATTTTCTACAGACTTTGAATAAAAATACAGCTCTTCTTCTTGGGTCTAAAATTTATATTTTTGGTATTCGTGCTTCTATGATAAATTCTGATCAGTATTGGCAAAGATTTGAGTAATTTTAAATCAGTTTTGAGTGTCCACAATCTCTAGATCAAGTCACATTTTCTAGAAGAAATTCAGATCTGCATTCTTTTTATCAAATACATCTTCTATTAGTTATAAATCAGATTTGCAGGTGTTCCTTATGGGTTTAGATAATATCCCATTGGGGACATTACAGGAGGTCCTTGCGTAATGTCATATGGAAAAGGGGGAAGCATCTCTAATGAGAACATAGGGTCGATAAGAAATCCGAGTCTTTATAGAGACAATAGTCCCTTCCTTGGATCTCATAGTAAACATAAAAACTGAAAATAAAGTGCTCATCGTTCCTACCTCTTAGAGAGAACAAAAACATTCTCTCATCACCTTTGTGGTTGTCTAACTCAACTCATATCTTTCGGGAACATACCCTCAATTGATCAAGAGTAATCATCAATCCTCGCAAGGGTCCGGTTCCCATCCATTCGCCGGCGAGAAGATAGGGCCACCCCATATCTAGTTCCAAACATTTCCCGGAGCGACTTTAGATCTTAGACGAGCGCCTTTAGATCTTATCTTGGAGGCTTCAGCTTCAATCTATAGATGTGGGTGGGGCCCCCTATCTATACTCACTCTATATGGTATGGGGGACCCTCTAGACGAATGGGCATGGGCCCGGTCCGCCATATCCCAGATCTCTATAGGGGAGGGGCCCGGGAAGGCCATCTATCCATACCCCCCCCGCATCCGCATTCGCATTCGCTGATTGGAGAAGGGATCTCGTTCAGAAGATATGTGTGCAAAATCGAAGATAGTTGGCCCAAATGGTGGTGCCATCAACAATTAGTAAGAAACACTAGGCATGGAAAGTTGTATTTAGGGTTAGTAATGTCTTATCTTGTTGCAATCCTTCAACAAAGACAAATCTAATCTTTGCTATATTGTGCAAGGTTGTGAAATTTTTCTAGATTCGCTTTTTTGTAGTAAAAGGATCATGAAGTTGCCTTGTGTAGACCGAAAAATTAAAATCCTTCTAGATGACAAGTATTATTTTTTGACAGACCAATCTAATAGACATTGATCAAATGCACTTTGTGCAAATTGAAGCTCCGATACCACTTGTAATGAAATTACTAGATAAGATAAGATAGAGTAGATGAACAAAATCCCAACAATTAGCAGCAATATGAATAAAAATAGAAGAACAATAGTAGTGACTTGCAAAAATAAGAGTAAGATAAAACAAATTCCATCAATATGATTGAGAACAAAGTAGAATATGAGAAATATGTGCCCGAGCCAATTTGAGGGTGTAACCTTCGCAACCTTACAATAAGAACAAAATGCACAATATGAAGATCAAATACCTACTTAGGTTATGGTTAGTCCATAGGTTGACCTTATTACCCTTATGAAGATATAGAGAATTATCTTATGATTAAGTAAAAAGTTATATGCTAGCTACACATATCCCCATCCACATTATAGGTTAAGGGTGCAGCACTACCAAATATGTTGGATGGATCATTTCTTATCCTCCCATATGTCAATGTAAACTCCTATCCTAGTAGGGGCTATCTTCCAAACATTCATCCAATTGTAGGATTCATGTGTCATTGGGTTTAAATCTTTATTCTTTGCAATCAAAATCGGCACATGAGCTAGAATGTTCTTCTTCAATCACTGCGTTTTGTCAGCATCCATTGTCATTTGTGCTCTCCCTATCTTAACCTCTTGTTATAATGCTTCCGATCATGTATGGCTCCTATTTGCTCCGGCCATGGTCACCTTAATATCACATTATAGTGTTGTAAAATACTCTCTATTATGATTACAATACCATGCAATATTTCTCCACAATGATAATTTCTTCTTCAGGTTAACACCTATCATTGTAATTATGATCTGATCCACCATTATTAGTAAGAACCTAGTGGGTATCAATGGCGGTCCTT
This sequence comes from Taxus wallichiana var. yunnanensis, assembly GCA_018340775.1. Taxonomy (NCBI): domain Eukaryota; kingdom Viridiplantae; phylum Streptophyta; class Pinopsida; order Cupressales; family Taxaceae; genus Taxus; species Taxus wallichiana. The sequence continues at coordinate 97,230,966 of CM031236.1, forward strand.
TGAGTTTATTCCAAAACTTCTCCAGAGGTTCTCCTTACAGACCTTCTGTCAGTGTATTAGGAAGAGCCAAATCTTTTATCTAAATGGTAATTATTGAGATGCCTTCTTTTCCCAAACTGGGGATACGTCCATATGATCAGTTAATCTATTTGGCACATCTGTTCCATTAATAACTTTAATGCCACTGCTATCATTTTACTATATATCAATGCCATTAGGTTTTTTTAGGGGTGATGACAACCCTTCTTGATGCTCAACTTTTTTCTTTTTCAGTCTTCTTCTCTTGATTCCCCATGCTTTTTTTTCTGATTTCCTTTTATTTGCGTTTTTCCATGCTTTATTTCCTATTTCTTGATGCTCACTGTTTTCCCCTTCTCATCATGTCTCTTTTTAGACAAAAGGTGAGTGATATTATATAAAATGAAGAGATACAACGAAACATGCAGAAGAAAGAACTGATCACATGGATATGGCTATTAGAGTATAATAACAAAGAAGCACGAGACCAAAACAAATAACAAGGAGATTTACTAGATACATTTTTTTCGTGACCAACATGATGGACACCATCATGTGTGCTAAAGGGAATCGGTTGTCACGAGCAAGAGTGAATGGGAAACTTTCCTTCTAGACAGGTTGAGCCACCCAGGATTGGCTTGAAGAAGAGGTCTGCAGAGTTTCATCTTGACTCTTTAGATCCTCCACGTTTTCTTCTGCTTTCATGTTATTTGCATTTCTACATGCTTCATTCTCATGGATTTTCTAAGTGTTTTTCAGCTAACCTTAGTTGATAGATCTGAACGTATTTTGCTTTGTATGCCTCTGAGGTTATGCTACATGTGCAGTTATTCCTCAAATGCAACTAGAATTCTTCCATCTTCTCTAAGTTGTCCATTTTCAGTTTTCTATGTATAGGACCTTTTTTATATTTAGAAAGTGTAGGTTGCCGTACGCAGCACTGTTTGTATGATCTGAAAATGTATAGGGTCTTCTTAAAATGCACCTTTATTACTTTACATTTTAACACATACATTTGTTCCCAATACTTGTGTTTTTTTCAATAACAAAAAAATGCATATTGGTTTTCAAGCCATTGGGATCATAAATTAGTTCTCTAGGGTGCCAATGGAACCCAATTTGAAATATTTGTATGCTGCATATGCTCCTTAGGTGGAAAAGCATCTGTTACTTAGTAATTGGTCAAAATTTTCACTCTTTGTTTAATTATTTGGTCAACTAGTTGTGTAAAACATTCTCTTAAAGTGGAAAGATAATGTTGCTGGATCTCAAACAGGTACCTTATAACAACTCTTTCAGTAGTTCCTAGGGGAACAGAAGGAGCTGTTAGCATTGAAGGAACTCTTGCTGGACTTGTGGCTTCTATACTACTTGCTTGTATCTGTTGGTTTATGGGTCAGGTAAATTACATATTTTTATATAATACCTTGGTTTTTGACCAACTATTTTTTCATTTTTTTAATCAATTCTCTTAATTAAATTTCCTCTTCTTCGTGTGATATGCACATACAAAACGAATATGGAAATTTATAAAGGGCCTTCTTACAGAAATGAATGCATTATAGTAAAGGCCAGGACACATTTAATTGCAAATGCCTTGGAATCTTGTTTCTCAAATCTATATATTTTTTGGCTTATGGGTCAGGTAAATTGCATATTTCTGTATAAAACCTCGGTTTTTGACCAACTATTTTTTCATTTTTTCATCTATTCTCTTAATTAAGTTTCCTCTTCGTCGTGTGACTTGCACATACGAAAAAGAATATGGAAATTTATAAAGGGCCTTCTTACAGAAATGAATGCATTATAGTAAAGGCTATGACACATTTAATTGCAAATGCCTTGGAATCTTGTTTCTCAAATCTATATATTTATATTATTGTTTAGTATTTGTTTTTTGTATTAATACCAAATATTCCAAATTACAACTTTCTTTTACACCAGGGTTATAGCTTTTCTAAAAAAAGCCAGCTTTCTCTTTTCTTTGCTTTTCTAGTCCTACCTTTATATTCTTTCTAAAAAGAACATGCTTGATTTGGATGCGTGCTTTCTAAAAAGAACATGCTTGATTTGGATGCATGCTTTCTAAAAAGAACATGCATGATTGGCATGCTTGCTCTTATCATGCATGCATGTTTTTACATACTTGCTTTTCTACTAAGAAGCGTTCATGCATGTTTATTACTTCAGACCATGCATGCCTACTTTTTTACAATTTGAAGACCAAGAAGAAAAGGGAAAATACCAAAAAGGTCCAAAAGGGGGAGACGAGGTAGTGTTTGGTTGTGTCTAAGCGGCAAGTTAAGGAAGATGTAAATGGTGAGGTAGAGGAGCATTCACTCTGAATTATAAGTTATGACTATAACTGCAAGGAGAGGTGGGGGTAGAGGGGGATAGGCTAGAGGGAGGAGAGGTAGCGCGTGGAATGCTCAACCAATAAGACTCAGACTTGTAATTCGATAGATCGGGACCATGAATAGATGTGGATCGATCACCCATTCTTTCTATATTACATACATAATATGTTCTCCATTGTGACTGATCTGAATGAACGTGACCCACAAACATAAGAAAATCTAGCAAGAGACCAGATAATAAGAAAGTTTCCACCATCATCTTTCCAAGATAACAATGTCCTTAAGATTCTTTAACTTATTATTCATGACCATAATTTGTCTCCGCTGAGAGGGATATCTTTAGAATAGACGCACAGATTAGCCAAGCAATCAACAACCTTATTACCTTCTCTTAGAACATGGAGAAACTTAATCTTATAGAACTTTCTGATATAGCTTTTGTTACAAAAATTAAACTTTTCAATCTCCAATTCATGACATTTTAGATTTGTGCATCCCATTAATAGTCAACAAAGTTTCTCCCTGCACTTTAAGCTTCTTTAGCTGTAAATCAAGAGCTAGTCTTAAGACGTAGTTCAAAGATTTGTCTCCTTTGAGAGGGACATCTTTAGAGCAGATGCTCAAATTAGCAATGCAACGAGCAACCTTATTACCTTTTCTTAGAACGTGGAGAAACTTAATCTTTTCAAACTTCTTTTTGAGAGCTTTTGCTTACAAAATTGAAATTTTCAATCTCCAATTTGTGACATTTCCGTTGTGCATCTCATTAATAATCAACAAAGGGTCTCCCTCCACTTTAAGCTTCTTTATATGTAGATTAAGAGCTAGTTTAAAGCCCTAATTCATTACTTCAATGTCTGCAACATAATTAGAGTTGGCCCCTAGTAAAGTAAGTACAAAACAACAATTTTTTTCCCTAGGTGGTCTTTGATAATGATACAAGCCTCGGACTACCAAATTAACCTTAGAAGCTCCATCCAAGTCAGCGTATACTGTCCCAAAGGAGGAACTTTCCATACAATCTTATCCTTTTATCCTTTTTTCTTAGTCTTGTAAGAATCAAACTTCTTCATATTATTCGATCGATTCAAAGAATGCCCATCCTAGAAGGATTACTCTTTGCACTTGACTCTTTTAGTCACCGATAGGGTCTTGAAAATATGTCTTTTGAATCTCCTTCCAAACATGGTGCCTACTTTTACTTTTATTGTTGAAGCCACGATCATTTCTCTCAAGATATAGCCACCATACCATCATTGTGGGAACCTTGTTGTGTGGGCACGACTAAATGCCCCATGGTCCAAGAAGATCTGAATAAACTTATGCCACATATCCAAAGCAAATTTACAATGCGGAAGGAGGTGATTAATACCCTCTTCATATGAGAGATACATAGGACATCTAAGACAAGTGTTGGCTAGATTTTCTGCATAGCTGAAAACCTAGGCAGTCATGAGATAAATCTCCCTCATTTACCAGTGAGACTCCCGTGTAAGATTTGTTAATAAAATATGCTAGTATCTATGTTGGGGTTTTACTTTAACCATGCGAGTTCATGAACCATATTTTGTATAGTTTTGCGTGCAAGTAAGCGATTGTTTATACAAAGGAAATATCTAATGAAGAAGGAAAATAATAAAAATAGGAAAGAAAGAGGGAAGATGTGCAACCCAATCAATAGATTACAGAGTTGATTGCATGCACATAGACAAAACCAATAGATATTAACACACAAAATTATAAGCAAAGGCAGCTTTCAGATCTAGATCTAGAATAACACAAAGTTTATAAGTAGATCTAAGACAAAAACTAGAAACAAAATGCACCATGACACAAAGTTCTCCGGAAATCTGCTCCTTTCTATTCCTTTGCTTCAAATAGCTATCAGGGATTTCAGCACAAAGTCTGGAACACAAGAATGTTGCTTACAAATTTTGATGCTTTAACCCGTAGGTTCTTCCTCTACTTATAGCATGTAGAGGGAAATTTCAAATAGGAAGTCTTTAGTGAACTGACACATGTGCAAGTTGTCAAAGGAAACAACCTGCAATCTCCCTCTGGAATTCCTCTTTGTATGACATGCATGATTTACAATTAAAGATAGAACCTTCTATTTTGCATATCTGCCACCTATTTCAAGTAGTTGACTTCTTCAAGTAATAGCTTTTAAACCAACCAATCACTTAAGTTTTATAATTTAATTGATCGCTCAATTACTTTGTCGAAGGAAATAAGAGAAAGAAGAAGGAAGAGGAAGGTGCAGTCTTGTTCTTTTTTCATGTTCTGCATGCAGTTGATTCTTTTGCCCTTGATTCTCACCATACCGCATCCGGAAGTAGCTGGATCTGGAAGCAAGTGACTGTGATTTGCTTGTGGGTATTGCCGCTGACATGTCTTTCTTCTTATCCTTGAAGCTTTTGTAGCTCTTCTCCAGTACATGCATCAGTGCAATGTTTGTTGTAAATAACTCATCATTTTATTTTTAATTGCATATGAGCAATTAAAACTTCTGGAAAGCACTCCAGGTGAATGCAAATTCAATGAAGGCTTCAACTAGAAGATTGGGAGCACATGCACAAGATCCTGGAAGGAATTTTCCACGCACTGACTTCTACACGGGCTGCGTCAGAAACAAGAGGATGAATTTTTGCCGGAAGCTTTTGCAATTATGAGATCTCGGATGCGGATCGTGTCTCCGATATCAAGCAAATCTGGAAGTAATGCATGATTTAGCTGAGCTTTCTCGTTCATCCCGCTTTGCCATGGCTAGAGCAATCTTTGTCTGAGCAATTCTTTTTCTTTTTATTCAGCCGGAATTCTTTACAATTGGTGCAGATCTGGGAACTTCTTCAGATTCGGAAGATATATTCAATGTATTGGACATTGATTTAAGCTCCCTTTCAATTATATAAGCACCTGTAATGAATAACTGCAATTAATTCAGACAAAGACGAAATCCGGAGCATGAACACTTGATTTTTATCATAAAAATCTGCATATAAAGCCCGCTGCCCTAAAATTTGAGGCTTTGCTTGCATGCAAAGCAAACATAAATATTTGTAACTTCACCTGGGCACCTGTAATACTATGCAGACAATTAATCAGACTTAAATCAAGCTCCTTCAAACCTAGGCGCCAAACTTTGAAGCTTTCCGGCAGTGAAAACACCTTTTTCTGAGCAAAATTTCTCCTTCTTTGGGCGCCAAAACTTTCCAGCTGCACTCCTTTGCTAAAAGAATTAATTAATCCATCATTATGGCAGCCCCTGCTTATATAACCTTCAACATTCTATTTTTAATAATTGCCCCTCCTATTCCTGACAATTAATTAATAAACAATGATGTTTATTCACCCAAATTGGGCGCCTATTTTTGCATGATATTGGCTGCCATTAAATAAATAAATTTATTTTATTTTTAGCATGCTACCTTCAGTTCACTTTGGCTTGTCTTCATGCATTGACTTTCCTTCTATTTATGACACCAAAATTGGGTGAATAAATATTATTAAATGCATTGTTTATTCACCCAAGGTGCGTAGCACTTTTTGGCAAGGGTGAATTCTAAAAATAAGAAGTCAACTTCTGATGGGAATTTTCACCCTTCACTGCAGCTCTAAAAATCCCTTCTTCCACTTAAGTGATTTGACTTTCATAATGGGATTTTTTACCCGCCAAAGGTAAGAAATTCCCGACGGTGCTTTAAGTAATTTTTCTTTTATAATGGGAATTTTTACCCTGCAAGGCAAGTAAGAAATTCCCCCGCTGCCACCTCTAATATTCTCATTGCAGCTTAAGTGACTTTGACTTCATGGGAAAAATTACCCTGCTAGGCAAGTAAGAAATTCCCGCCTTGCTTGCCATGCCAAAATTCCCACTGGCAGCTTAAAGTCTTCCTTCAAAAAAGTGCGACTTGCATGAAAGATAGCTCTTTTCCAAAAGTGCGACTTGCATTGTGACTTTTGCCTTTAAAATTGCATGAGAATTCGTCACTTAGGGCAGCGTGGAAATTGGACGCGAAGGCAGCCTTGAAAATTGCGACTGGCATAAAAACAAGAATGGAAAGGGTGCGGGAAGATGTAGTAGCAAAAATTTGCATGTGCCGTAACTTTCATCCCGTGGCTCCGTTTTAGGTGTCGTTTTTTCTAAAAGTGCATATCTTCTCGAGCTCTACGCATTGATGGCAATATTTTTCTTATTTTCATAAAATTCATTTATTCCAAAAAATGTGACTTGCACAGAGAGACTTTTTGTGCATGACTTCGTCTTTTTTGACCAGAAGCTTGCTTTCTGAGGCTGATTCCTTCTGGCATGGTGGTCATAGATGATCTCCGGATACTCCAAGCAAGAAAATAAAGCTGTCTTGATGCGAAGGAATTGACCTAGGGGAATTTCACAAAGAAAAATACAAGAAAAATATAAAAAAACGCAAAACGTTGCGAAGTCACGATAAAGCCCAACATCCATTCCTGGTGAAAACTCTACTGGTATATGTGAATATTGACATGCAAAACCTCAACAAGGCTAAACCGGAACACAATTTACCTCAAACGGGCTTTAAATAATTAAATATAATTTTTCCGCAGACAAAACTTAGCGAAAGGATAAAACGAGTTTTGACATCTGGGTATTTGTCGAAATTGGCTCATATGATTCACTGGGAATATCTTAACGCAATACAGACATCTTTTGGCAATAAAAACACAAAATGACCCGCTATTTTAAAAGTATGAAATTTTTTAACATGGGGTAGTCTCGCATTTCGCAGTGAAATCTAGGGACACCAACAAGCAAGGCATAACCGTTCTTCACTAGCAAAGTCCGATCAGCATGGTGATATCTCTAACACCCCGTCGAAAACATGTGGGCATATACACATCCAATCCAAAGAAAGCGGAGGAAATCTGAATTACTCACTCGCTCCTTCTCAAAAGAAAGAGCACACAATAGTTTACTTTGAAGCTTATCCAAAATAGGAGTCTAAGTATATTTTTTTATTGTTACCTTTGAAGAGCGGGAAGCCCAACTAGGAATGTAGCTAAGTTACATGACACTGGGACACAGGACACACAAGAAACACAAATATGAATATCCGACACATCAACCCCTGAAACATGACACGGGGAAACTTTATATATATATATATATATATATATTTATATAAATGAAATATAGACATAAAGATCCAATTTTTTAAGAAATTAGAATATTTACAAAATATTGATACAACTAGTCTACGTTGCCGAGGATACGCCTTGACCCCACGTTTCTGTCGATACGTATCCGATACGGATACAGATACATCGATATGCCAAGGATACATATGGCAGCCACATGATCAATAAAAATGCAAAGTCTTTAACTATATTGAATGTTTTGAACATTGATTCAAGTTTCATATTACTATTTCAGTTATTTATGGACTAAAAATGAGTAAAATGAGTAGATGTACATAAAATATCCGCGTATCGTACCCATACCCGCACTGATACTGCACGTATCCTAAAGAACGTAGAACTAGTTCTTTGCATCAATTCAATGATGAATGATGATCAAACACACAAGAAATTAGAATATTCAATACACATAAAATAGAAGTTAGAACCATAAACTGTAATTTTCTCATTAAGTCATTTGATGTCATCAAAATCAAAATGTATTACATAGATACTAAATTATTGATACTATAGGTGCCAGTGGGAATGCCAATGGCAAATACAAAATAGGGTAGATATTAGATACTAGAACCGTAGATGGAAGAATCTCATAGCTTGTAGTCATTAGTCATCTTCCTCCATGTCAAAATCATCAAAATCACCACCAGTGCCACTGCTCTCTCCTCCATCCTCCTCCTTTATATCCAATCCAAGCTTTGCATTTGTTGGTGTGGAGGATGACCCTCTAAGAGGATCACTATCATCAAAAGTGACCCACTCTAGCACTGGTTTATTAAGATCCATGTTGGCCAATGCCAACTCAACGATGATGTCGAAACCCATGTCATTTGGACATACATCCCACCTCTGCCCTTCCCTTCAACCAGTCATCCCTCATCCTGTAAATAAGACAGAGGTTGGAGTGCACATACACCATTGTCTCTGCTCCCATCGCTCAAGCCCACTCTTTTTCAAACTAAGTGAATTCCTGTATGCATTCCAATTCCTCTCACAACATGAGGATGAAGTAACCTGAGCGAAGACCCTCATGTCTAACTGTTGTAGAATAGGGCTCGTTGTCCCATGAGTTCCCCACAGCATAGTGCTTCTTAATCTTGTCTTTGATCACATCATAGCCTCCAAATCTCCCAATGCCAACGGAAAACTCTACAAAGCCCCTCCTCCACCTCATCAAGGGATGCTCTGTCGTGATATATCCTTCTAAATGCTACCTTCCTCACTGTGAAATTTGTCTGTCCATTTGAGGAGGAAATCTAGGTGAAGTTTCACCATTGAGCCAACCATCATTGTAGTACTTGGGATTCAACGAGTGAGCCAAGCAACACAAAGGTGTGCAATTCTTCTCCCACCTAGTGATAAGAATATTTCGTATGGTGGTGAACAAGATCTTTGTTGATGTCCTAGAGTTAGGGCTCTCATTCTCTACAACAACATTCGTCCTTTGCCTCAATCGGTCATCCCTCATCCTATAAATAAGACAGAGGTTGGAGTGCACATACACCATTGTCTCTGCTCCAGGATCGCTCAAGCCCACTCTTTTTCAAACTAAGTGAATTCTCGTATGCACTCCAATTCCTCTCACAACACGAGGATGAAGTAACCTGAGCAAGGACCCTCATGTCTAAGCTGTGTAGAATAGGGCTCGTTGTCCCATGAGTTCCCCACAAGTATAGTGCTTCTTAATCTCGCCTTTGATCACATCATAGCCTCCAAATCTCCCAATGCCAACGGAAAACTCTACAAAGCCCTTCTCCACCTCATTAAGGGATGCTCTATCGTGATATATCCTTCTAAATGCTACCTTCCTCACCTGTAACATCTCTGTCCATTTGAGGAGGAAATCTAGGTGAAGTTTCACCATTGAGCCAACCATCATTGTAGTACTTGGGATTCAATGAGTGAGCAAAGCAACGCAAAGGTGTGCAATTCTTCTCCCACCGGTGATAAGAATATTCTATATGGTGGTGAACAAGATCTCTGTTGATGTCCCAGACTCAGGGCTCTCTACAACAACATTCGCCATTGCCTCAATCATGGAGACCCACCCCCTCATAAAATTCTCCTAAGATGGGTTGGTCCATGTCTGCAAACCACAACAAAGAAATGATAGGGTCCATGATCTTAATGGTAAGATCTACCCTCTCCCACCACCATCATCTAACATTGTATCCTTGACCTTTTTTGAAGCAATTTGATCTGTCTTTCTCCAAAAAGACCAAAACTCTGAAATAACCATGGCCCCAAGAGCATTGTTGAAGCAATAGATTTAAGTGCTAAATTCAAAGAATGAACAATGTAAGGTGTCCAAAATATTTGTGGATATTTAGTTTCCACAATCATGCCTACAACCTTGCAAACAAGAATCAACACCTACATCTTCAATGACTTTAAGGAACAACTCACCCATGTACTGCACATCCTTGTATTTTCCAAGAGCATCCACCGCTTTCAAGGAGACACCATGAAATTGATAAGTGGATCACGTGCTGCATCAGTCCATCCATCAGATACAATACTAACACCGAATGAGGGCCATGATGATTTCATAGGTGTTAGAATTGTATCCACCTCCTCTGCCTTAACCAACAATGTGGTTATAAGCTTCTTTGAACTTAGGAGTCACATACCCAATTGGAGCTCATTCAACTAGAGATTGACACATCTAAAAAAAGGACATTGTGTGTAATGTCCCCCAAATGGACATATTTCAACCCCTAGTGAATTTCCGCAAATCCCAAATAAAATTGCAAGTAGTAGAAATTATACAAAAATGACTAAGTGTAGATCTGAATTTCTATAGGAAAATGTGACTTGCCTAATGTATGCAAATAATTCCAAACTGAACCAAACTAACTCTTTTTATCATCAAAGATTCAAAATAGATCAGCTATTTTTATAAAGACAAATACTCAAGAAAAGTACCATATTTGACCTCAAATGAAGGCTGAATTATTTTATTAAAATCTGCAAAATGCTCCTTCAAATACGGTGAAAACACAATTTCCTTGGCCCAAAAATTATGCAACTAGCTGATTTTGGCTTCTAAAATTATGGCAAAGCTATTGGTGATGAGATCCGGGATAGCTGTGCCCTAGAATGTATCTAACTCCACCCACAGGGGTGTAGATAACCCTAGATATGGCTGCAAATGAAGTTAAAAACTCTGCAACAAGTTCCCACCTTCAAACCCTCGCCGGAAGTAACACAAATCTGCAAATCTACTACTAGAAAACACTGAAAAACACCAATAAATCCTTGATCCACAATGGAAACCCCTGTATGGAGAATCCTCTCAACTAGAAGAAGAGATTGTTTCTAAGGGTTTTCGTCCTTAGAAAATATTTTGTAAAGCTCTAGGCTCAGACAAAAATCAGATTTGTATAAAATAGAAAAACATGCCTTCTACCAGCAAGTAGACTTGCTTTTATAGATGAACTTGGCCAAATAGCCACCCTCATCTCTAATCAAATGTCACCTCCCACATTTAATGTTTTTCCACCTTTTCCATCCTCCAAAGGGGTCGCATTTTCTCCTAGGGAGAATAATAACATAAAGTGACATTTCCCTTTTTTTCTTATTTTACTTTATCACTTTATATTTTTCTTTTCTATTTTTAATTTGACTTTATCATTAATAAATTAATATAAAGTGCTTATAATATTATTTTATATTGCACTTTTATAATTAATTTATTATGATAAGTTTCCCTTTTTATCACCCTTTAGCCGTCGGAAAACAGAATTGGGCTAAAGGTCTTCGACCGAGAAGGGGATATTACAATCCCCCCTTCCCAAAATTGTTTGCCCTCAAGTAATTGTAACTCATCATTTCAAGTGCCAACTTCTTTTCTTATCACTTGCATCCTCATCACTAAGATCAACCTTGGAATCTTCCCCTTCTCTAGGGTGTCTATCAAATGGAAGTGGCATAGTAGGAAACATTAAACACTGTTAAATACATCTAAAAACTTACAAAAGGTTGTTGTTTTGGAAATTATAACAGGTTGCAATTTCACGCAAGTGTCCATGTGTGTCTCCTCCTCGTGTGCAAGTTTCTCCATAAAGTCTCCTTTGACTTCTTCACTTAAGTGTAGATTTGCATTTTCTTCCTTCATGGGGGTGGACTCCATGATTTCATTTCCTTGCTCCTTGCAATCTTGCACATCAAATCTCTCTAGAAACTATTGGGTGAAATCTTCAAGGGAAGCAATGGATTCAATCCCTTCGGTCTTGATAGATGGTGCCACCACTTGTGTGTTATTCCATCTGTGTATCTAGAGATGAGCATGAGGGCATCATCCTGACACATAGGAGTCCATCACAAATATCTCGAAATTCTTTTAACCAAAATCTTGTAGAAATTTTATTAGTACCATCAAAAAAAGTAACTTGGGTCCACTTCATTTTTCGCATCCAAATTTGATTTCTTCACGGGTTGGGAGGATTAACTACTTTGATACCACTGTAATGTCCTCAAATGGACTATTTTGCCCCGAAATGGATTTGAAGCAATTCCCACACACCAAAGGCAGATCATAAAAGATATCTCAATTGTTTATGATGTACATCTGAATTTCTATGGAAAATGCGACTATGGCTGGTTATGAAACTTTAAAAATCAGAAATAAATCATGAGATTTTCCACCATAAACTGAGCTAAAACTTATAATATTTCACCCTCAATACATTCGTGCAAAGATCTGAATTTTAGACCTCAGTATATAGCTGAAATGAATTTATTTTGAAACCCCGATCTACAGAAAATTATGGCAACTTCAAAAATTCATAACTCACTCAAAAATGCTCCGATTCACACAAATAAACTATGCACGGACTCACAAAAATAGGGAGAATGCAATGATGTTACTCATTCATACAAATGACCACCACAAGTGCCCTAAACAACCAAAACACCAATTTGCTCCTAGGGTTTGGGGCTAGAAATTACAACAAAAATATATAGATATATTCAGATTTGATACTCTAGAAAACTACTAGAAAATCAACAATCAGACCTAGTTTGTAGCAGCCCCAAAATACCTCAAAATAGTCCACTATGCAAGTCGCACCAAGCTGGAAACAAGGAGAAAACTCAGCCACCAGTTTCCTCTTCAAACCCTTGGACCAAATCTGCACTTTTAGCCACTTCAACCATTGGAAAAATACTGAAAAAATACTATTAATCAAGTGATTTGCAATGGAAACCCGAGGGTGGAGAATACTTTCAACTAGAAGAAGGGTTTTCGTCCTTCTACTAGACTCTTTGAGTGTTTTTGTCCTCTAGAGTGAATCTCTAAGGGTTTTCATTCTTAAAAGATTAGAGATGGAATCTCAAAGCTCAACTTACAAATCTGATTTTAGAAAATAAACAAGTGATGCCTCTCCAAGCAAGTTGACTTGCTTTTATAATTTGACCCTTAACATCCAATTAAATTTTAGCCCTTTATTTAATGTTTTTTCCCCCTAGATCCATCCCTAGGCAAGTCGCATTTTCTAGGGAAAATTATAATTTATAAGATGACTTTAGCTTTTCAACTTTTATTTTATTATTAAGTCTATAATACTTTATTATAAGTGCTTTTATAATATTTTCTTTTTTTAATTTGCACTTTCTAATTAATTATTATGACTTAAGTTCCCCTTGTGCTCATCCCTTAGCCGTCGGGAGATAAAATGGGCTAAGCGTCTTCGATCGAGAAGAGAATATTACAATCCTCTCTTCCCAAAATTGTTTGCCCTCATGCAATTCCAAACATGTTTGTTCAAGTGCCATGCACAAGAGACAAAACATGTTGAAGTGCTCCAAAAGCCTAGCCCCTGTACTTGTCGAGTGGGCTAAATCTTGCCACTGTAATGTCCCCAAATTGATAATTTTCAAACCCTAGTGGATTTCCCGCAAATCCCAAATAAAATTGCAAGTAGTAGAAATTATACAAAAATAATTAAGTGTAGATATGAATTTCTATGGGAAAATGCGACTTGCCTAGGGTATGCAAATCATTCCAAACTGAACCAAAATAACTCTTTTTATCATCAAAATAGATCAGCTATTTTTATAAAGACAAATACTCAAGAAAAGTACCAAATTTGATCCCAAATGAAGGCTGAATTATTTTATTAAAATCTGCAGAATGCTCCTTCAGACACAACTGAAAATACAATTTCCTTGGCCCAAAAATTATGCAACCAATTGATTTTGGCTTCTAAAATTATGGCAAAGTTGTTGGTGATGAGATCCGAGATAGCCATGCCCTAGAATGTACCTAACTCCACCCACAGGGGTGTAGATAACCCTAGATATGGTTGCAAATGAAGTTAAAAATCTGCAACAAGTTCCCACCTTCAAACCCTCGCCGGAAGTAACACAAATCTGCAAATCTACTGCTGGAAAACACTGAAAAACACCAATAAATCCTTGATCCACAATGGAAACCCCTGTATGGAGAATCCTCTCAACTAGAAGAAGAGTTTTCATTCCTCTTCTAGATCCCTTAGAGGGTTTTCGTCCTCAAGAGATTGTTTCTAAAGGTTTTCGTCCTTAGAAAATATTTTGTAAAGCTCTAGGCTCAGACAAAAATCAGATTTGTATAAAATAGAAAAGCATGCCTTCTACAAGCAAGTAGACTTGCTTTTATAGATGAACTTGGCCAAATAGCCACCCTCATCTTCCAATCAGATTTCACCTCCCACATTTAATATTTTTTCCACCTTTTTTCATCCTCCAAAGGGGTCACATTTTCTCTAGGGGAGAATAATAAACATTAAGTAACATTTCCCTTTTTTCTTATTTTACTTTATCACTTTATATTTTTCTTTTCTATTTTTAATTTCGCTTTATCATTAATAAATTAATATGAAGTGCTTAAAATATTGTTTTATATTGCACTTTAATAATTAATTTATTATGATAATTTTCCCTTTTTATCACCCTTTAGCTGTCGGGAAACAGAATTGGGCTAAAGGTCTCCGACCGGGAAGGAGGTATTACATTGTGCAACATTAAATGAAATGAAGTTGAGATAGAAGAAGAACCCAATGGTAAGATCAACCTCCTCTCGCCACTCTTGTTGAAAGATCTTGTCCATTGGACCACCACTAGGAGCTGCCCTCTTTTTTGTTGGCTGAAATGCAGTCCCACTCCCACTTCTGTTGGATGGCTTCCTCAAGAATGGAAGAGGATCCTCATCTTTGTGTGTCCTACTTGCTGCTGCCACCATCCCCAAGCCAATAGCATCCTCTCTTGACATATTTTTTCTTTGGGTAGCATTCACTGATTTACATGCTCCAAGTCCACACTTAAGGCCCAACAAATGACCCTTAACTCGGTAGTAGGTGCTCTTGAATTTGAGATGGCAGTAGTTACATGTCCAAACAATATTTCCTCCCCAACAAGCTTTGCCCCAGGCCCTTGTTTTCTTGTTACATACTTCCACAGCGGATTTTTTTTTCTTGAGCTTGTTGTCTTGCTACAACAGGGTTATATGCATCATTGGCAGCTCCACTTCCAACTGATGGAGCACTAACAGAGAGATGAACTTGGAAGAGGGGGCAGCACCAAAACTCAGATTCTTCCCTTTCCTTTGACCTTTACCAGCTGCCCTTGATGGTTGAGCCATGATTTCTGTGGTATGAATGATGAAAACTGCTGCTGTTGGAGAAATGCCAAATGTGGTTGCTAAAATGCCTTCAAATCCCCTGGAAGCCCTTCAAATCTGAATATTCTCCTTCACCTGCACAATGAAATAGAAGTTCAGCCTTTTCCCTATTTGCAAATGAAAAGAATTAACTGTTTTTATTAACGCAGGACGCTGTTTTCGTTGGAGGAGTGTCAGACACATGGGACACTGCTAGGACACATGTCATACACACATCCTAGCATGTCCCATGTCTAATACATTGGATACAGACATGGGAGCCTTGGGGATGTGTCTTATTTTCTAGGAATCTAGTAGTTGAGTAGTTCAAAAATTAATTGTCTAGCAATAAAATTTATTCCATTGATCTTAGCTTTTGGGAATTTGTTTTTGAGTTATCTTTATTGATTTTTTCCTAGAAGCATTCGTGTAACCCCTTTGGAGATCTCTGATCTGTGAGACCTCTTGGAGGGACAAAGTGAGGCGAAAGAAGGGTATCATCAACAAATTGGAGGTGTATGAGAACTTGCATGAATAGAAGCATGTAACCACTGTAAGTCTTCTTCTACCTTCTTCCTCTACCTTGAGATCCTCAAGACACTTACTAAGGGCTTCCATCATGATGATAAAGAGATATAGGGATAAAGAATCTCCCCGCCACAATCCTTAGGAAGAGATGGAAAAGACCTTCTGGGAGCCATTAATAAGAAGTGAGAACTTTGATGTAGTTTGACAAATTTTGACCCAATCCTTAATATCTTTATTGAAATGAAAGCATTTCAAAACTTTTTCAAAGAAATCCCAGCAAACTTCGTCGTAGGCTTTCACTATGTTGAGCTAGATAAGCACGCCTTTCCTTTTGCTAGAGTAAAAAGAGTGAATGAGTTCATGTGGGATAACAATTACGTCGGCGATTTGTCTGCCTTTGACAAATTCTCCTTTTTCTTGACAAAATAAGACTAGGAGGTTCTTTTTCAATCATAGCGGTAACATTTGAGATGATCTTCTAAATTGTATTCGCAAAGAGAAATGGGTCGTTTCCTTCACTATTGTTAACAATCAATGGAGTTGAACGTTGTTCCCAAAATTCCCATATTCAAAAATTGAAAGCAACAATCAACTAAAATGTAAGTCCAGTTTACGTTTTCCATAACCTTCCTCTTTTCAAGTTTCAAATCACCCAACATAAAAAACAGAGTAAATTAACTCCAATACGTCTATGAGGGAGAGGATTCCATGAAACAACAACCAATCCATACATTTATAAAACCAGACTTCCCAAAACCGAACCCGGTTTTTAAATAATAACCCAAAATCCATTTAATCCACACACTCAACAGGGTTTTACCTCCACCATTTATTCATATAAAAAAGAAAGAATGATAACAACAATGCTCTAAGGAGTTGTAAAACTAATCAAGTTTGTTTTTATTTCACACTAACTCCTTATTTCATTTTCCAGATCTCTCATAATAATCCAAAACCAAAACGTATTCATTTCATTTTCCAAATCTCACATAATAATCCAAAACTAAAATGTATTCATTTCATTTTCCATATTTCACATAATAATCCAAAACCAAAATGTATTCATTTCATTTTCCAGATCTCACATAATAATCCAAAACCCAAAACGTATTCAGTTACATCATTAAAATAACAATAAATAATAAGAGTAGAAAAACCCATGCTTGCATATTTTGCCTCCAAACTTCTCTGCACTTTTCCAAGTTGAAAACTTCAAAACACTACATTTTCCATTAAATCTTTCAACAACATATTTAAACAGTAAAAATGTCATAATATTCCAGAGATAACAGCAGTGAAATCTCCATGCATGCAATCACCAAACAACTATTCTCCTAAAAACTCCATGCACAACCCTCAAACAAAGCTCCAAAAACAACTGAATGAAAATGAAACAATGAGATTACATGCATGACCTAGCTTCTCAAGGAAGCTAACGTTTCCCAAGGCGTTTTTTCGTCACATTTAATTCGCACCAACCTTCTTAAGTGCCATGCCACTTCGTGGCTTTTCAACAACAATCGTTTAAACTATACAACTTATTAAATATGCCATGCAACTTAGGTTTTAACCTAAGTTCAATAAACTCGAAAAACCACATAGTCCGCATGGTGGGGTGGGTCGAATCTCCACCTCACACAATTAACCAATTAACAATGCCATGTAACAACCAAACTAAACTCCATAAACGCGCATAGCATAATATGCCAACAATGCCAAAACATGTGTGTGTGTGTGTATTTATTATTAATTCATTAAATCATCACCAACACTCCTTTACTAGACAAGTAATAATGCAAACCAGATCAAACACTCATTAGCAAGGGGGTGTTAATATCCTTAACAATCATAGTTCATAGTGCTTGGTGAAATGCCATGGCGTCTTTCTAACATTTGAAATATCGAACTTAACTAGTAAAACTAATTCACGATACTTGTTGCTTTCGTAATGGCCAGTGGTTAATAAGCATCTTGCTTAAGGAATGTCCATAAAACGGTTAAACTTTTATAACAATGATCTTAATAATTCAATTAAATCTAGAATGTTACGATAAATTCATGGCCCACTTTGAAGATCAAACACTCATTAGCGAAGGGGTGTTAATATCCTTAACAATCACGAGTTCACGTTGCTTGGTGAAATGCCATGGCGTCTTTTTAACATTTTAAATATCGAACTTGGCTAGAAAAACTGATTCACGATACTGTTGCTTTCGTAATGGCGAGTGGTTGATAAGCATCCCGCTTAAGCAATGTCCATAAAAGGTTAAACTTTTATAACAACAATCTTAATAATTCAATTAAATCCGGGATGTTACGATAAATTCATGGCCCACTTTGAGGATCAAAATATTATTCCAATGTACTTCTCGACCATCTAGGCGTCTAAGAAGGGGAAGGCCCATGATTCTCGTGACCCCTTCAATCTAATTTCAAGTTGCTCCTCTGCTGTTTTATTTTGGTTACTAGTTTTTATGTCCATGGGTTGTGTCTGCTCCCTAAAAGGCGATTTATCTAAGCTTCTTCATACTCTTCTTGTCTGTGTTTATCATTTTTTTTGTTCTACCACATTTCTTTCCATTTCTACTTTCTTGTTTTAAATTAACAGCGATGGGACCAATAGGACCCCTTGTTTAATCGATCAACGAGTAAAAATAAAAGACACAACCATCAACTACAGCCAAACATAAGTAAAGAACCATTAAGACACTACCTAAAGCTGACAAAAGAATAATAACAATAGAACGAAGTTTGTTACCAAAACAATTCTTGTATTTAAGTCAACAATCTCCATGTTGTACGGTGCTTTTGGAGGAATTCTCAATTCACTAAATTTCTCTATGGTATATAGTTCCTTAACATGGAAAAAGATAAAGACATTTGAATGGCATATGACTCCTTAACATAACCTCCATATATGATTTATAAGTTCAAGAGATTTATAGATATAAAGGGATTTCTTTTGTCATTTATTTTCACCATATCACCTTGTGCCATTATTCATATTTATTTCATATCTTCACTTCCTTGTACTCCTCACAAACTCATATAATACTTGCTCTCTAGGGCTTATACATCATGCCTATCACACAAGCATGTCCATTCATGCATCATATCTTCTTCATAAAGCCATATCCCACATTTCCATCATTTTATGAGCATCTTCCCTCAAACAAACAAATAAACACAATATGGTATAACATTTGATCATCACATTTTTCAATAACTATCATATGGTGTTATAAATTTTCATCCACGAGGAGTCATCATAATATCATAAGTATTATCATTTTTGAACAAGAATAAAAAAAGATAATGGCAGTGATATCAAACTAATGAAAGGCTTGGCAGGTAAGCCTGCATTTCAGGTTTCTATGCCAGAAGAAGTAAAACAGCAAACTGTTGTCCCAAAATTTTCGCCATCTTGTTACTGTTCTTTTGTTATTAGTATGTAATGATTAAAAGGGATTCATGCATTCTTATCATGTTAGTGTCATACTGAAAGATAATGGCAGTGATATCAAACTAATGAAAGGCTTGGCAGGTAAGCCTGCATTTCAGGTTTCTATGCCAGAAGAAGTAAAACAGCAAACTGTTCCAAAATTGTCGCCATCTTGTTACTGTTCTTTTGTTATTAGTATGTAATGATTAAAAGGGATTCATGCATTCTTATCATGTTAGTGTCGTAGTCACAAGTCAAACATGGGTGCACTCTTTTCTTAACTCTATTTTATTAAATTATTAATTGACATCAAATGCATGTGTGTCCTTCATTTTATTATGATTGGGAGTAGTTACAATGTAGTTGGAGCAGTTATGTGACAGTTCATAACTGAAAACTACCAACTAACATGTGTGCCTATAAATTTATTTATTATATTCAAAATGATTCGGATATCCCCTATCTCTTCTATTGCATGAGATCATCCATCCCCTAATGAAACTAAATCAAAATTGAAATTTGTGTGAAAATTTACATACCAATCTTTTTGACACGTGAAGTGTCTTGATGCTCCAGAATCAAAGAACCAACACCTTGTAGGGCTGTCATCCGAGCATGATGCCATGAGGGCATACTCTTCATCAGGCTCTTGTTCAACTAAGGCAAGACCTTTGCTTTTCCCTTATGTTATTTGTTGGCAAGATCATATTGTCTTTTTCAACAATCCTTTTTCACACGAGCAATTTTATGACAGTAGTAACACTTGACTTGATATTTAGGAGACGATTTTTCAGGTTATCGTTTCCATTTCCCTTTGGATTGAACAACAAAAACACTATTGGTTTGTTCAGAACTGGACTCAAGTGTTTGAATTTGTCTCTGTTCCTTTTGTAATAAATAGGAATTGACTTTATCAAAAGTCAAAGTCTGACTTTCAGCCATCAAATGGAGGGCTTCAACAAATGACTCAAATGATGATGGCAAACTATTCAACACTGACGCCACCATATCATCGTCATCTACCGTTTTGTTAATGGAGGCAAGCTGATCTCGAAGGTTTTTCATCCGAAGCAGGTGCTTTGATAGCAACCCCCCCCCCTCTTGCAACCTTTGCTGGAAACAACAAATTCTTTAGGTATAACACCCGACTCTTCTATGAAGTCATATATCTATCCTGGACCGATCCATAGATCACTGCCAAAGTGGCATTACAGACTTATGGTATCAACTCATCTGATATTGACTTCAACAGTAATATGGCTTCCTTATGATGTTTGTCATAATCTGCAAAATTAGAAGCGGAGGTACTTTCTTTGTCCCATTAGTTTATCACAATCGTGAAATTCTACGATGATCAGGATTTTATGGCTCCAAATGTTATAATTTTGTCCGGTTAACTTTTGTGCCTCCGACAGAACAAGGTTTTGTATATTCGCCATTCACACCAATTTGAATTTCCGACCCGCAAATCAATGCAGAATAAAAAATGAAGCAGAAATAAATATATCAGCAATGAGTGGAAATAGATATAACAGCAGCAATGACTGGTTGGTCTGACCCGCAAAATCTTTTGAGAATTTATCAATGCCTTGACCTGGGCTTGAAATTCTGATTATTTTGGGCTTGAAATTTTGATTATTGAAACTGCCGGCATGCATTTTTTAGCAGAACTACTGTGCATGAATTTTCGTGCCCTGACACCCACAAAATGTAGAGAAACTTGTCCCAAATTTCGTGTCCTAGCACCCAGGAAAATGCTTTCAAAAATGGCATCTGTCAAATGGCGACTGAAATGACTATAAGGGGGAAAAAAACTGCATCAACCAGGCTGTTCTAAAATGTGTTTTTCTTCATTCCGTGCCGTAGTGGAGTGTTTTCCTCAGTTCATGCTCTAGCACAGGGCTTCCTCGAACTTGCAATCTTTTTTATTTTTCAAAATTTGTGCTTCTTGCCAAGCTTCCTCAGATTCCAAACCCTTACGAGCACTAGAGGCTCTGATACCAATGTTAGCAAATGTAGACAAAGATAGAATGAAGAGGAAATGGACTGCACATCAAATGAATGTGTCCTTCATTTTATTATGATTGGAAGTAGTTACAATGTAGTTGGAACTGTTATGTGACATCTCGTAACTGAAAACTACCAACATGCGTGCCTATAAATATATTTCTTATATTCAATAATGTTCATTTGCAGTGCTTCTCAAAGTAGTTCTTGTAAGTAGTGGGAACAGGTAAAATAGATAGACTGTAAATTAATGATGTTTTGGTTTGCAGTGTTTTTCAAAAACGTTTTCTAACTTTTGTGTGTGTTTTTTCATTCTTCATACAGATAGATGGTGTAGGGGCTGTAATTTGTGTCATTTCTTCACAAATAGCAAACATTTGTGAAAGCCAAATCGGGGCTTCTTTCCAAGATAAAGAAGGTTTTAAATGGGTATTTACTCTCTACCCGATATAATTTGTGAGGAGAATAATTTTGTCACTCTTTTATTTTGCTCTTACATAGACTGCAATGCAATAAGGAGTTTGGCCATGCCTCACTAGCAGAGGGTTTGTACTTATGCTATTATAATTTTGATGAAATGGTTACCCTTTTCTTGTTTGCTCAAAGGACATGTTTCTTATGCACTAAGTATTTTTTCTGATGTATATCCATTCTTGCAGCTTAATAATGACATTGTCAACATAATCAACATCTCAATCGGAACTGGTCTGGCAATGTTACTAAGACGTTTACTGGGCTGACATGTATGAATTTGATCTTTCTTATGTATATGTATTATTTATTACCGCACCGGCTGCTCAAGTCCTTGTAACTACTAGAAATTTTTACCACTGCTTTATGATATTTTACTATCTTGACAAACTAGCTTAAGTCCTTGTGAGGTTGGTGAGAAATTTGACATTTTGCAGACACAAACTTCACTAGATCTGAATTTTATCAGTGAATGCCTGCAAGAAATTGTAATATCTTATCCTTGGGAGATCCAGATCTCAATAATAGTATGTTTTAGTGATCTTAATTAAACAAATGAATAGTTATTATTTTGAACATTTTGATTGTAATACCCAAGATTAACCAAAAGGTAACCAATCTTATACTGCTGCTATGCATTGGGCATTTACTCCTTAAGTCAGATTATTGTTGAGCACCGTAAGTCAGATTATTGTTGAGCACTGTGCGTTAACTGATATTATCATATGGATGTTTTTTGAGTTACAATGCTACAACTCTCTCATGAATATTCACCCATTATGAGAATATAAGACTTATTTATAAGGTGCCTAACTACAAGTTGGTTGTAACCGGTTGTAACTACATCAACCGTTTTGTAACTATTTCTTTTATAATAAATAGACGGACACACAATCTCAAATGTGTGCAATCCGACTTCTCTTTATTTCTTCCTTGTATACATCTTCTAACATTGGTATCAGAGCAAGGGCAAGCGAGGAAAGAGAGAAGGATAGAAAATCCACCCATTAAGGCACGAAATCTGAAGCATAAGGAGAAAAACGAACACATTTTCGTTTTTGTTTTTCGACAAATATCTAGGGCACGCTAAAGAAGAAAGACATTTTCGTTTTGAAGGTCAAAGTAAATACTGAAGAAGTCTGAATCGAAGTGAAGGCACAATCGTAATCGAAATAAACAGTTGCGGTTTTTCTAGGGCATTTTCGAAACATTTAACTTGCAGTCGTGAGCGAAAAGGGTCGAAGGGCATTTTCGCATGCATATAGAGATATAGCCACGATTACATACAAAGTCACGGGCCACGAATTTACAGTCGCGAATGGCACGTTTTTTAAGAAAATAACAGTATTTTCGAGCACGAAATAAGACGTGAATAGAGTTATGATTCACAAACATTTGAAGGCCATTACAATCAGCCATTACAGTCACAAATTGCAAGGGAACAGACATTTTCCACAGACGTAGGGCAAGAAAGACAAAAGCAAAATACAGTTACTGAGGGCATAACGTACGTTTCATAGTGACTTTGTCTAGTTGGAAATCTAAAGACAGTACCTACGCTAGGGCACGGAACTGTGCAACTGGTATTTTTTTTTGTTTACTCATTTCCAAAATACGCAGTTGTATTTATTCTATTTTATTAAAATGGAAATTCCCGTAGAAAAATATTTTGGTCTAAATTTTCATACATGGAGAGTGAAAATACAAATGCAACTTATGAATAAAAATTTGTGGGGCATTGTAAACGGGAAAGAGACAACACCTACCGATGCATCAAAATTGTTAGAATGGCAAAGTAGAGATGATAGAGTGAAAGCTATTATTGGCCTTGTTGTCTCTGAGTCTGAACTTCATCATGTAGACCTAGACAAATCATCGAAGGAAATTTGGGATACTCTAAATAAATTATTTGGAGCAAAAGCAGTCAATGCCAAATTTTCCCTAAAACTTCAGTTATATAGGTTCAAAATGGATGACGGAATCTCTATGTCAAGCCACATCAATAATCTAAGGTCCTTGATCAGACAACTAGCAGAAGTGAAAGTTGCGATTGAGGATGAGGAACCCAAAGCTATCCTAGTAAATAGTCTGTCTTCAAAATATAGCAATGTAGTTTTTACCCTCAGTCAAATTCAATCTCAATCTCTGGATGATATGATAGTAGCTCTTCTAGCTGAGGAAAAACGAACTACAAAGGATGCAGAAGGTCATTCCCAACAAGAAAGTGCATTCTATTCTAGAACCAGACAATATCGTAGAAGATCAGATAAAGATAAATCGGAGATTGAATGTCATTATTGTAAGAAAAGAGGTCACACAACATGGGATTGTCGTGTTCGAGCCAATGATGTGCTCAAGGGTAAAGTCATATCAAATACAACCAATATAGCCATGGTTGAAGACCCACCGATGCAGAAGGTAGTGAGGACAGTGATGAATATGCAATATAAAGATGCTCTAAACTTTGAAGGCAAGAAAGGATACGAGTAGATGAAGCTCGGTATGGATGGTTGCTTAGATAGTTCGGGAGACTGTGGATCTTGGGAATTATACCCTCACGAGGGTCATGCGACAACTTGATGGAGCTTGTGGATGGCTTAGTATGAATGGTTGTCTAATAATTCGGGAGATCTGTGATTCGGGAGTTCGGGGAGGTGGAATCCGGGAACTCGGGAATTCAGCTCGGGAGCTACACCTTTACGAAGGTCACGAAGCAGCTTGATGGAGCCCTACCTTATCATAGCATTGCTTTCAAAGTGAAAGTGTTTGAAGCGTAGTTATGTTTTGTTAGATTGTTTGTTTTTTGCTTTATGTAGAATAAGTCTTAAGAGGGGGTATGAGAATATAAGACTTATTTATAAGGTGCCTAACTACAAGTTGGTTGTAACCGGTTGTAACTATTTCTTTTATAATAAATAGACAGACACACAGTCTCAAATATGTGCAATCCGACTTCTCTTTATTTCTTCCTTGTATACATCTTCTAACACCCATTGCTAGCTTCCTTTCAGTGCATCAGGATCCTCGTGTAGACTTTCCCAGTTAAATCTGAGAAGATGGTCAATCTTACTAACAGGGAAGGACAAGAAGCCTCACATGAGAAGCAGGCTGCAATTTGCGTGCAGTGGACTTCCTCAAGCTTTCAGATGTCGCTACGAAGGATGACAGTTGTAGTACAAGGAATTTCAGTTATTTTAAAAAACCTTTTGGTGTGTAAAGCTGTTATGTTAGAACATAGTATGGTTTGAACGGATTTTGTACACACAAGCAATGAATCATACAGCTGTCTATAGGGTCCTTCGGTATATCCTACCTCACAACAGCAATAGAGTAGACTTATTTTTGCAGAAAATATATCTGCTTTTGTACTGAACTTTTCCTTCCTAAATACCAATATACTATGTTTTTGGTTGATTAAAAAACAGTATGGTATAAGAGCAAAATGCTTTGTTTTCTTGTATACTATTACACAACAAATGCCTCTCCAGTTAGCTATTGTGTTTTTGCAGTCTTTTGGGAACATTTCAATATGACTGTTACTCTTTGAGCTATGTTTATAATTGCTAGAGTGGGGAGGCTGAGGGCTGTGAGTCAATGGTAGACCAGCTAAAGTTAAAGCAAGACTGCCTCCATTAGGTCACAAGTTCAAGTCACCCAAAGTGACTCCTTATAATTCTAACACATATTAACGTTAAAAAAAAAGGTATTTGCTAGAGTGGGGGCTCTAGTTATTGGGTCTATTAGTAATACCAATACTTGGCAGGTATTCTGTCTATTCTTATTTCTGATTATAATAAAAGTATTGTTTTGTGTCAGACCTTGCTATAATTATTCTCTTGTCGGCTTTAGGTAGCATTGTAAAGACTTTAGTTATGTTCGGTTGATGATCAGTGTGGTTTAGCTAACAGCCGTGGAGTCTTTTGTTATATAAATACAATGTTACATGTCAAGGTAAGGGTGTTGTGTGATAGGTGGTCCCTGTAGCAAATAACTTGTAGTACAAGACCTGTGCTATAAAGTTATTATTCTCATGTTCTTCTATGTATGATGTTTGTATTTACTATTCTACAGATGGTTCTTTTATTGGTGTAGTTTTTATAGCAAAACTTCAGACTTGCACAATGATGTATTCAGTTACTTGGTACTACCAATCTTTAAAACATCACACTAGAATGTGGTCAATCTTTAGGGGACATTCAAGACTAACTATAATATATTTGAATCTAAATTATATTTTGTATGAAACATTAATAGCCGTTGCTATATAAAAGCAAACTCAAAACAAGAAATAGAATGAGCACTATCAAAGTCATTGATAACTGAAGAGGGGTGTAATGTACGTCCAGTGCTCTCTTGACGTTACACTAAATCTTGCAAAATATCTATGGACTTGCATGGCTTTATATACAATGCAAAATTCTAGTTCTTTATATAGATGTTCACATTGTTCTACTTATCTTACAATAACTCACTAGTCATCTCATGAAATCACGGCTGAAAACATTTTTGACAATAAAATCAACCATATGACCCCCATATTAACTATGAAAATGGTCATGGGCATAATGCATACATATCTCAATATCATATCCTTCAATTTTTGTAACTGCCTCTGATGTATGTTTGTAACTGCCTTTGATGTTGAATATGTTAAACGTGGGCACGTGTAAAGGAAAAACGTGAAGGGCCTAAGCAAAAGAAAAACGCGAGACAAAAGCGTGGGCACCAGACCTGCTTAAAAAAAAAAAAAAAAAAAAACACGTGAACAGTGAAACGCGAACAGTAAAACGTGACGTGAACAGTGAAACGTGAACCCTGCAAAAACGTGAGCTGGAAAATCGTGGAGAAGGGCAGAGGTAAACCGAGCAAGGCAAAAGATTTTATAAAACTATTTAGCGTTTTTAATATTTCCTTGCCTATTCATAAAAGTATTTGTATAAAATATTTTCCCACAGCCACGGATATTGCTGGAGTAATTCATTTAATATTATTTGCTGGAAAAGGATATTTTTAAGTGTGAGGCAAATTATTATTTTATTATTTTCCGTTATTTTGGAATAATAAAATGGCAAATATATCACACTTGACGTTGCCGGAGACGTAAAAATTAACTAGCACTAATTTTAATGTATGGAGTCATAAGATTTTAACGGTTGTGGAGTTTCGTGATTGTGATAAAATAATCAAGGGTGATGAAAGTCGACCAACGACGAACTTCGAGGATTATGACAAACGTCATAAGGAAGCGTTATTGCTTCTCAAGTTATCGGTGTTGGATGATTTGATACCAGAAGTGCGGAATGCCACTGTGGCAAGCACGTTGTGGACCAGTCTGAGGGATAAATATCAGACGTCAGAAAAGAGTCGGGTTTTATACCTGAAAAATATGCTCTTTTCCGTAAAGTTACAAGAAGGTGGATCGCTGTCTGAGCACCTACTTCGGATGAAAGATCTCCGAGACCAGTTATCTTCCATCAACAAAAAGGTGGACGATGATGATATGGTGGCTCTGGTTTTGAACAGCTTACCTTCTTCATATGAGTCATTTGTGGAGGCACTCCATTTAATGGCTGAAAGTCAAACACTCACGTTTGACAAGGTGAGTTCCTACCTGTTGCAAAAGGAGCGGAGACAACTTTAGGTAGAATCTAATTGTGACCATTCAAAGATTGCTCTTGTCACTCAATCAAAGGGAAAGTGGAAACGTCAATCTAGTGAGTCTTCCACTCAGTATCAGGTCACATGCTATTACTATCACAAGGTTGGGCACCTCAAGAAGGATTGTCAGAAGCGGATGTATGATCTTTCACAACAGAACAAAAAGCCATGTAATGAGGAACATGTGGCAGCAATTGCAGAAGAACGGGATTCGGATGACGAGTATGCTCTTTATTGTCTTACGACATCATGCTCAAATGATAGTGGTACTAGTTGCTGGATCATTGACTCTGGTGCGTCTGCACACTTTTCATGTCGTAGGGACTGGTATGTTTCATTTACTGCAAATATTTGTTTTGAATCAGTAGTACTAGTTGATGGAGAATCACTTGCAGTAGAAGGGATAGGAGATATATGCATTGTATTGAATAATGCTCATAAATTGTTGGTACAGAATGTTAAATATGTAGCTTCTTTACAAAAGAATCATCTATCTATTTCAATCGATTAACTGAAAAATCCCAATATTTCGTGGATTTTCGGGAAAGAAGTGTGTTGTCTCTGATGTGAAACAGAGACGGATAATTGCCCTTGGTATTGGGGTAGGTGGTCAATATCGACTTGTTGATCCGGCTGCGATCAACATGAATGCACGTGTGGAGGACAGCTCCACCATTCAGGATGTGCAGGAGGCTGCAATGCCTTGGGAGGATGGATTTCCTCATTCTGAAGAACAATTTGTTGTACGGGAGGCAGACATGCCTTGGGAGGATGGATTTCCTCATTTAGAAGAACAATTTGTTGTGGACGGAGACTCCACTATTCCAGATGCATTGACGGTGCATGGTGAGATGGCATGCCCAGCCACTCACTCAGAGGTTCTTGCTCGAAGGACAATAGAGCATGAACAGTTTGCTCATTGTGTTGTGAAGGATCTTTCCCAACAGAGGGGAATAGATGAGCAAATTGATAAAACAGAGATGGTTATTTCTCCTATTGAGACGGGGACCACTGCTAAGACGGAGATGGTTATTTCTCCTACTATTGAGGAGTTGGTTCTAACTCCTGCACAGATGCTCACATTCTTCTTCTTGAAAAAGTTGGATGAGCACTACATGGTGGTGCAAGGACGTGATCAAGGTGACTTCGATTACAGGATAATTGAGTCTTTGTACAGACTCCTACAGGCTACACAAGCCTAGAATAGATTTTTTAATCCACATCTTTGAGGTTCTGATTTCAACACTCTGGAGATGGGGCTGACACTCTCAACCATTGGTGATTCATCACTAGTCAATGAATCACGAAACAGAGAACCAGTGGACCATTTGCCATATCTTTTGTTCATGGGACCAGATTTTTGTTTTGCGGTTCTTCTTCATTCGACAACCGCAAAACAATCCAGGACTGCTAATTTTAAAGTACAACTTATGGCACATCTGTAGATGTAATGACTAAACATATGGGCTTTAGGATACTTGTAAAATTTCGGGACAAACTTTGTCTTGTTTCCGGTTTAGTCATTAAGAGGGGTGTTAAAATATAACACATTATATAGAATGTAAAAACAGTTATGTAGTTGTTCGGTTGGTAATTGTACAACCACCTCTCTCTTCAATAAATAAACCTCTCGCTGTATCATTTGAACAACACAGCTTTTGCCTTCTGTCTTCTTTCTTCTCTTTGCATATTCCAAATGAATATGCACCTCGTAATGTATGGCAAGTATTTGATTTCGGCTCAAGTCAATCATTATTTAATTATTGCAATTGGTGTTGTTGTTGCTCTAACTTAAAGAGTCTTTTTAAGAGCTTTTGTCAATCACATTGTTTTCACACGGTGCACTAATTTATTGATTTGTTCTTTGTGGATGACAATGATGTGGTTGACTTTTTTAATCATACATGAAGTTGAGTATTGTCCCATGTTAAAGTATAGTTTAACGTCAACTCAATGTTGTGTGTACAGTTCATCTCAATATTAATCTCCGCATCCAATTGAATAGACCAACTATTCATCATCCATGAAGTTGAGAATGGTCCCATGTTAAAGTATATTTTAATGTCAACTCCATGTTGTGTGTACAATTCATCCCAATATTAATCTATGCATCCAATTGTAACTTCCTTTGATGTTGAATATGCACCTCGAATGTATGGAAGTATTTGATTTTGACTCAAGTCAATCATGATTTAATGATTGCAATATAATGGTGTTGTTATTGCTCCAACTTAAAAGTCTTTTTAAGAACTTTTGTCCATCTCATTGTTTTCACACGGTGTACTAATTTATTGATTTGTTCTTTGTGAATGACAATGATGCGGTTGACTTCTTCAATTATCCCCGAAGTTGAGTATGGTTCCATGTTAAAGTATATTTTAATGTGAATCGCATGTTGCAAGTATAGTTCATCCCAATATTAATCTCTACATCCAATTGAATAGACCAACTATTCTTATACTTTGAAGTAAATTTTCGTTGTTTTGATATAACTCAAGCTCCTTTTTTGCCAACCAATAATGTGATGATGTGTTTGGAGCTCTCAAAATCTTGGATACGAACCGAACTACATAACTAATGTGATGTCTACTCTTGTTATCAAGTAAATTGACCTTTGTATTAACCATTTATACAACGGTGACTCAATTGATTTTGGATAATGAAGTTCGGAGTTACTCTTACTATGGGCGTCACATTCTCCTTATATTCTTCTATAATGAATATTCCAAGTATGTCGCATGTATTTAAATTGTGGTATGAAAATAGTGCTATTTTTCAAATTCCAATGCACAAAAATGACACCTAATACTAAAGACGCGTCATTCATTAAATGTTGCATCACTACATGATGTAGAGAAGGAGAGACGCTCCTCGACCCCCTCTCTCCTCCACCTTCAACCCTAACACTAGGGTTTTACTTGTAGGAATGTCATTCAAGGGGTGTTGATGGCCATGGAAGGAGAGCTACAACTCCTTGGAAACTCCAATATCGCTTGGAAGCTTCCTTTTCCAATTGGTGTCTAGTTTTGTAGTTTCTTGTCTCGTTGATGTGTTGGATGTTTTTGACGGTTCTATTCTGCAATGTGGTTCCAACAAAGTGGTGGTGATGGTGATCACTATTAATGGTGGATGTCAATGGAAGTTGTGGTTTTCATCGTAGTTATACTTTGGCTTTGTCTTGTCATTGTATTTTCTCTTTGCATTGGCTTTCGTGATTCGTTGCTTCATCGTTTTTTTATGGCGACGCGACTTGCCTATAGTGGCATATTTCTTCTTCTCTATGGCAACTTGATTGCTCTTCCTAAGCATCTAGCTATGGTTTGTTTCTCTCTTGATATTACTATGTTAACAATTCTAGGGTTTTTAGTTTTTAGGGTTTATGACTCATGCTTGTCTTCTCCTATCTAGTAAGGGTGTTTTGAAGGATGTTGTTTCACTTTGTAGGCTCTCTACCCATAAGATGTCTTTAGAGGAAGGTTTCTTTGTCCTATCGTTGGTTCTATCGTTGTTTAAGCCATGAGTTTTCCAAACTTAGAGATCCGTCCACATATACCATTGGACACATATTTTGCGTTCCAATTTAAAAATAACATAAATCTAAGATTTATCATACCATTATATCATGAGCCACTTTTCTCGTTGATAAATTTTTCCAAAAATTGCCACTCTTTGTTTCCATATGTTTTCATGCCAAACATGTTAGGGTGACTATTTGAGTGTATTTTTAAAAAAATAATCATCATTTTTAAAGTAGTGCATTCAAGATGCTTGTTTTAGATTGTGGAATGTCTAGATTGTTCTTTTCCTAGTGCTCACGAACTTGTCTATACAAATATTCATTTGATAGGACACATTTCATTGGATGCAATTCTCATTCATATTTGTTTGCTAATGTGAACACTAAAATGAGTGTTGGTCTTTGAAACTAAATTAGATGTCATGTTACACTCAATTCTTTCCTTCCATGCATAGCCTCTTACAAGTAGCCTTGCTTTGTACTTGTTCATCAGTCCTTTGCCTTATGCTCGACTATGTGAAATCTTCTAAATTTGATTGTTGGTGTTCCGATATCAACTATGTTAAGAATCTAAGGAATATTTGATTAATTCAAGGTAATTTTTCCTACCTTTAAAAATGGCATATTTGTTAGTCCTAAACTTTTAGTTCTCCAAATCATATAAATTATATGTTTTAGAGTCCTCGCTAAAGCCTAGGAGAGATGTATCTATTATCATAATTCAAATTATTCTTCTTTCACTCATGGGTATATGTTAGACAACCAAATCATTTGAAATGATTTAACCAATATTTTTCTTACTCTACTTATTAGTCGAGTAGTAAAGTGTCGTTTGGATTTCAACTTCTACTTGAAGGTTTGAGCAATTGAGTGTCATTTGATCCACCGAGCCTTAAACCCCCCCTTTACAATTAAGTGAAAGGAGAGTGGTTTTTTTATGCTCAATGTCTCTCATTGGTCAAGTCTCGAGTCATGATTTGGAGAGATGATAAATGACTTGACTTTGGTTGAATTTTGCTTCCGTTAGTTGCCTTCCCAACCTCTTGAACATCGGTTGAGTTTGGGAGTTGATTTCAGTCCATAACAGGGAAAGGGACATATCTTTCGCATGTAGTGTTTCAATAAGCATGTAAAGACCAATGAGAGAGTGTGTGAATGTGTGTATGAATCGCTATAACATGTTGAAATCAATAAAGAATGTGTGTGAGTTTCAAGTCCGAATAATATGATCTTGAGTTTGTCATTTGTCCATTTGAGAGTACATGAATTTCTTGACTATAGAAGTAAGTTGCCATTAATTTGGTCTTTATTATTCATGTATGCATTAATTGGTGTCAAAACAAGGATTGTCTTGTTGGGTTGGGTGTGAGTCCCTTGTTGAGTCTATATGCATGTTGGGAAAGAGAAACATGTTTAATAGTTGCATGTCGTGAAATATGAGCTTGTTTTGTTGAGGAGATATGGAGCACAAAGAAATGCCTGTTGGAAGAGGAACACATGGAGTAGAAGACTTGGTAGAGATCTTGAAGGAAATCCAAGTGAGATTGGACACAATAGAGACTACACAATGTAGAGAAGTAGTTGTAGCAGTGAATGGAGATAAAAAAGAGATGGAGAAGATTATATCCCTTCAAGAAAAGAGATCGACAAAGGTCTCAGTGTAAGACAAAGATAAGCCCATGAGCAATGTACTTTTGTTTTTTAGTAAAGAAACTCTTAAAGAGTTAATGAGATAGATATTTCAATTAAAGTGTTGTTTTGAATAGAATAATATTCAAGACCCAATGAGGGTAGAAGTTGCAAGTAATAGATTGTGTGGAGTTGTGGATGTATATTGCAAATTCTTCAAGAAAGAAGACAAGATAAAGGAAAGGATAAGTTGTAAAGTGGGAATATATTGGGTTCCAAGATGATGGGTCACATTGTGCACCTTATAATGCAAGTGAAGTGGGTGAAGAAGCATCAAGTATTAAGGCTTGAGCAGAGTGAAGTTGTTATGTTAGCAAAAAATTATTTTGAAAAATAGCAAGAGAGAAGAGGAAGTGAAAGAGATTCTTCTAGAAAAGACATTGTGAAGAGTGGAGAAGAAGATTTTCTTGAAAGGAAATAAGAGTGAGGTTTTTATGTGTGAAGCCAAATTTATCTTTAAAAACAATGAAGAAAAAGAAGGTTGTGAGCAACCCCTAAAAGAAGAAATCCTCGTGAAGAAGGATATGGAGGTGATGGTTTGCAAACTAAAACAAGGAGCTATTGTTGAATAATGGGCGGTATTACCTATTGGGAAGAGGCAAAAATATCATTGAAGAAGAATACGAGTGTGTTTTCGTTTGCTAATTCCATGATAGTTGAACAAGCCAAAACCATCAATGATTAAGACATTATCGCACCATGGTTATGTCCAAATGTATGGTACTAACCTGTCTAGAAATCACAGTTGTTCCTATTTGTAACTCTTTAAATTCATTCGTGTAACATGTTCTTGTATTATGTAATTTTGTTCGTCTATTTGATTTGGATTGACAAGTCTTTGATAACCCTGTTGAATCCTACATGTTTTGAGGTGAGGTAAATAGATTGTAAATCACGCGGATCAAAAGAATTGAAGTGTGTCCATGTCGGATATAATAGATAATCATCTTTAGAAAATGCGAGAAGATGGTTATAGATAGCGAATTTGTAGAACTAGCCACGATAGTGTAGAAGTTGTCCCCATATTAGCAAAGGCACTCGGGAAGAGGTGAAGTCTAAAATATGAAAACATGTAGTCTTGCGTGTCCCGCATCATGTCCATATACCTCATGAAATGCACGTGTATAGAAAAATAATATGTTATCTATCAAAACATATGATAAATAACACATAAAAGGTACAATCTAACAAATCATGTCATGCTCAAGTCATATGGATTATTTGATTTTTTTGTATTTTCTATTATTGAAAATGTTTGAAAGAGTGTTTTCCAATGATCAAGTCATATGGATTGGGAGGATGAAGAATTGTGCACGAGAAAGCAATCATGTTAGGTGTGCGTGTGTGCGTGTGCGTGTGCGTGTGTGTGTGCGTGTGTGTGATGCCCCTAAATGGAAGTATGTGTTGTAACGTAAGAATGTTGATATATAGAGGAGTTTGAAGAAGGGTTCACTTTGCAATAGGAGATTGTGTCACTTTAAGGTTAGGTTGTAGGACATGTTGATTTGGTGAAAAGTTATAGAAAAAGCATTTGACTTGGATTTTCTTGATCTTGATTGTGGATTATGTTGAAGAAATGATAATATAGGAGTGCTTATTACTTAATAAGGAAGGATTTGAATAGATGGGGCAAGTATATGTAGTGTGATCATTTTCGCCCAATAAGAATAATCATGAATGGAAGCCATAGGTGGCAAAGGAGAGCAATAATGGATGCCTTAAAATTTGACAAATTCATTACAATAGATGTATTTGACACAATTATACACAATGGAGGCGATATCATGGAGCTAGTGAAGCCAAGGGCATCTTAATAACATATCACGTGTCTAACCATTTTGAAGAACCAAGAAGGGTGTAGATAAAATAGTTTCCCGCACTTAGAGGGGTAAAGTAATATGTCTAATACATCCATTAGTAGCTCGAGGGGTAGGTTGTTTTGTAAGAGGCTTTCTCACTAATGTTGAGCAAGAAATGTGCTATAAATTGATCAATCAAAAGATTGAATACCCTCACGGATCAAAAAGGGAGAAGTAAGAGATGATCGCATCCGAATGGAATTAGGAGTAATTAATGTTTGGTAATCAGACGCACCCAATTTTGCATGTGCTACATTGTTGGAATGGTTTTAAATCCCTAATGATGATTAATATCTTTTCCAATGGTGTTCGAGTCTAAATTCTCATTTACAATATGTATTTGTAGCTTGGAATGTTTTCCTTATTCATTTATGTGCTTTTACTACTTACCTTTAGCATTCTGCAAGATTTTTCCTTAACCTTTAAGTTTAAGCTACGGAATCGTCGCAGGTGGTTACGAAACCACCGATATGCCCTCGGCGGCGGTTGCAGAACCACCCTAGCAGATTGCTGTTTGCCCCTCTGCGTGAGACCAACAATTGTGTGTGGTTTTCCCAAGCCTTCTTTAGTGTATTCTAACGCATGTCAACTTCTTCAAACTTGATTTTAGCACATGTTTCTTGGTCAAATTGGTTGTTCTTGGGCTCATTTGATACATACCAACTTCCCCTTCCTTCCTTGCTGATTAATTAGAGTTAATTGCCCCTTCTTTGAGAGAGGTGGCATTCATTGGTCCGCCAAATGGCTTAGACCATTTCTTTGCCTTTTTCCTATAAGAGTCAAGCTTCTACCCGGAGCATTGGTTGGAGATGCGGTTACGCAACCGCCATGCAGCATCCGCGGTTGTGTGTGGTTTTCACCAAGCCTTCTTTAGTGTATTCTGAATGCATGTCAACTTCTTCAAACTTGATTTTAGCACACGTTTCTTAGTCAAATTGGTTGTTCTTAGGCTCATTTTATACGTATCAACTTCCCCTTCCTTCCATGTTGATTAATTAGAGTTAACTGCCCCTTCTTTGAGAGAGGTGGCATTCCTGGCTGCCAAATGACTTAGACCATTTCTCTGCCTTTTTCCTATAAGAGCCAAGCTTCTACCTGGAGCATTGGTTGGAGATTTTTTTTGTGAATTGCATTGTTATGTTGTCATAATCTTTCCAAGAAATACACAATCAAGCCTAGTTCTCTTGCATTGTTATTCTCTTGCCTGTGCGTTGCAATCATATTGCCTTCAAGCTATTCCTGCTCCAAAGACTTCCTCACCGCTTCTTTTGCACTACCCAAAGACATGATTCTCTGGATTCATCTGAGCACCAAATTGGAAAAGAAGCTGAGGGGACAACAGAGCAAAAACATCATTGGATTTGTCATAGTTCTACACTTCCATGTTGGGGATGTACTTAGTTTCTTGAAGCTTTCTTTAATTTCTTTATATTTCTATTCACAATTTGATTAGAGTATTCAAGTCAATAGCAAATTCATTGTTGTAGTTTCCATTTGTTTGCATAAAGCTTTTGGTGAAAGTTGCTTCCCTGCCTATCCCTGTGGGTTTGCAAGGGAAGTTTGTCTGGAAGAAATCTCATGCATTAGTTTAGAATCAATTGTAATTTCATTTCAATATGTAAGCTTTCATTAGATCCTTGATTTATATCAGGGAAGTTTCAAGGGAGAAGTGCTTCTGAGAAGCTTTCACTTCTTCTCATGTCTCTGAGGTAGAACAGAGGAAGTTTTAAATCCAAAAATACAAATTGGAAAAGATTTTGTTTTATTAGGATAGGCTAGATTCACATAGGCAAATAGCCACACCAAGTTATTTGTTTGTTTAGTTCTGTTAATAGTATTGTAGAGGCAATTTCAACTTCTTTGTATTTCTTTTGTAGATTTCTTTTATTTGTTTCCAGAAACATAAAAATCCAAAAATATTAGATTAGTTTAATTAGTTTGTTTTATTTATGCATTTCTATTATTCAATTGAAAAGAACAAAAACATTAGAATAGATTTGTTTTGTTTATCAAATTAGTTGTTTCCTTTGTTAATTAGTTATTGGCAACACATAGGTTTAATTAATTCGAGGAAAGTAATTGAATTATTTTGGTTTAAATATGCTTGTTTCTATTTTGTTAATTAGGAACATAGTTTAATTAGACGTAAAGTAATACAATTCCCCACGTGTTCTTAGTTGGCCTAGGTTTAAACATCAACCTTTCCTTTGACGGATACTTTGCAAGTTTATTGCTTCTCTAGTTTGATAGTTTGAACATATCCCACATGACCATTCAGGGTCCTCAATAACCAAGAGACGAAGTATATGATCCTTGAGTCTCACAACCAAATGCAACTTACTTACACACAGACATTGACACAGGCCTTAAAATCTTGGTTTTCCGATACACACCACTCCCACCTGCAATCATCTCATAGTTAATGTACCCAAACTCGAAACCGACAATGTTTACAACTTTCGGCGTATCCAACTTGGACAAAACAAGTTCCCATAATCCACTCACTTGTCATATCCACATGTTTGCTCTCTCACTTCCATGACCTTGTCTAGAAACTTCTATGAGGCAAACGCAGGACAGTTTCCACGCCTTCCACAACCTATTGCGAGAATTTTCTGTGAGTCCAATATTGACCACCATTTACGAACTACTATCATCTTAGATCGTTCCATCTCACCTACGCAGGTAAGACAAGCTTTTGCTGCCCTAGGCAAGCAAATTCCATTAGTGCCCGTACATGACATCAAATTGCCTTGACCTTTCCTTACTCATGTTTCACCCATTCGCCTTATATAGCTTCCATGTAGCCATCTATCCATTCCATTGCGGCTATCCCGGCACGACCTCAAGAGGTTGCGTGCGTTCAAGGTCACGTGTTGCTTTTCAGCGTATAAGAACTTTTTTGTTGTAATTTTGGTGTAAAATGCATAATGTTGTTGGTTGTGGTGTATGTTTGTTAGTTGATTGGATGTCATATTTGGCTTTTTGTGAAGTACAATGTTCATCAACCATGCACTTGGAAATGAGTGTTTCCTTTATTGAAGTAGTGTACGTGTAGGTATATCTTGAGTGTTGCCTCTATTGAGTAGTGCTTGTGTAGGTGTATCTTGCTTTTGTACTTGTTTAGAAACCCTTTCTTGATTTTTTTCTTTTCCTAGCTTTCACTTACAACTTCTCATTTTGTAATTATTTGTTTTGTTTCTTTTCTTTTAGTAACCACATGTGCAACATCTCATGTTGCATTTTTTCCTTTGTGAGTTGGTACTTCATTAATTTTTTCTTTTTAATTGCTCCTTATACAATTTTTCTTGTTCCATATGTTCCCTTTGTAATTATTCTTGTTCTATCCTCTTCTTCCGTTGGCTTGCTCCCTTTTTAATGTTTCCTTTGCAACGTGTTCTTGTTCTAGCCATATTCTTTCCTTCTCTATATGTGAAATAATATGACATGTTATTGCATTGATATTGCTTTCATATTCTCTTTCGAGTTAGATTGTTTAGCTTTTGTTACCCAAATATGCTTTGTAGATTCAACATTGTAATAGTGAGTCACATTAGGCTCTGTGAAATGTAAATTGGAATTAGATCTTCTCCAATATGTGTCACTCATAGAAGGCCAACAAACTAGTGGTTCCCGTGAAGAGATGTTGCAGGATGTCTCACGTTTTGTACAATGGCTTGCTTAAGAAGAGGAAATGGATCGAAATGATGTAGTGGTAAATCGATTGAATGAAATAATTATCTTATTCTCAAGTTGTTTTAGCTTTTGGTGCAAAGCGTAACAATCATCATCGTGATGTCCATTAATGTTATGATATTTAAAAAAGGTTTTCCTTTGACCTTCTCAAGCTTATGAGGAGGACGATAATAATTAGGTGGTAAGTTGATTACGTGATTATCTAGTAGCATGTATAAGATGTTGTGTGGCCAATCTTTGAATGTATCGAATGAAGTAGTTCCTTTTTAGGTGGTTGTGTGAATACTTGAGATCGATTGCCTATATGATGAATAATGTTGTCTATATGTAGAATTTTTACTTAACCCAAATTTTGAGATGTAGCTCTTGAACTACATCGGTATCGTGATGTTTTCCTTTATCACGAGGCATAAATTGATCTTTCTCATTAACTCATGTTATAGATTAGTTTTTTTATGCCCAAGACCACACAGAGAGATATGATGGACATATGCATGTTCGGATTCCTTAGATGCGTAATCTAATCTTGCTTGAATTTTCTTTTGAAAATCATTTGTAGTTCTTAAATATATTCTAGGATAGCCTTATAAGAGATTTCATTTCCCATATAGTTTTTAGATTGAATGTGCAAGCATGGATCATCAAGGGGACCACCTTTCCTTGTGGTTGGATGATAACATGGTGAGTGAGAGGAATGACCTTGATCATCAATTGTTTCCATTGATATATTATCCTTCTTAGGGAAGATTGTACAAGGCCTTCTAATCGAGGAAATCGAGGTAGAGGCACATTGCGTGACACTAGGACGACATACACTACTATGATTGTGAGGGTTTAAACCTAAGGTCTTATAATCATATATTGATTATAGAGAAACATTTTCACACACACCATGGAAATCAAGAGAAGTATTGCAAATGCATATTCAATTGTATTATTTTCTACTTCAAGATGAAAGAGAGGAACAACACAATCATTGGTATCATGCACAAACTTGTTTGGTTCTAAACAAGATTTGCCACTATCGATTAAGTTTATCATTTACGATTGAGAGAAGGGATAAAAATACATGTGTCACTTTTAGTACTATAATTTTCACTATAGTCATCATAATCACATTTATCGTTATCACAATAGTCCTCATATGTATCATTTTTGGTAGATACACATGCATCAATATTGACAATTTGATAGCCATAGCTAAAGGGCACCACTTGAGTTGAGAATGGGGTTTCAGATCGATTATCCCTTGTAAGATTAGTCAACCATGCTATAGTCTTAGAGATTAATGCAAGGCCTACTTCCAATACAACACAGAGATTAGAGTCAAAATGGGAAGCTTGAAGGTGTACAAGAGTAATCCCAACATTAATATGATAAGTAGGTTGAAAATATTTTTTTACAAAAATTTGGATATTTAAAATTAATGGAACATCTATTTCTAAAATTGGTGATTAATTTTACAAAAAAGAGAGGTTTTTAAGACCCTTAATATGATGGAAAAATCTTCCAATGTTTTTTCAAACAAGGGTATATTTCGCATGTTATGTCGATTTAAAGGAAAATAAAGATTTTAAATTGTTGGCTAGATTTTCTGCATAGCTGAAAACCTAGGCAATCATGAGATAAATCTCCCTCATTTACCGGTGAGGCTCCCATGTCAGATTTGTCAATAAAAATATGCTAGTATCTATATGGGGGTTTTACTTTAACTATTCAGCTCATGAACCATAGTTGTATAGTTTTCAGCAAGTAAGCAGCTGTTTAAGAAAGGAAATATTTATAGAAGAAGGAAATAATAACACACAGGGAAGAAATAGGGAAGATGTGCAACCCAATCAATAGATAACATAGTTGATTGCATGCACATAGAAGAAACCAATAGATATCAACACATAGAATTATAAGCAAAGGCAACTCCATATCTAGATCTAAAATAACACAAAGTTTATTAGAAGATCTGAGATAAAAAGCTAGAAACAAAATGCATCGTGACACAAAGTTCTCCGGAAATCTGCTCCTTTGTGTTCCTTTGCTTCAAGTGGCTATCAGGGGTTTCAGCACAAAGTTTGGAACACAAGAATGCTGCTTACAAATTCGATCCTTTAACTCGAAGGTTCTTCCTCTAATTATAGAATGTAGAGGGGCAATTACAAGTCGGAAGCTTTTTAGTTGAACTGACACATGTGGAAGTGGGAAAGGAAACAACTGGCAATCTCCCTCCTGGAATTCCTCTTTGCATGACATGCATGATTTGCAACTGAAAATAGAACCTTCTATTTTGCACGTCTACCACCTATCTCCAAGTAGTTGACTTCTTCAAGTAATGGCTTTTAAACCAATCACTTAAGTTGTATAATTTAATTGATCACTCAATTACTTTGTCGGAGGAAATAAGAGAAAGAAGAAGAAAGAGGAAAGTTGCAGTCTTGTCATTTTTCATATTCTCGACGCATCTGGTGATTCTTTTGCCTTTGATTCTCACCAAGCTAGATCTAGAAACGGTTGGATTTGGAAACAAGTGGATATTGAAACTTGCTTAAGGGTGTTGCCTTCGCCTTGTCTTCCTCCTATCCTGAAGCTTTTACGGTTCTTCTCCAAGATACATGCATCAATGCAATGTTTCAATTAAAAATTTTGGAAAGCACTCCGGGTGAATGCAAATTCAATGAAGGCTTCAACTGGAAGTTTGGGAGAATTTACACAAGGTCCTGGAAGGAATTCTCCACGGGCTGCATTCGAAACAAGAGGATGAATTTTTGCTAGAAGCTTTGCAATTATGAGATCTCAGATCTGGATCCGGAGCAAGGTGTCTCGATGTCCGTGAATTTGGAAGTGATGCATGACTCTGTTGTGCTCTCTTTTCATCCTCTTTGTCATGGTGGAGCAATCTTTGTCTAAACAATTTTTTTCCTCTTTATTCGGCGAGAATTCTTCACAATGGTGGAGATCTGGAGAGTTCTTTAGATTCGAAGGATATGGTCAATGTATTGGACATTGATTTAAGCTCCCTTTCTCTTCTAAAAGCACTGTAATGAATTTCGCAATTAATTGCAGACAAAAATGGCAATCGGAACATGAACAGTGGATTTTAATCATTAAAAACTACATAATTCAAGTCTGCTGCCCCAAATTTGATGTTTTATTTGCATGCAAAGCAAGCATGAATTTTACCAACTTCACCTGAGCACCTGTATCACTTATGCAAACAATTATCCAGACACAAATCAACCTCCTTCAACCTGTGTGCCAATTTTGGAAGCTTTTAGCATTAATTACACCTTCTTTTGAGCAAAAACCCTCTCCAAATGGGGCACACTTTTTGTCTAGGCCACACTTCTCTGCTTGTGAATTAATTAATTCATCCTTATGGTGGCCCCCTAATCCTCATGATTCTATAATTAATTAATGCATTTCTTATTCCTGGCAATTAATTAATTAATTAATAAGTTTTACTCTTCAAATGGGGCGCCTATTTTGTACATGCTCATGGCTGCCATTAGATAAATTAAATTTATTTAATTTTAGACTT
This sequence comes from Taxus wallichiana var. yunnanensis, assembly GCA_018340775.1. NCBI lineage: Eukaryota > Viridiplantae > Streptophyta > Pinopsida > Cupressales > Taxaceae > Taxus > Taxus wallichiana. The sequence goes on from CM031236.1 coordinate 97,272,548, forward strand.
CTGCTTCCAGTTAACTCAAGTCTCACAGTATGCTTTGACCTTAGCCCTTTGAAAATAGGAATTAATTAATTCATTTAACACTTAAAAAAGTATTATTTCTCTCCCAAATGGGGTGCACGTTTTGACATGAAGGGGCGCATTAAATAAATAATATTTATTTAATTTTAGAACTCTTTATTTCCAACTTCCCTTTGTCCACTTTCCTTTGTTGACTTTTCCACAAGCCTGGGTGCCAAAATTGGAGAAGGAATTAATTAAATTAATTAATTTAAGGTTGCCTTTCCTTCCCTAAAGGGGTCGCACTTTTTGGCATAAGAGATTTCTATTTTTAAAAGTCAGTTGACAATGGGATTATTTACCCTGCAAGGCAGCCCCGAAAATCCCATGATTCACTTAAGCTGTTTGACTTTCATAATGGGATTATTTACCCTGCAAGGCAGGTAATAAAATCCCATTCATGCCTTAAGTGATTTTTCTTTTATTTCACAATGGGAATTTTTACCCTGCAAGGTAGGTAAGAAATTCCCGCCTACCTGCTGCCTCTAATTTTCCCATTGTGACTTAAGTGACATTGCTTCCATGGTAAAAGTACCTGTGGTGTACAAAATTCCCACATGTCTGCTGCTTCCAAAATCCCATGATCCACTTCAAACCCTCTTTTTCCAAAAATGCGGCTAGCCCAGAAAAAGCTTTTTGGTGCACGACTTCGTCTTTTCCAAGAGAACCAGACCTCCGATGGTGAATTCTTCTGACAACGTGCATATGTGATCTCCAGATACTCCAGGCCAAGAATCAGGCCAAACCGGCAAAGGAATTGATCCAGAGAAATTTCACAGAAAACAAAACGGGAAAACACAAAAACAAAAAGTTGCCAGAAGTCACAAATAAAGCCCAGGATTCATTCTGGTTAAAACCCTACTGGTATATGGGAATAATGATATGTACGATCACAACAGAGTTAAACCGAGCACAAATTGCCTCAAACGGGGCTTAAAATAATTAAATACAAATTTCCCGCAGGCAAACCCCAGCGACAGAATAAAACAATTTTGGGCATCTGGGTATTTGGCGAAAATGGCTTATATGGCTCCTTGGGAATATCTTGACACATTACAGGAACTTTCTGGCAATAAAAACACAAAACGACCCATTATTTTAAAAGTACGAAATTTTTTTAAATAGGGTAGTCCTGCATTTCAGGTGAAATTGGGACACCATAAATTTTGAAAAATCTATGAAAATTTATGAAAACGAAAAAGGTTTTTGTTATTTTGTCCTAAGAATTGATTGGTCTCTCTTGCTCAACTTTTGTAGTTAAATCTACAATTTCATATAAAATATAGATTTTACAGTGGTTCAAATAAGAAATCGCATGCAAGAACACATGTTATAATACATATTCATTGCATTTATTACAAGTGTAGGGGAACAAGATTACTATTTCAAATATAGGTTATAGATTTTTCTATTCTCATATTTTATTTCTATTTTGAAGTTCAAAACCTTCGTAATTTACAAGCCTAGATCTTTTTGCATTAGTGTGATTCATTAGAGCAGAACGTTTGTTCTAGTGACACACGATGGCCTTAGCATCCATCTTTATGATACCTTATAGTTTCACCCTTCTTGGAGTTTTGGACTTATTGTGCCCTAACTTCCCGAATTATTAGGTTGTCATTGTTCTATCTTTGAGTTTTGGACATACTATGCCCCAACCTCTTTATTTACTTTATTATTGCTCTTCTAGCTTGGTGTGTCAAGGTTTCGCTTTCCCAAGTCTCTTTTTATTTAGGGTTGGGCCTATTGCACCCTCGACCTTATTTTAGCTCTTCATATTGAGTATTTGATCGCCCCCAATTATTCATGGTTTCGCTACAATCTCTATCTTTGTGTTCCTTTCCAAGGGGGCATAGTCTTCTACATCCATAGGGAAAAGGTTGTCCTACACATATAGGTGTACTCCTTCCTTACTCTTGTCTATATCATAAAAATTCAATTCAATTTAAATTTCAATTTATTTAAAGTTTAAGCATCAATTTTCACTATATGGATGTTGACTACAATATTGTGTTGCATGTTTCACTCTTGGGGCATCTTGCGACCATTATAACATTTCACGAAATCAAGCAAAGGAAAATCCTGTGTACACACTAGTACATTTTACTTTAAGCTAGCAAATTTCATTTATTAGTTTAAAGGGGGGAAAATGTAGAGACCTAAATTTGGTAATTTGGATTTTGATATTGGTAATGTGGTTCATATCTCTTAGTCATGACTTGCATGCACGAGCACAACTTAAACATGTTATCTTACTCTTTGCTAAGGCTTGTAAACACTTATTTTTCTCCTATTCAATTGCTTAGACGCCTATAAAACTAACCTCATTTCTTACATATGTCGTATGCCTCGTGTCGGGATTTTCCATATTTTTACTTACGCTTTTCTATCCTCTTGGACAATACCATACATTTTGGATAAAAATGCCACGCAATTATGTCCCCTATTCTATGGTTATGTCTTATGTGGACCAATGATCAAATCTTCTTATGTTTATTTTTATTCCCCTCCTAGGTTAGCCTTAACGTAGAATTATATCTCGTAGAATGGTATAAATACAAGTTAATCATACTCATTTTCTCGCCTAGCACTCATCTAGCATTCTTAAGAGCTCCTCTATAAAAATATATCAAATCGTAAGAAAATTTCCCCTAATCTTTCATAATTCAAGAGAAGACATTAGGAGTAGCCTCTCATGCAAGTCGAAGCACTCAAAACTAGGTTAAGAGGAGACCAAGCCAAGTCAAGAGAAGTATCAAGAATGTACACACAAAAAGTTCTCCCAAAGACACTACAAAGGGTTACTTTAGCAAATATCTATCCAAAAACATTTCTATTCAACATTCTATTTCACATTCTATTCAACATTCAAGAGGGTTCATTTGCACTATATTTAACTAGCATGCTATTAATATCAAAACTCAAGGGAATCCATGCAATGGAGGGCAATATAGATTTGTATTTACTAATGCACATGCATTCGAAGTACTACATGTAG